>VZSV01000007.1:2730086-2759323 GCA_013398735.1 Nothocercus julius
CCACAACAAAAAAAATCAGCTGGGATCTGCCTGCGCCGGGACCTCCTCTCGCTCCGGCTCCGAGGTTGGATGCGTTTTCCATGAGCGCCGGGTGAACAGGTGCAAAGTGCGGCTGGGCAGCCCGTTGCCGCTCCCGTTGCCGGCTCCCGGCTCCGTGGGGCGCGCGTGGGTGCATGAGCGCGCGGGGGCCCTAGGAGAGGATGGAGAGCGGCGAGCGGGACATGTACCGCCAGTTCCAGGACTGGTGCCTCAGGACTTACGGGGACTCAGGAAAAACCAAGACGGTGACCCGTAAAAAATACGACCGGATCGTCCAGCTCCTGAATGGCTCCGAGTCGAGCTCCACGGATAACGCCAAATTCAAATTCTGGGTCAAATCTAAAGGCTTCCAGCTCGGCAATTCGGACGAGGTCAGTGGTGGTGCTGGAGGAGGGAAGCAAGTGCTGTACGTGCCAGTCAAAACCACGGTTAGTAGAGAATTGTCTTCCTTGTTCTATGTCGACCGCTGCAGCCCGCGCCGGGAGCGAGAGGAAAAGGGGGAGCCGCAGCCACACTTGGCTCCTTCCTCCCTCTTCCCCCCCACTCATCATCACCATGTTGCGTTCGCGTGTCACGTTATATATCTATATATGTGCGTGTGTGTGTGTGTGTGTGTGTAGGGAGAGCGCTCAGGTCTTTGTGGTCCTTTTGCAGCGAGCGAGCGGGACAATGGCCCCCGCCGGGACAATGGCCCCGGCGGGGGCCATTGTCCCGGCGGGGGCCATTGTTTCGGTGTGCCGCGCGCTGCCTTTGTGCGGGCCCGGGCTGGACAGGGGCCGCAGGGCCGGCGGCCCGGGAGCTGCCCCGCGCCGCGGCCGCAGCTTTTCCCGGTGGAGAAGATGGGCACCGTTGGCCACGAGCAGGTGCTGCCAGCGGGGGCTCTCCTCGCGTCTCCTTGTTCTGCGGGGCGGACGGCTGGAATTTGCAGGGAGTGTGCGGGGGGGACAGGAGTAGCAGGGAACGTGGCGCAGGGCATAATTCCTGCTCGGTGCGCGGTGCTTTGGCAGACGGAGCGCGAAGGCTCCCGGCTGGCGCAGCCCGGGCGGCTGCTCGGGAAGGGCTCCGGCTCCGCTCGTGACGTCGGCGGCCGGGGGAACCTGCCGCGCTGAAGTCACAGCCCTGGGCATCCCCGGAGGCCCCTTCGGATTTGCCCCCTTGTCACCGTCACGGCGCGAGGAGGGAGATGCACGCGGAGGGGTTTGCAAATACGAAGACTGAAAGCGAAAGGGGAGCTCTGTAACTCCCGCCCGGTGCTGCCTGTCCAGGCGCGCGCTAGGCCCGCGGGTTCAGGTACCTGGGCACGTGGCTCGCTGCGGGCCCCAGCAGAGACTGCAGGTGAATTAGAGAAATTTTATTTTTCAGTGGAATTTGAATGCAAGTTGTCTAAAAGTTGCCTAAAGCAGAAATCTCCAGCAGTTTTTTTTTTTTTTTTTTTTTTTTAAATACCTCTTCTGCAAAGTGATTCCAGTAAGAGCCAGTCAGCAAGACTTTATTCCTAGGAGCATCCATTTCACTGCAAGCTCAAAACTGTTGGCAAATTCGGTAGCTCTGAAGTAAAACTATGCTGGCTACACTAATAAACAGCTAACTTCAACTTTACCGGAGTGAATTTAGGGCTTAAGTGGGAATCAGGGTCTGTGAAACAAAAGGTTTTTCAATGAGTTTTGTTCCTCTTACTTTCGCTGTGTTATTAAAGCTGGGAATCCCACCTTGTGCCCCCTCTTCTATTTCATTTTCAGATCAAATATTCTTTTTTTTTTTTCTTGATTTCCTTTCTTTAGAGGTTCCAGTCAGAGGTTGAGCTCCTCCCTGGTCTTACCTTTGCTCATTTGGTGAATCACTTCCTCAACTATGAGGATGCTCTGGGTCTGTTTCTACCTAAGGATATGCGTATTCAGACTCCCATAGAAATAACTAGCCAGGTTTAACAACCAAGTACCCTTCATAAAAGCAAGGAAGGAAAGTTGCTAGGACAGACCTGTAAGCAATTCCAGAATATCCGTACAACACATAAACCCTTATGGAGAAGGTCTTGCATTTCAGGGTAAAAGTTCTACTTTCTTTGCTTGTTTCTGCTAGGCTGTTAGTGGAAATGAGAAGAGCTTCTTCTCATCCTTCTTATACAGCCATCGGCTCTGCGATAGAGCTGCCACCTCCCTCCTAAAAGCAGGACCCTGGTGTCACCATCCAGTCCCGAAATGCAATCTGAGTACCTCTGTAATGCAGCACCTATCTGCTGGTGCGAGCTACCGCTAGGAAAGGGCCAGCGTGTGCTGGGTGCTGGATGCCCCCGAACTGCCCGTCGGATCCCCTATGGATGCAGTCCTGTCCCAGCAAAAGCTCCTATCGACTTGAGCAGGCCAGGATTTCACTGAGCCTGAAATGATAACGTAGAGGGGAAATGCAAGGTTTTCATTGGACACATAATTGTTGGTAAGCCGTAAAAGCCCATTTTCGCATTTCTTTAACTCTTGCTGGTTACTCCAGGGTTTTTTAATGTAGGGTCATTCAGAACTATCCGCCGTTTTGTTTTTATCTCGCTCTCACCACATGTATGTGAGCTTGTCCAGTGCACAGAGAGCTGCAAACGCTGTGAGATCCCCAAACAGCGATTCCCTCCCTCACCTCTCCCTCTCCTGTCTATCACTTGATCTCACCACAGGTAAAAGTAATTTCAATTTAAAATTAATCACTGCTGGCAGCATGAGCGCTCCCTCTGCAATAACAGGATGGATGGATGATTGTGAAATTTGTACTCTGAAGTCACAAGCTGGTCAAAAATAACCAAATAATACAAAAATACTTTGTTAGGATTTATTCTCTCCTTGAAGCTTTAAGATTTGTTGCTCAGCTTTGCTGTCAGCCAGAGAGATTTGCTCCTGATGGTGCTGTAATCCACTGCTGCTGGTAATTAGACATCATTACTGCTGCGTTAAAGGGAAAGAGAGAAGGAGAGAGGACAGGCTGGGGCTAATTAACTACTTGATTCTAATGAAAGAAAGAGAGCCTGATAGCAACTGGGAGGTTGCACCGGAACAGGCTCGATGTACAACACAGCCTTAATTGAAGCAAGGGTATCTTGCAGGCTCACAGTAGCTGGAGCTTGGTCTACTTTCGTATTCTGTGGACAGCGGCACACTAGGTTTTATGCTGTTTTTTCTTGTTGTTTTTTCCTTCCTTGCCTGGATAGCGAGTAGCTTAAAATCTCAGGCCTCAATTTTAAGTTTTGAGCGTGCCAGCAAAGCGAATGCACAGAGGGTTGCGTGTTGGCTTCATCTGCGTTACTGGTGTGGTCTCCTCAAGAGCAAGAGGAACAAATCAATCTGCGAGCGCTCGCATCCCTCCGTGGCCTAGGAGATGCACTTTTGGTCACCAGGCAACAACCTCCCCTGCAAAACAGCCATTTTAGGTCCAGAGCGGGGCAATGCGCAGGCAGGTATTTGTGCAGGCAGCCCGGTGAAATATCTGATTTCTGCAACTTTCCGGGTTGCTGCTGTTGCTCTCATGTGTTTTCTTCCCTGGGCTGCACCTTTTAAGAATAGTTTAAGGGTGCCCTGTTCAGGCACGTTGTATAAATTTGTTAGACCAAGAAATATGCCAAATGGCTGACAGTAATTAGTATCACTCGTGGTTGGGACTCGCG
Source organism: Nothocercus julius (assembly GCA_013398735.1). Taxonomy (NCBI): domain Eukaryota; kingdom Metazoa; phylum Chordata; class Aves; order Tinamiformes; family Tinamidae; genus Nothocercus; species Nothocercus julius. The sequence continues at coordinate 2,733,769 of VZSV01000007.1, forward strand.
AGCCATAAGAATGCCTGGATTTAACATCACTAGTACAGCATCCTCTGAGGATTTTGATAATTTTTGAGGGTATTTTCTGCCTGGGAAATTTATCTGGAGTTATTTAGTGATTAGCAACTTGAGAACAAAGAAATACAAATTTATTTTCACCACTTTTCTTTCTGTTGCTTTACGTTGCTCATAGACACAAATATGGCTCCTAAAGTCAGACTTAATTTAAAAATATGTAAGCTACAAAATAGGAGCCCAAGTTGCATCAGCAGATTCCACACAGCACTTTCCTTTAAAGAAAGAAGGGCCTACATGACTGCGAGATATATCCGAGAGGACAGAATACAAGCTGTAGTCACAAACTAGAAGGGCTGCTACCTCAAATGCCAGTGCTGATTGCTTTTATCTCATTCTTAATTTCTAAAATCTTAACTGACTTAAATCACAAACCTGAAGTATGATTTTTCCTGTGTCTTGTTTTGTAGCTTTAATTATGAAGACAGGATGAACCTTCATTCAGAAACAAAACTGTGTTCACTTTAGTTAAGCCACTGCATCTTCCCGGAGGATCGGGTCTTCCTGGATTTCCGCTAGCAGGACAGGGAGGATCTCTGCAGGTGTAGGGCTGCACTGCTCAATCTGATTACAGGATTTAGGGCTTAAAAATGACAGGCTAGCGAGCCCTTTGGAACAGGGGGCATCCCAGCCAGCCTCTTGTTGAAAAATAGTAGATTAGCATATGAGTTTATTGTTCATTTGATTTTGATATATGTTAATTTTTAATGAATAATAACATTAAGAAAAATATGATGGTATAAGTAGCTTGTATATCAAAACAGAGTGTTTTAAATTATGTTTTAAATTATGTTCATTCTTTTGAGATATTTTATAGCAATCTGAAAATTGTCAAATATATATTGGTAGCCCTGTAGCCTCCTGAACTGCTTTAGGGTGGGCTTTAGTTCACTGCAAGGTACAATTCTGCCATGTTTACAGTCTTCTTAAATGTACCTACAAGTCAAAAGCTCAAATACATTAAAATCCTGCAGGATTCCTCCCGTTGCAGGTGCCCTTCGCAGTTTCCCTAACCCTCGCTCAGGTCTGCAGAGTTTCGTCTCCTCCTGCTCCCCCGCCGTCTGTCCTGCCGTTTTCAGGCCTCCCAATGGACTCTTGTGAGGAGGGAAACGGGGGAATGGGAGAGTGTTGGAAAATGGTCATAGCAGATGGAACAAAATGGTTTAGTTGGCAGCTTTTCATGTAGCCATGCGGCTAAGTGTGCGTGAATAAAGAGAATAACTGTCCTGAAATGTAAAAATGTTGAAGTGGCCGTATGCAAGATGCCGTATCCACGTGTGTGTGTGCGCGAGAGAAGCGATGAGAGGAGGATTTGGGATATTGTGGTAACAGCGCTGAGCTAGACATCCCCAAAGAAAGATGAGTCCAAGACAGCAAATCTTTTAAAAGGCAGCATTTTAAAGTGCTTCCTCTGTACAACGAGCAAGTGTTAGCACTACTTAGAAACATGGAGTAGGGTGTACAGGTGCTCCGTGAGGTGGCTCTATGCCAAAAGTAGGCATTTAATTAGAGTGAGTAACACAGGGATTTAAATTTTTCTCCTCAGTATCAATACAAGCAGTATTTTTCTCCTCAGCGGCAATACAAGGGGATATAAAACCCACCCCTACTAATACAACCTCTCCATACATGCATACGTACAGAAGACAGATGAAATCCTGTTGCCCAGTGGAGGCCAGGCATTTAACTTCAAAGCCCGTCTTCACAGTGATCCAGAAAAAGCCTTCCAGTTTAATTTTCAGGCAGCTGAGAAACTTTGCTGAGAAGCCCGAGATGATTGTGAACTTGATTCTTTGCTTTTTACCACAGTCTCTTGTTGGTGAGGCCGCAGTAGATTCGCTAATGATGCAGCATGATAGGAACTCCAGACACTTTAATGCTGATTTTCTTCAAAGTTACCAAGAATTCTTCCTGTAGCTACCAAGGGGTGTTGTGATTAGTGAGAAGTAAAAGGGCATTTGCTGGCACGTTAGTGCTTGACTAGGCTGATATGTATCAGTACAACATGATGGTATTTTTCTTTTCTTTTTTCCTGATAGTTGGTTTTCTTCCGTGACGTGTTGTTTCTGTTCTGTGCTCTAGAAAGCTGCAGTCTGGAGAGGCTACGCATACATATTTGCAGAAAAAGAAACTTCATTTAGAGAGGGTTTACTATGAACACCAGCCACTGTGGGAAGAAGGCTGGTGCTAGACTAACGTGGGAGTCATTGATTAATTTTACAATAACAAATTAATTAAAACTGGCTGACATCAAACCATGACTTTTGGTCTGCTTTTTAAAAAAGGCAACTAGTGGCTGCTAGGGCACTAGTTGTTTGGGATCTGACCTTTCCCTGTACGCAACACGGAGATGTGGAGAGTTTTCTGGTAAAAGAGGAGTAAAACAGGCAGAGGAAAGGTTGAGGAGAGAGTTACATGAAGTAGACGTGGAGGAAGATCGAGAGACGGCATGACAGTAAACGCTCTAGACCCTACCATGTTCTTCAGAGCACCACGGAGAACTACAGGAATCTTCTGCTGTTTGTTGGGCAGGTTGAAGCTCCTTAAAACAGCTTCCAAAATGAGCAGAGTTTTCCAGAACATGGAAGATGTTTTGATTTTGCACATGTCATTTAAAGCTGCCAGAAGCCTTTTTGACTTGGAAAAACTCAGGAGATATTGGCTGGTACATGCAAGCTAAGTCTGTGTTGTCCTGCAGAAGCAGTAAATGTATCCTGTAGCTTTTGTAAATTAAGATTCTGTTCTACTTAAACAGATAAGCCTCATAACCTTGCATTTCTGCTAGCTAGGAATTTTCTTGCCGGCCTCTGAACATAAAATATTTAGAAAGACTTCCTGCAGGTTAGAGAGTTGAACATTCTTCTGGATGCAGCGGACTTCCTTCTAAACCAACAATCACTTTTATTGCAGATACTGTATAAATATCTTCTCATTCAATAGTTATGCAGAACCTGACAGTTAATGCGTGTGTGCACAGGGATTAAAACTGGTTGTTGAAATGGCAGAATCTAAACTATTTACTTCAATCTGTGGATACTCTTCAACTTAAGGGGCTGTTTGTAGTGAACAACCTATATTTAAAAATAATCTGATCTACATAGCATTTACCTCAAGCAAAGACGTTCTTTCAGAAATAAATATTCTGTGTAGACCTGAAGGATAACTTACTAAATGACCTAAACTCATTCAACCTTTTTCATTTAAGAGACTCTCATTAAGCTCCTCTGGGAAATGAAATATTACCAGTAAGATCCCAGTGTCTAACAGTTTTGTAAATCTTGTTACCCTAAACATTTTAATATAACAGGGGATTGATGCTGTAATGTTTTGGTTGTATGTAAGCATATTTAGCGGGTATGATCCCATAAATGACTTTGACTTGAACTCAAAGTACAATCTTTGAACAAGTAAAGAAAATTTTGTGGTAACTCCCAGTGTTGCCAGTGGAATTAATTGTGTGTATCCGTAGCAACACTGCCAAGGGATTTTGTACAAGATCTTTGCTGAAGGTAGACCCAGAGCTGAAGGTACTGTTGATAAATCATGACCTGCCTGTGTGGTAAAAGAGCAGCTGCACTGGCATGTGGAAAATCAAACTTGGGAAAGGCGCAGTGCTCCCTCCCCTGAGCTGATAGAAGCTGAGTAGCACACAAGTAATTCTACAACTATTTAAGTACATTGTAAGAAGTACAGCTAATGGCCAGAGGCTTCACCAGCAAAGACAATCAGAAATGCATTTTTCACTGCATATCTTCTCTGCTGTGGGTGATAAGGAAATACTTGCATATTGCATACATTACACATACAAAGATTACATTTTTTTCAGGTGATAAAACTGAAGAATTGTCAGAAAGGAATAAAAAAGAGGTGATGGCATCTAAAGATATTCAATTACTGTATATCACCAGGACCAATACAAATTCAGGACTGCTCTAGAACTTCTGAATGAAGGAACTAAAATACTATTAAAATGTATAATTTGTCCCGATATACAGCAGTTATACGGGAAGATGGCCAAAAGTCTACAGGAAGGAGGAAAAAAAAAAAAAAAAGTGGTAAAGATGGTTCATAGAAATGACAAACCAATGAACCATATTTCAACACGAGCAAAAATCAATAAGAAAATCATTAAAAATAGAGTTAAGTGCCCATATGAACTGCACCTGGTTGATGCAGTTTGCTTGGATTTTGTAAGGGTTAACTGTGGTTTTTTTTTTCCAACCTGTCAGATGTTTGACAGTCTTTTAAGAGTAATTTTCAGGTCAAAACTTTGTTCTGACTTCCTTTTGAAATTAAAAGAATCAGATACTGACTTTTCAAAAACTGGATTGAAACTTCAGTTACGATGACATAAATTAAAGCTGGTGAAGAGTTGGGAAAGCACAGGAAGTGTTTGACAGCTATGCAAATGCAATCCAATGTGTGCATGTGTATATATGTGTGTGTGTATTTATACACAAATACACATATACAACCACACATATTTATATATAACCCAGATGAATGCATGGGTCAACATTTGGTGGAGATACAAATTACGCAAGTTGAGGAAGAATTGGGAGGGAAAGTAGAAATAGCGTAATAAAGGAAAAAGAAAAAAGAAATCATGGCAGGCAAAATCCCCTACAGACTATTGCCAGATAATTTACATTTTATGACATTGTGACACTAGCTTTTTGAAATGATAGGAAGAATTCAAGTTTTTCAGTCACATTTGAAATTTATAGATTTGGCACAACGTCTCAAGGGAAATATTTAGGAATAATTTCAAACAAATCACTGGGCATACCTTTCTAGTGCATACCAGGGGTAACAAAAATCAGCATTAGTAATGGGATGGAGAAGATACTGACAACATATTCTTCTCATTAATTAAGTCCTTGTCCTTGACTTCAGTAACATTCTCAGGGTGTTTACCTCATCTCCAAAAGGCTGTGACAGAGATGAAAATTCTGAGGAAGCTAACTAAGCTAATTAAGAAAAGGAGTACTTCCAAAAGAAATAGATTTTAATAGTTAAATTACCAAGATAGATTACTGTTAGGAGAAAATGCACAGTAGAATACAGATATAAAAAAAAAGAGAATTGATGTGATATAGACTGATGCCTAGCAGAAAGAGAACTTAACAGCCCCCTTTTTAACCCTTTTCCATCTTGTAAGAATATTTTGACAACTCTTTAAAGGTAAATGGAAACCCAGGTCATTGTTTTATAACATTTAATGAGAGTGGAAAGTCTGCATTGCAGCCCCCAGAGAAATTCTGATTGATTCAGGCAGAATTTCTTCCAAGGATTTTACATGAGAGTGATAGCTCCATGGCTCCCTGTAAGGATGCAGCTTTGCTCTTTATGTCAGTTCAGCTTTGCTGGCTGGAGCAGAATAGAGGACAAGGTTATTCCTGCCCTTCTGTTCCCCTGGGACGGCTGGCATTTACCTGGAACAACAGACCTTAGTGTTACATGAAACCAGGGAACACCTCCATAGGTTTTCCCGCAGCGTATTCATCTTTGGGGTTAGTTATATTCTAGCCCATATCGTCAATACTAGAGAATACACGTGGACTGCCCCAAAATCCCAGCATCTTCCTGCTGCCTCCCCTGAAATACTGAATTTCAGGATTGCTGGTGGTCCCAGCATTCATGATCTTGCTTCGTGCCTAATTTTAAAAAATATTTTAGCAGTTTTATATGTACTTTTTGATGTTGGCAGGAGCTAGAAGACAAAAAATATTTTGTCATTACTACATAATGCAATTGGATGCATGATATTTTGTTTAGGGGTAGAGCTGTTAATTTACCAATTCCTGACCTCTGAAATATCTTTTATAGACTCCCTTGGAGACTGGGACTAGGTGGTTCATTGGTCAGTTTGACAGCAGCAGCTTCAGTGCTCATTGCTGCCGGGGTAGTGTTGGTCTGGAAGAAGGAAGGAGACTCATTTTGCAAGCTCTGGTACCATCCTATGTGGACTAGTGCATGCTATTATAGTGATTTTGGACAGAAGGTTTGCAAGGAAGCATCTGTTTTCCAGTTTACTCCATTTCTGATAAAAAGCAGTATATTGTTTCCAGCTTTTTTGATTACTTGTCCTAGCACTTTATTGGAGCTAGTTGCAGCTCTTTCCAAACTCTTACTATGATGAGAAAAAAAATAAAATTTAAAAAGAAGCAAAGATATTTTGGAATTAATTGCAAGTATGGAGGAAAACAAACAAACAAACAAAACCCTAACTCCTTCAAATAAAGAGGATTTATGGAAGACTTTGCTTCAGATGAGCCTTACCAGCAAGTGTGGCGTATATATATTTAGATGACTTGTCCCACTGGATTTTTCAAGAAATTGCAATGGGAAAGAATAAAGAATATGACCTGTTCTTAACTCCCTGAATGTAGCCATAGTCATAGATTAAAAAAAAAGTATATATTTTTATCTTCATAGTATAATATGAAGAGACAGAAGTGCTCTGCCTCTTTGTATTCTGAGTTCCGCAAAGCCCCAAAGCCATGGTTGCCATAATATTAAAGAATTTCATTCATAGTAAGCAAACAACTTAGCCCTTTTTTAAATAGAGTCCTTTTATTAGCTTTTTTTTTTTTTTTAATCAGTATTTATAATGAATACCAAGGGTCTGTCTAAAACCTATTGTTCAGACAGACCATTTTCTGCTTACCCCTTTTGTCTCTATTTGGGCATATCCAGTAAGGAGGCAGGACAGGAAGTCATGCATGGATGCAGCAGCGTTTCTCAGAAGGATGTATCCCCAGAACTCACTGGACTTTCACACTGCTCTTGTACAAAACCTACACATTTAAATCATCTGCTGCATTTTACCAGTGCAAAATTCTTGGCTGCCAGTGTAGCTGAGAGGTGAATTTGGCATACGGTGAGTTTTCAAGGAGTTAAATTTGCACTGAAATAAATAATAAAGCAATATAAATAAAGGTATTTTTAGAGTTAAATAAATCTGGTTAAAATAAAACTTTTTTTTTTTTCTTTTTAATTGCCCTTCTATGTAACAAATTCTAATAACAGTTCTCTCTGAATCAGCCCAATTTTACAAGACGATTGGGGAAGTTGTAGAAGAAATATTATTTTATTTGTTTTCCTGCTTGAATCCTGCATTTCCTACTTGAGCCAGGAAAACTATATTCAATAACTGCCTATGAAAAGTCACTTTTAAATGGGAGGAAAAAATAATGTGTAGAACCTTTTAATTATCCGAATTGTAATGAACCGTGGCTTTTCCAGTGTTATTTATTTCCAAAATTTAAGGCATTTATATGCAGTTACTGGTTTTTTTTAGAAATTTGATTCTTAATTAATGTCAAGATAATTTTCACAAATACTCCAAAAATTTTAACAAATGTGCTTTATCATGTTTGCTGTAATTTGAAAACAGGCAAGTAAACAAAGGACAAGGTAGAAGGTTATGTTAAAATGTTTTAAAATTAATTACTATTTTGCCTAGTAGATCCAAGAGTGAATTAACAGATCTACAGAAGAGCTGAAAAACTGTAGCTGCAGCAGTTGGAAGGAGCCAAGCTGGAGAAACGCAAGATGCTCTAGAGGCCCAATTCTGTCATCCTAAGTTGCACTAGATAAAACTCACTCCTGGGATGGGATGACCAGGAGCCCTGTGAATCATTTTTTGGCACAGAGATGATGGCCCTGCTTTGAAGGCAGAGTGCAGCTCTTCTGCAGTGCTTAGGCTTTGTAATGAGCAGTGCCCAAGAGAGAAATTCGGCCATGGAGTTTCCAAAACGTGGGCCTGTAGCCACAACACTTGGTGTCAGTCGACTGGCTGGCAATGACTGACTACACACACATATACATATATATACTGAATGTACAACATAGATTCAAATAAAGGTTTTCTCTTTGTAACTAATAATTTACTTGCAAACAGTATTTAATAAATGTTTAAATGTGCTTACAAAATGTATAAAAAAACCCAGAGAGGTTTAATTTCAATATGGCCAAATTCACCTGTCAAGTAATTTTAGCAGTAACTTGCCCCTTCATCCTTGGTTGTGATCTCATGAAATGCCTTAGTTCTGTTTCTCACAACATACTGCATAGGCAGCCCTCAGTTGTGTAAATCCCCACGTTCCGATTGTTTAGGAGGGGAAAACTCAACTGGAGAATCAGTTTAATCTCAGACCTTTATATTCTGTATATATTTAAGTATGTTTAAAATCTATATATTTAGTTGGGAAGGGGAAATGATGACACAGGCAACGCATACACTTTCAGTCACGTTGTTGGGATAGATAGTTTAAGTATTCTCCCTTCTCTATGGGTTTTGCATCACGACATCTACTCTGAGTGAAAATGAGATTTCTTTCCCTGCTCCCTGTCTCTTTGAACTATATTTATGTTAGGAAAGACTGAAAGAAAAGTGAGATGACACAGGAATGGAGGAAAGTGTTTCAGAAAACAGAACATAAACTTTCACTTACTAGCTTCCTGTGAGCTCATCCTCAAGCAAGCAAGTCAGCTTTGGCAGAAATAGATGATGGGCAAAGTTAAATAAGCCTGGAAAAGGCTTATTTAAATAAGCCTGCAAAGTTAAATAAACCTGGAAAACACATGCTGCAAATTTCACAATAACAATAATAAAGCTAATGAAGTAAACTAGGTAAAATAAGGGAGATGCTTATCTGGCAATAAACCTACAGTTGATCTTCAGCATCAGTATTTATGCAGCTGAGTATAGCTGTTGACCACCTATAATCATAGAATGACCATAAGATATTAATCATCTAAAATTGCCTTGAAATGAGAGGAAGATGAAATAGGATTACTTTTTCTTTCATTTTTTACTGAAATTTCATTTCAGTAAAATTTTTAGTAAGTTCCATGTTTAAGTTCCACTGCATTTTCTTTAATACTGGCATTAACTAGTTGATTATTCAGCATATAGGTGAAGTATTTTTTAATTTAATGAGTACCACAACATGATTACCCCAAAGTAACTAAGCAGAATGTTGCTAGACACTAAAAAGTTTGTCCTTGTTTAAACATGGAAAGAATTAGTATGAGTGCTAGATATAGCAGGCAGTCTGAATCTGAATGCATTCGTCAGTGTGTAATAGCCCTAATCTCTATTTGAGGTCTGTTGTGCTATACATCTTCTTTGATTCTTGACATTTCTGCTGCAGATGATTATTTACTAATAGTCACAGAACTGGCTTTTATTGATGTCATCTTTATTTCCAGAGCTTGAGAGCTGCTGTTTCTTATTTTGAATTTCAGCCCAATGTCAGGTGCCAAGATTCAAATGTATATTACCTATGGGCAGTGGGATCAACACATTTGGGTAACATTAGCTGAACTGAACTGTGCTGGCTGTATTTTAATACATTTAATCTTTCCTTGGAAGGAGCACTGTTTTGGTGAGCAAACAGATGCAGTTTAAGCTGCATACAAAAGGGGATCTACAAATGGGTTTCTAAATCTAGGCTTCTGTAAAATTAAAATAAAATAAAAAAAAAAGACACACTCAGAAACATGTAACTGGAGAATCTATTAGGTCCAATCCACCCACAGACATCTGGAGCAATAAGTTATCTATCTTACTTATCTAAACAAAACTTTGGATCACCAGAAATACGGTGAATATGGTTGAGCTGAAATAATGTGGTATGTTAATCTTTTCAAGTGTTCAAGGCCAAGGAGACTGATTTCAAGGATTACTTCGATGCCATTACCATAATAACATGAAACAGTCCCTCCTAAGGGCAAAAACTGTTCTCCACTATTAAAATCCCACTGAGTGGAGTAGTAGCGGGATGGATCTGCTAAGTAGCAAACCATGCTCTAAAAAAAAAAAAAAATCAATACTCCAGTTTTTCAGGGTAATATGGATAGCAGCCTAGGTACCTATTATCAGGCACAGCGGTCTGTGGATTTTATCTTTCTAGTAACGCAGAGGTTCAGCACCTCTGTGATGAATCACTGAGAGCCATTTCAAAGCATTCCCGGTGACCGTAGCCAGGGAGCTCTCCGGAGGCAGGATGTGCCGCATGGAGGGCGTGCTTCCATCGCGCCACAGAGCAGGGATGGCTCCGAAACGAATGACCGCCGCGCTAGGAAAACAGTATTAATCACCGCAGCGCTCCTGTAGCATTTAATGCCCAACACTTTGGTTGTGGCTCTTTAATACCTGTCAGCAATAGATGGAAATGCCCTGAAATGGATCAGGTTTTCATCCTGCAACGAACCAGAAGGATTACAGTCAATGTGGGTGGTGTTTTTCTTTTTTTTCCTCTCCTCATTCTCCTTTTACATTTCAAGTATTAAAGCACTGTGATTCAAAATGCAGCTAAATACCAAGCACTCATCTCTGGGCAAACAAAGGACATATCCAGCTTTGAACAGAAACAGAATTTGGAGAAATTATTTTTCTTTTCTTTTATTTTATCCAAGGAATTAGTTTACCAGAAATAAAATAATCTGCCTCCTCTTGGGTTCTGAATGAGGCACTGAGCCCCAGACCTTTCCTATCCCCTGGGGAGGAGGGTGGTGGTTCAGGGCCCACCTGCCCTGGGCTTCTGGGTGTGCTGGACCTTAAAAAAAAAAAATCCATTTTTGATGTGAAATGGTGGGGAAGTCGCGCCTTGCTTCCACGGGGGGCACGGTATGAGGGGGAATTGAGGGAAGCGCTGGGATATTCCTCCCGGAGCGGCGCTCGGCTGACTGTGACTCCAACGGACATAATGAGCGCACTGGTTCAGCGGCTGGCAGACATCTCCCCACCCCTCCCCCTGCGGCCATATGGCGCAGGAAAGAAGCACCCGGGTATTTCATTCATTTATTTATTTATTATTTCGTATTCTCCTCCCGAGCCGCTCCGAGGGTGCTCTCTGAGGGGGTCCCCGCCTCTCCGGGGCTGCGCAACGCCCGCAGAAGCGCCTAGAAACAGCGCCCGCCCGCGCGCACCTGGCAGCCGTTACGGTTACGTTACCGTTACCGTGCGCGCGCTCATGGCAGCCGCCGCGGGGACCCGCCGCAGCCTCACGGCGGGTTGGGGCTGCCCGGAGAGGCGAGGAGGGGGCAGGGGCCGCGCCGCCATCCCCCCTCCACCCCCGCTCTGCGGCTCCATTAATTGATTCATGGCCGGGACTGGCATTGAGGGCACTGGCGGGGGGAGAGGGGGCGGGCGCGGCCCTGCCGCCATTTCCCCCCCCCGAGTTCCTATGGCAACGGTGCAATACCTCGGGGACCGGCGCGCGCCCGGCCGCGTTCCCATGGCGACCGGCGGCACCTGTGCGCGCCCCCCCCCCCGCGCGTCCGGGCCTTCGGGAATATATAGAATCTCTATATTCCTTCTATAAGGGGCCATCACAGCTAGAGCCGCCCCCTCTGGCAGCCGTAAACTAGAGATGCACGCGGCTTCGCCTGCGCGTGGAGAGCAGCAGGAGCAAGGGTAATTCCTCCAGTAATTCCTCTCCCGCGCAGTCGCTCCCTGTGGCTCCCGGCATTAGTCACATGCAGAGGAGACGAGCGAGCCGCCTGGCGCTGTGGAGAGATGGGAAAGACCCGGCTGCTTTCCTCTGTGCGCATCTCCCCTTCGGATCCACCTCCCGGCCTGGACAGCTCCTCGCTTGCCGCCCGGGATAACGGCGCAGACGGATGTGTGTTGCGGCCTGTGCTGCTGTCAGGAGGGTGTTGTCGTGTCTTGCTGCAACGCGGCGGTGCCGCTCTCCTCAGGGGAATCCCAGGTGTCCGCAGCACGTTTGCGCTCTAGCTGTACGAGACATGGACATCACAGGCATGAGGGAACTAACGTTCTGACGCGAGGAAGCCCCTGTCTTTGAAACAAGCCCCAAATCTCTGAGTAAACTCACAACACCATGACACGATACCACAGGAGACCCTGCTGGAAATGCAGGGCTGCCCAGCAGCGCTGCAGCTAAAAACGCTTGCTGTAAATAGTGACATGCTGTGGTTGGCAGGATTTTAGGCGCAAGGAATGAAAATAAAACCATTCTCCGCTGTCACGGCTGGTGTTCACCCTCACCCTCCGCTTTTGCCAGAGCCCAGCACTCAACTGACCCCTCCAACCTACGAGTGCTGGTGCTTTTTTACCGCATGTACATACCTGTAGAGCACAATATATAGCTATACTTATGGCTAAAAAGCAGCATTATTCCACTTAACAGCCCCCAAGGGGCTAAACTGTCTCTTGCGGGCGATAGAAACTCTCACATTTGATGTGAAAATAGAGCGCTCTGGCTTGCGGATTTTAATCTAATCTGCTTTGAAATCTGCCCCTCGGAAGAGGAGCTTCGGGGGACGCGTCCTTTCCGCCCACCCTCTACCGATACTGCTGGGTCCCGGGGAGGAGCTGCCGGGCCGGGACGCCTCGGCCCGCTGGCGCTGCCTCTTCGCGGCGTCAGGGACCCGGCGAGGGCCTCGCCGGCTGCGTCGCAGGGGTGTCGGGCGGGCTCCGGGCACGGCCCTGCCCGCAGCGCAGGGTAGACCAGGACAGCCAAGCGGGGAGGCGGCACGACGCGCCCCCTTCCCGACGCGGCTGCACGGGGATTCGGGAAGAGGAGGTGTGCAGGAGCCCTTGCGCCCACATGCTACGGGAGGTCTCTCTTTTAGACGTAATATGAGAAAGCTCTTTTTTATGAGCTCCAATAAATGCCTGATTGTGTTGTCGTTGACTACAGCTGGAGGACTCCCATTGTCTTCAACAGAGCACAGCTGAGACCTAAAAGAGTAGTAAAAAACCTGACCAGGGTAATGACATCATCTACGAACATCAAATTGGATTCCCCCGTGAAAAAACAAACCACAAAGCCGCAATAGTAGCCCAAAAATGTTCATGTAAAAAAAGCACAGGAAGCTTTCTCTTTCTTTATAGATGTTAACTTAAAAATGGATTGTTACCAACTGTTAGGATTTAATTGCAAGTCCTATGGTCTTTGTCATTTTTCTTAAAAAAAAATCCCACCTATAGTCAAATTCATATGTGAAAATTCTACTTTTATGTTAAAAAAAAAGAGAGACAAAAACATTTAGTAATCCTTGTAGGTCTATAGAAGAGATTGTCACTCTTAGCAACAGCTCCTGTCAGTTCTGAAAATCTCTCAAGGACCAAGGGTGTTTTGTTATCAGTCTTTAGAGTGATGAGTATATAAAGTGCTACCTGGTTAGTGTGGTTTTAGAGACCAATACTGTTGATTTATAAATGATGAATGGTCTGCAGGCTGCTGTTTGGGAGCTTGCCCTGTAAAGTCTGCAGATGTCCCAAGTGGACTCTGCAGGCTTATAAAATAGAAAACAAATAATCTTCTTTTCCATAAATTGTAAGACTTTTTTTTTTTTTTTTTTTTTTTTTCAGGCTGATTTGGTGATTTTCCATATTCTATTTCATTAATTCTTAATGTTTCAGATGTGGGTGAAGTAATTATTCTCAAAACAGAGGCCATTAATATGGGAGTAAAAGAAGGATATAATTTCAGTGGAATCCTTTCAAGGTAATGCCTGGTAAGCTCTTTGAAAAAAAAAATCAGAAGGTGCTCAAAACCACAGAAACAGACTAAAATTTAATTGCAGATAGGAATATGGACTATATCTTAAATCATATAAAGCTGAGTCTGGTGACAGGAAAGAATCTAGAAGATTCAGATTCTGAAGTTTACAAATAAGGTTGCAAAAGCATTATAGAAAAAATCTGTAAGTATGCTGCACTATAAAGAAAGCTGTAGGGAAGTAGAGCATTTTAGTAAATGATTATTCTTCCCAGGCACCATCTCAACCGAATCAGGAATCTTCTGCTTCAGTGTAAGAGGATCAAATGGGAAAGCACCATCAGTGCCATTACATCCTGGGCTCCATAAGTTTAATGGTGTCCTTTTGTGGCACCAAAATTGCAAAATACAAAGCCATGATACCTTCTTCATCAATAATACACGAGATTTAATTCAGAGAATTCATATGGCTTTATTTGTATAACATGAGTTGAGATGATGGTTCTCGGCACATCTGTAGCCTGTGGAAGCCGGCGTAGCTGAGGTCTGTGAAGGAGGAATGCAGGCAGTGGGATGCTAGACTGGGTGCTGTGTCTTCTTAAAAGGTTTTTTTTTTCATTTTGGTGAGTATACAGAGCTGAGGCAAATACAGCAAATGCAGAACGAATGACCGTACCATGCAAGTGGAAGCACAAGGACACACACGCACGAATTAAAAGAGGGTCAGCTGAGCAGGCAATCTGCCAGGAGAAAATAAAATGGAGCAACACTTTTTACTTCAATGTCCCACATCTGAGGGAGTTTCAGAGGGATATTTTATGTTATTATCAGAAATCATAAAATATTTTCAACAAAAGCTTGAATAAAAAATATTCCTGACCCTGTGAGGAAGAAGCAGTGATGGCATTGTCCTGTGAAGCACGCTCAGATGGCAAGTTACTGCTAAAAGTGATTTAGGAAGATTGGAGAGGGGCTTTAGTGGTAAATGGATACACGTGGGTTAACCCCCCTGATAAAGAATGAAACCTCGTCCTGAACACTTTGTACCAGCTGCTGACAGTTACCTCAAGGGTCTGTTCATTCTTCTGCAGCAACGGTTACCCAGCTTGCCATGCCAGTAAAGCATTATTGAATCCAATTGAATTTAATTTCACACACACATGCATAAAAAACAAACACACATAGTTACCAGACGTGCAGCTGTGTCTGATGGCTCCCCAGAAAACAAATTCCAGAATACATTCAGAATACCCCCAAGAAAAAGTTCTGCCAGAAATGATTTGATTTGACAGGAAATTACTGTGTCATTTCCTTTTGAAGATTGTAGACCCAAAATAAGTACTATAATAGGCTGTTTGCACAAAACAGACGAGGACTTGTCTGTGTGGACTTTCGGCGTCATTCTGGTGATCCATGCTGCTTTGGCACCAGTAGATGTAGGCTTTGGAGCTTACAGTTTCCCAAGTGAGGAGAACTGGCCTTATATATGGGGTTTGGGTAGCAGGTGTGTTTCATAAATAGAATAACAGCTTATTTGTCTTAGAGCAGCGAGGGTTAGGTGATGTAGGTTGCACGCTTATTCAGTCCGTGTAGCTGACTCCTTTAGTGCAAGTGCTACCAACCCTCAGGATATTTGAAGATGGTGGTAGCTATAAAGTGCAAGCAATGGGGGCAGTGCATTTACAAAGAGGGGTATGTGGCACAAGCTTTGCTATCGCGCTGGGCTCCTCGCTTTTCTGCAGTGCACATGATCTCCTTCTGCAGTGAGTCTTGGGAAATGTAGTACAGCAAAAATCAAGTCTCTTGATTGAAAAAGAGACTTGATAGAGGAAAGCAAATTGCAGCTTCCTGTAGGCACAGCAGCATCTCAGTAGGTGTAGGTTAATGTTACGCTGATACAGCAAGAAGCAAAGTGTTTCATTTTGAAATTCAATTTTTGTTAATGTTTTGTTCTGCAAAATAAAAATGTTGTCATCAGGTGGTTAACAAAAATAGAAAATAGGTACTTGCCTTCTCTGTAACTTAAATTTGAAGCTCTAAACCCTTATGGGGATACTGCGACCTCACTGACTGTACCAGCCCTGCTAAAGAATCAAAACTTAGGATGGCCTGTCCTCATATATATATAATGTCCTACAGATATAATCTCCTACAGGAAGACACTGTTCCCCAAATGCGTCCTAGAGAGTACTGATATCGTTTCTACCTTCCGACTGAACATAACCAAAGAATGATAGCACAGCCGTCTGCAAACTCTTTGTAGGGGGCAGTTGTCATAAACTCAGCAGAAGATTTTGCATTTACCTCTATTAGTCCATTAAAAAATCTCCCAAAGGAAGTGGTGAAAGCGCCATCAGAACAGTCATTTAAAACAAGACCGAACAAAGTATGTCGCAAAGAACAGAAAAGTAAACGAGACTGGTGACTTGCTGGGGCTGTTTAGCCTGGAGAAGAGAAGACTGAGAGGTGAACTGATCAATATGTATAAGTATCTGAGGGAGAAAGTAAAGAAGATGAGAGTGAAAGAGAACTGTTCTCGGTGGTGGCCAGTGGCATGACAAGGGGTAATGGGTACGAGTTGAAACCCAGGCAGTTCCATCTCCACGTGAGGAAGAACTTCTTTCCTGTGAGGGTGCCAGAGCCCTGGCACAGGCTGCCCAGAGAGGCTGTGCAGGCTCCTTCTCTGGAGATCTTCAAACCCGCCTGGCTGCCGCCCTGTGCCCCGTGCTCTGGGTGTCCCTGCTGGAGCAGGGGGGCTGGACTAGATGTTCTCTAGAGGTCCCTTCCAACCTCAACCATTCTGGGATTCTGTGAAAACAATCCCAGTGCTGTCAGGGAATGGGCTAGGTGACCAGATGATATTTTTTCATCTGTCAGATCTCTGATTGTATATAGTACTATTATCTCAGGAGATCCTATAGCTGATTGCAAAGCAGAGCAAAAATTGCACCCGACTCTGGGGTGGAGGGCTGTATCCATCAGTCAAACTGTACACAACAAGCTGTACAGTAATGAGGGGAAGGGAAGCATTATTATCATTATTATTATTGAACACATCCGAGTGCTGTATCCCATTAGCTTAATACAGCCAGTATACACAGAGGAGCAAGAAAATGGGCAAGTCACTTAATGCTGGTGAATTATGGTTATGCTACAATTTGGATACACTAGTTTAAAGGGAGATATTAGGAGACAGAGCATCAGATGCTAGTGAGCCTGACGATTAAGTCATTATACTGTTTTTAAAGCGTAATTTAATTCTAATGCTATGTTTCAACTTCCTGTTCTGGTAAATAACTGAGAAATTTAAACTTTATTCTTTTCATATAAAAAGAGAAAGAACAACTAGGGATACATGCTCAAACTAAAAAAATATTGTATTTAGTTCATGTTTAGAGCACAGAATAGTACTAATAATTATAGAGATTCTTATAGTTTGCATATTAACTATGGTAGTTGCAAAAGAATAATCTTGAATTTTAATTATACAGAAACAGGTTATTTCACCTGCATCTTTTCTTTCATCATCTGTGCTTTATCTGTACCAATTTAAAGCAGATGTTAGTAATTTCATGGGCGTGCCTAGATTAAGGCAGGGACTTGCAATCGTCTGAAATTGGAGGGTCTTTACCTTAGAAATATTCTGATATCCTGGATTCTATCATCGATTGGATTTGGGGTTAGTCTGGTTACTACCTAATCAAAACACCTATTTTATAAGTACCATGAGAAAATAATATATTTTTCTTCATTATTTGTGTTTCTTTAATTCTACTAAGGACAGGAGAAGGGCTGCTGCCCAGAACCACTAGTTACTAGAACGGGAGTGTACCTCTTATTTTCGCTTAAGTTATTGAAAAGGGAAAAATCCCTTTCCCAATAAAACAGCATTTACAAATTCAATTTTGTAATTTGTACCTATGGTTGTTCTGAGCTGTTTGGTGCCCAGGGCATGCTCCAGATTCGGTGCCGTAGGTGTTCTCTGTGAAATTCATGTAACCAAGAACCCTAACCCCTTCTACTGGGAAAGTGCAGCTGAGATACCTGTATCCATTTCAGCTTCAAAACAGCACAATTGGGGAAAATAATTCCCTTCTCTCCTGTTTTTATAGTCAGCGGTACATATGCATCAATTGCAAAACATTTAAATGAAAATAGATACCGAGGCCTATCTTTAAGTACCGGCTTTTTGAAGAAGGAGACTGTTCTGGAGTAAAGACCTGAAAAGAGGGCACAGCAAGCAGGAACGCACAGCATTCATTGCCGGGGCAGTGCAGACACAGACTGCCATCTCCAGCCCTCACTCGAGGGCTGCCCGAGCGTGCCGGAGGGAGCATGCAGAGGCCCTCTGGAAAGGGAAAACACCCGTGTCTATCCATAAATCTTCTTAAGCCCTGAAAGAAGCCAAGAGGTTGGACGACATGAGGAGGTGCGGACAGACTGAGGAGGGCAACGGGGAGAAAAAGGGTAGTGGGGAAAATGCCTTTGAACTTACTGCTCCTGTGAGAAGATTCAGTATCGCTCCCACAGGAAGGGTGTTGAGGAAGGCAAGATGTGTGTTCCTATAGAGCTTGTTGAAAAAGGTTGACAGAGTTCTGCTTAAAGAAAAACTGACTCTATCGGGTCTCCAAAGTAATTAAGGAGACTTAATAATTGTATATATAATATATTCAATAGTTGTATGCAGTGGATAGTTGTATTCTCTTACTCAGTGAATAGCCATACAGGCCGAATAACGTTAACGTGGTGGCTGGGCTTTCACAGGGGCTCATCACGAGTAACGTTAGCAAGTGTTTTCTACTGCACAAACAGCTGCTATATCGTATTTGCTAAAGAAGAATTTTCCTTCTAAAGGAGGTTACTGAAATCATTCAGAAAGCCTTGCTTTTTCAGTCACCGCCACCATTTTCCCCCTCCGGCTTTTTTTAGCTGTTTAGTTCTGTCACGTCACTGTGGCAAAAATTAAGTGGCAAAAGTGAAATTGGAGGCCAGGGCTGAAAATTTCTCCTAAGCAAAGCGTGTGGAGCCCTGGCTCGCGCGTGTTCCTGCTGACGGCGACACGGACTCGCCGTCCGCGCGTGGCAGGCCCAGCGATCACGCCGGCAGGGCTGGACGTCCGCGCGGGCAGAGTTTCTGTAAAGCCGAGTCTGCTGGCAGGGCCTGGCTTCTTCGTGCCATGGGCTTGGTTTAGGCTTGGGAAAGGGAGGAAGAGGAGAGGGAGAAGGCAGCGGAGGGGATGTCCTGGGTCCTTGCAGTGGCGCTGCCTCGGGGACACACGGGCTTCGGCGTCTGGCGCCGGCGTTAGCCGCGAGACAGAAGTGCTGTTGTAGGAGTGAAAAATAAAACAGATTTAGGCAAATGTAATTTGTTTAAGGAAAAAGCCTACAGGTAAGCCCTTAAAGATCCCGCCACGAGTCTGCTGGGGTCATTTTGTTTTGCAGAATCTGGTCGGCGCATACGCACACACAGACAAAACTAAAAGCAAAACAGAGCAAAACAGGGCAGAGCCTGTGGGGAGAAGCAGTCTTCCTCATATACCGATTAATTTAGTTTGACAGTAATTTTGAACGTGCAAGCCCTCCCTCAGGTGTGACACAGGAACAACGAACTAGTTTCTTAGGTAGTTTGGGAGGATCACTTTTGCAGCCCTCACAATAGATTTTCTAAGCGCGTTGTTAGATAGTTGGTTCATGGCATGTTGCTGGCTACACTGAAAATACCTTGCCTACGTCAGGCCCGATGGTCGTTAATTCTGTTTCTGCCCTGATGGGGAGCTTGCGTATCCAGTATTTGGCCTGTTTTTTTTTTCCAAGCTGTGTTGCTTGGTCTGAGAGCAGCCCCTAATTCTCTCTACAGTTCTTGCTTTGCTCTATTCTTAGATCATCAGGGCTCTAACAGCCCAACTCCTGCTGAAACGAAATGCAGTGCAGGCAGGAATCGATGCCAAACACAAACCTGCGAACGCAGTTTTGTGCTTATCTGGCAGCTGGGCGACCGAAGGCCCGTATCCCTGGCTAGGACACATTACCTGTATAATTACAGCAGGCCCCTGCCTTATCTCTGACCATTTGTTCTTACAGAAATCAGGAGGCAGAGAACCCCCTTTAGAGGCTGTTAGGTCAAACTCAGGAATATTTAGTCTTGGAAGTACCTTTTTGCTTCCCACAGCAATTACCTTCCTGCCAGTGTAGCAAGGACATCGGCTGTATCCGCGCTCAGGGAAATGGGCCTTGTGTGCCTGTTCCTTGTCCTCGGGACATCCCTGTCTCCTGTGTTGCCTTTATTCCCTGCTTTGCCTCGCAGGTGATGCTGCTGAGCCAGGGCATGAGTTGCACCAGAGCTAAGGGTTTGTGTAGGTGTTGTGAAGCGACTAATGTTTGCTCATCTGTCCCTCCCGTAAGCTGTCTCTACAGCACCAGTGCAGCTTAAGGTGTGCTCCCTAGTGTCCTCACTGGTACTGCTAATGAGGTTAGCAATTAATGGCACCTCACGGTGTGCTGTAGCAGTGGTTTTGGTGATGGAGCCAGCTGTCCCCTGGGAGCCGTGCAGAGCCCATGAGCAAGTGAGCAGCTGCTGCAGGAGCCGGGACGGAGGGGATCAGGTCATGCCCCCCGTCTTCCCGCCACCCCCAGGTGGGAGCAACTTTTAAGAGGCAAAAGCCCGTCCTGGAGATGGAACCCCATATCCTATTGGCAGGATCTGATCTATCCTGTCCCACTGACTAGTCTAAGCAGTTTATAAATTGCTCAGGATTTTAAAGCAATTAATTATTTTTTCCAGAAGTTTTTTTGTCACTGAGCTGTGTTAATTTGTGGCTATGGTGTCCTCCTGGAACCTGATCATAGTTTGTCACTCTTGGTAAATACCTGTCACATTGTTTATTAAAGCTGCTCTCCCTGGAGCACCCTTATATCACCGATTACAAGTATTTGGAATATAGTTCAAAAATGCACATTTAATTTCAGTGTCAGCAGTTTAGAGTAATGACTTCTCATAATTTAAGCTTCACTTTAGTGTTAGGCTACTTTGAGCATACAGAAGTTGCATTTCATCAGTCTGAAAAAAGGTGGCATTATAGATCTACATTGTTCTTCCCTACTGCTGGAATACCTGTAAAGTACAGCACACTTTAAAATATAATTGTGTAATTGTTCATGAAAGGTATGCTAAGAGTTGGTATAATATTTATTTAGTAACTTTCTTATTACTTTCTGCTGATGATAGTATGAGAGATTCTAATTTAGAAAAAAAATATATACCAATTAAACAGGTACACTCTTAAATCCATACCCATTAATTTTAATAACCTCTACTGTCAACATTTGAAGAGAATTAATTGTTTTATCCTTGTAACCCTGTTTAGGAAAAGCAAATAATTTTTGTTCTCACGGAGGTACAAAGAACTGTTATTTTCAAGATAAAAGTAAAATTAAGTTTTGCGTATGTTGTCATTTCTAGTAATTTTTAAAAATAAAGTATCATGGAAATTAATGTAAAATGTTCTGAACTGTGAGATGGGGGAGCCAAATTTACCTGTCTTCAAAATATGAACCAGTAATAGCTGACCCTGCCTGCTTCCCTATGGGATTGGAAAGGCAGTTACCCTGCCAAACTTTTAGTTTGACATTGCAGTCTCCTCTGTGTAAATCTTGGAAGTAACTGTTTAGAGCTTGGCTGGTATAATTATCAGAAAGAAATCTATGAAGAGTAGAAGGACATGAAAAAGTGATTTAAGAGAAAGTTGCTTCAGTATTTGTACCATTCCTAATCACTTCCTAATCACTCTTTCACAGACTTGTGATCCTTCTACTTTTTGAGGTATCCAGATGGTGTATTTACATTTTTTTTTCTACATCTGCAGAAATATGAACCCAAAAGGATTGCTGTCAGCCGCAGAACCACTGCTTTGAACTTTTTTTTTTTTTTTTTTTGGGTGTCTTTTAAAAGGATTTTTTTTTTATAGCTATGCTAATATCTACCTCAGCATGAGCATGAGTTTCAGAATAACTTGGTATTTTAATGGGATGATTTTTCTCACACTTTAATCATGTTTCATGATAGAACTGAAGTACTGACAGGTTAAGCTGGCCTTAAACACTGGAGTTTCTTCAAGTTTACACAAGCATAGAAAGTTTTGATAGAAGTTCCCCATATGTAGATCAGTGAGCTTTAGTGAGTTATTGAGAAGGAATAAATGCATTAGAACTTCGACCATGAATGCAAGCTCAAACAAAAGCTTCAGATAAAATTCAGATGAAAGTGTTACTCTTCCTTCAGTCAGGTTTTCCTTAACATCCTAGTTGATGCTTGCCAGCTCTCAGCTGCTAACAAGGAACAGCAAGGAAGTGAACTTTACTGAATAATTTCAGATCTCTGGAGTTTATTTGCAAAAAAAAAAGGTAGAGTTCAACTCAAAATTTGATTATTTCTATTTCTAATAGAAATAGAACTAGAAACTATATTCGAATAGAACTAGAAGCTAGACAGCTTTCTTCAGGGGACAGTAAATAGAGAAAGAAATAGTCATCACTTCTCGGTTGTAGAATATAGACTATATAGACTATTCTGGACTTTTTAAGAAAAAATAATCTAAGATCAGAAATTGTTTTGCAGAATATTTTTAATGAAGAATTGGTGAGTTAGAGTCAAGTTCTAATTATGACTTCCCTCACGTGTAGTTTGCTGTATTGGCTTGTTTTCCTGTCTCAATCGAACGAGCATGTCCCTCAAAATCAAACGAGCATGTCCCGTTGTCCGACATTTTAAGAAGCTGAACAGGCTGGGATTTCTCGAGAAGGGAGATAAAGGGACTAACAGGGCAAGCGTGTGCCAGGTTCTTCACTCTTTCTGCTCTTTCTGCTCATATGAGGGCACTGTGTGTCCCTAAGCTAGGGAAGGAAGGATATCAGAGATCCATCTTCGTCATTGCTTTGGGTAATCTTCATCACAGTGTGCATATGTGAAAGATCTTAGCCTCTTACTAAGAAAGCTATGGCTGCATTTACCTTGGTAGTTTGGTTTGGACAAGGAATGTGCTTGTGAAATTTTGAAGCAGAGCTCATGGTGATGCTGCCTCCCCGTGCTTTGTTTCAGAGCACACTGCTTTTTCAGTTCATGAACTGGGTTCCTTTCAATAAAATAAAACTGGAGTTTGCTCTGTGCTCCTGGTGTCTCCCAAATATATGCAAGTGTGGGGGATTAGATCAGGGCAAGTCTGAAATACACTGCATGGACATCAGATACTTAGCAAACTCTGCTTTGCTCTACGAATCTGCTCTTCTTGTGCTGCCGTATTTGCAAATCTAGATAGTAGCTCAAGGTTTTTGGCTAGCCTGGAGCAACAGACTTGACAAGCAGGAAAATATGACCTGTCTTGTGACCCGTTTATGTTCAGAGTGGTTGTGTAAATGTTTAAGCACTAAAGAAGAACATCAGATGCTAGTGCAGTGAGGAAAACCAGCCTTCAAATCTTCGTTAAGAAGTAGCTCTTAACTACGAGCAGCAAATTGTCGCAAGGGCTCTGCTTGTCTTATGCTTCTCATTGTGATCTTCTCTGTCATTCTTTAAAGACTCTGAGTGCATTTGGTCTGGAAGTGACTTTTTGAAAATGCCTCTTGCTTCCCATATCCATGCTTATTTTTACTAGGAGATCCAGGAGTAATTAGGCAGGTTCCATGTTTCATTTTGAAGCTCTTCTCTTGCACTAACATCGATGACTGTAGACCTATCCATCTGCACTCCTCCTGAAGGAAGATGAAAGAGAAAAAATTCTCCCCATGAAAAGGATTTTAAATGTTTACAGCAGGACCCTTGGTCCTTGGCACTGAGGACTGTGTACTGTTGGTGTACAGAGACTTTGGTAATTTCCCATCATTTGGTTGGATCCAAGAGATTAGCGAGAAAGGGGCTTTTGCTTATTGGATCTGTTAAAGTCAAGACAGTAGAAATCAAGATAGTCAGAGGACTTTCCTTCACTGAAAGCTTTCATAAAATTTTCTGTTCAGAAAAAGCCCCAGACTTTGTGTCCATTGCTTAGTCTTTTGTCTTGAATGGCAAATTATTTTACCCCTTTTATTTCACTTAATTCTTTTTTTTTTTCGTGATCTATTTTCACAATTTGTTTGACTCGTTACTGTCATGCTGTAGCTGATTGGTCTATTCTTTTTTGGTTTGGTTCCTCTAAGAGTTCCAGAGAGAGGACTAGTGAGCTGGGAGTGGCTCTGGTGGAGATCTGCCTTAGTATAGTGCTTTGACTTTTCCTGTCTCCATCTGCTGGTAAAAGCCAAGGTTTGCTGTTGAAACTGATCATAGAGTCAACAGTGGAAACTATAATTTTCTATAATTTCCTTTCATGGGTATAGGCACCTTCCATTGGCAACTGGACAGAAATAATCAATTTGTTTATTTTTAGGCCACTTAATAATAGTTATCAAACACTAATAACTTTTGATCTGTTGTAGATTTATACCACTTTGGGAGGAGTGAGTTAGATATTCAAACGGATGTACTAATAACCTCAGAATTCAGATCAATGTGCTGATGAAATTAGTTTTGTTCACTTATATGGGAGTGAGAGACAATCTTAAATGGTCATCACTCTTTTAAAATATTAATATTTTTACAGTTAAGGAGCAAGCAGATAAAGGAAGTAACACATAATGGAATTTTCACCTGCTTATTTCTTTTTACTGATTTCTGCAGACAGGTATGTAAAGGTCATGTTGTACACAGATTACCACTACTTAGCAGTTAATGTACAAATATGCCAGTGTTCACTCCGGAAGGAATAAAACACTATCATATCAGGTGTCCACTATGCACAGACTAACAAGATGAGAGGTTTATGTGCAAAATTTTTATTTGGGATATATAGATTATTCAGAATACAGCCTTTCAGACAGTAAAAGAATTTGCTTTCCATCCAATGGAAATGCATCATCAAGACTGCAAAAAGGGACTGCTGTGTCAAGATTGCTCTACCAGTCGGCAGAGATGTGGTGACACATGTGCTGTAACTCTGTGGTAACCTCAAGTGGGATGTACCAGAAAAAATGTCACGCATACAGGGACATGGAACTTCTAGAGAGGGTCCAGCGTAGAGCCATGAAGATGATTAAGGGACTGGAGCCTCTGTTGTATGATGAAAGACTAGGTGAGCTAGGCCTGATTAGCCTGGAGAAGAGAAGACTGAGAGGAGATCTGATCAGCATGTACAAGTACCTGAGGGGAGAATGTAGAGAGGATGGGGCCAAACTCTTCCTGGTCATGGCCAGTGATAGGACAAGGGGTAATGGGTACAAGTTGAAACCCAGGCAGTTCCATCTCCATGTAAGGAAGAACTTCTTTCCTGTGCGGGTGCCAGAGCCCTGGCACAGGCTGCCCAGAGAGGCTGTGCAGGCTCCTTCTCTGGAGATCTTCAAACCCGCCTGGCTGCCGCCCTGTGCCCCGTGCTCTGGGTGTCCCTGCTGGAGCAGGGGGGCTGGACTAGATGATCTCTAGAGGTCCCTTCCAACCTCAGCCATTCTGGGATTCTGTGACATAAATATTGTTCCATTTGAAGTTGTCTTATATTTGTATGTGATTTATGTTATGCAATGAAATATTTAAGTTGATTATTATTTCCATCTACTCTTTTTGTAGATGTTTCTGGCTTTGATGCTTTTACAACAGAGGTTTTTATAGACCTGAACAATTTTTATGGAAACAACCCTTTACTTTGATTTTCTACTTCAGTGTGTCTTACATATATAGGAATATTTTTCAAACACTATACAGGTTCTGATAGTTACATTCATTCATGAGGTAAAAGGGTGTTTTATGAAACCTGTTTTGAGGTAGAAAGGCTGAGGACCATCAGGGAGTGTGAAAGAGAAATAGACTGGTGGAGCTGCGTTCTGCAGTATTCTCAGGAAAGCCACCCAGAGAACCCCCCAATTCAGTCTGTAAATCCAGTACCCTCTTGCCATAGGGCAGAGGGGGCAGAATTAATAGAATCAAGGGACGAACGA
>VZSV01000007.1:2763348-2777202 GCA_013398735.1 Nothocercus julius
GCTTGGACGCAGTCCTGAGCCACCTGCTCTAGGTGACCCTGCGTGTACAGAGGGGACTAGATGATCTCTAGAGGTCCTTTTCAACCTTAAGCATTCTGTGATTCTATTTCCCCATGAAATTTCGGGATCAGATTGGAAGGAACTACATGCATTGTTGTTGCAGTAGCTTTAATTTTAAAGGCCTTTATTAAATATTTTCCCCCTCTGCAAAGTTACTGCTAAATAATACCTTTATTTAACAGATCTTTATGCAGTCTTTTTTAATGAGTTTTGTATGTTCACTTCAGTGTCATCTTTTTTTTTTTCCTCTGTTCTTTACTAGCCCAGTAGGTTCCAGGTCATTAAAAGAGATTGAGTCCCTCCTCAAACATTATTTTTCACAGGGATCCTTAATCCAAGAGTTGCGCAAGTCACTTCTCCTGAGAAGAAATTTGTTTTTGTTTAGATACTAAAAATGAACAATAACTAAACAGCTTTAATCTCAGAATGCAGATGGAATTTGCAGGACTGAAAATGAAAAGAACCATCTATTTATTTGTATTCTAAATGTATAGGGCAATCAGTGAATAAACTTGAAAACAAGAATAAACATGAAACCCTGCCGTGCAGCCTTGAAGAGTAAAATAGAGTAACTGCTCACTGGTAGAGAGTGTAGCCATCCCAGCTCCTGTAAGAATGAAGAGTGTTTTGGCAGAGCCTGTCACTGTCTTGATCACAGAGGAATCCTAGAAAGCTGGTTTCAAGCAGAGGCACCCACCATGGTGGTGGCTGAAACAAGACTAACGAAACCCATCCTGGATTTAAGAGCCTAATTCCAGTTTTCAAGAGAAATGTTTGGTGCGTCTTTCATTCCTAAGCCATTTTTAAAAGTGGGATTGGGCTCTTGCCATGCTGGAATAAAGTCCTAAAAATGCCTCAAGATTGATAAACATGCTCCTTGCTCTTCTGGGCATCAAGAGTTGCTAGTACTAAGTCACTTTGAAAATGGCAATTAAGCATCTCAGTCACAGAATTAACAAGAAGGGACTCAATTAATACCTAGTTTATCCAGGACACCATCATCTTTACTCAAATTATCTCTGACAGATGTTTGTCTAACCTTGTTTCAAAATCCTCCTATGACAGAGACCTCACAACCTCCTCAGCAGTCTTATTACCCTTCTTGCCTGTCCACACTGATAGTAATTTTTTCCTGATGTCTAATGAAACTCTCCCTTGCTATGGTTTAAGCCTATTACTTGTTCTGTCCCTTGTGGACATTTCGTAGCCTTTCAGGCATCAGAACAGCATTAACACTTATTCCCTCCTTATTCTCTTCTTCATACTTAGTTGAGGCTAAAAAAAGTCCCCTTAGGCTCTGTGAAATTTTTTACCCATAGCCGGCTTACAAGTAGAGCTCCTTGTTAATGTCTTTATCAAATAGCAGTTATCGGAAAAAGGTGTAGTGTAATGGCATATGGTAGGAAAGAGTTTGATACATCTGTGTCCACTTCAGAGACACTGTGGTTTAAAGGGAGATTTAGGATTGAATCTTTTCCCGGCTTTTTACTTATTGGGATGTCAGAAATATCAGAAATTTCAATAATAACCTTTAAATTCGCCTTGTCCTCCCTCGAGTTTCTCATGAGGTGTATTGCTTCTGCATTTAAGGCTTGCATCTCGCACAGCTCTGCACTGTGTCGTATGGACTTAACAGCTCATTCCTAATTCAGCAGCTTCCTAAACATGGCAGGCTTTCTCAAACAGGACTATCTTAGTACCTTCTGTAGCACCAAGCTGAAGGGAGCCTGTCGAACCACTGCCCAGACTCCACCAGATAAAGTTATGGTGATGCTGCAAGTGTGGTGGTTAAGTAATAGTGTTCTCTTCTCAGGAAGCAGTTTCCACTCAATATAAACTATTTTTTTTCTACTCTAACTGACAAGACTTTGAAAGTTTGCATTAGTTTTATGGCATTTCAGTGCCAGGGAGTTTGTGTGAATTTTATTTCCTCAATTTTTTAGAAGCGTTAGGGTTTTATTCAGCTGGATGGAGAAAGGCATCTTCAAGAACTCATGCACATCGTGCTCACCTTTGGACAGTGGTTGCCAGGGATGCGGGCAGGGAACCTACCAAAAAAGACCAGTGCATCCCATGGCCACCAAACCCAGCAAAATGAATTTCCTGTTGTAAACTTGTTCTTTGAATGCATACCTACTATTTGTACATGCCAGCTGTCCTGATGTGGCATCTATGGTTTTATATTAATATTGTTGTAAGGCATTTCTCTTTAATTAAGAGAGAGCTCCCCTGTAGGAAATTTCCTGAAACAATACTCATTAGTAATAAACAGATTAAATCTTTATCAGTTAATCAACACTATAAACTTTTAAGTATTCTGAGAGCAGCATGAGGTAACACTGTCGTCATAATGAGTGTTTGAAATCATTAGGGTTCCCACTGTGCCATTTGGGTGGTGAGAAAGTAATGATTGAAGATGGAGCTCCCCTGACGAGCTCAAGCGTGAATTCACCTGAAGATGAAAATGGCTCAAATTTGGGCCCCATCTCTAAAGCCCTTTTTTCTCCTAAATATTGGGCAATAGTGATGGACAGTATCATTGCAATCCTTCATGGTGTTGATACTGGGAACTCATGATACCACAAAAGTTTTGAGCAGATGGCTAGTGAAATTCTAGGGGCTGTTCATGGGCCAGTCCCTCTGCCTTTTCTGAGCGCTTGTTGCCACCTGATCACTGTGACAGAAGAAAGGTGCCCTCACCTCTCATGGAGACTTCAGCCTACGCTGGAGGCTCTGATACAAATTCCTCATTTTCCTCTGCACAATCACTGCTGTCTCTCTTTGCCCTCCCAGGACTCTGCAGTCCTCAGCTCACTCAGAACTGAGGCAGTTCTGCTCTGCTCCAGCTATTTGCTGGGGATAACGAGCACAACTCGCTGTGGGCATGGTAGGGAGAGCAGAGTCAGCTTTGGGCAAGGACCTTTTTGAAGAAGGCTTGGCAGAAGCGGGGACATAGTGGAGCAGGAAAGCACAAGGCTATTACGACTAATTGAGCATCAGCACCTCCTGATCTGATACCGTTTGGAGTCGTGTACCTTTACAAAGTTGTACTATAGAAGCATTAATGTTTTCTACATCGCTGCTGGGAATAGTTAGAGCCTCTCTGTGTCACTCTGGGTGTTTCTTTGGAGCCACTGGAATTAGGGGCTCTTTCTTTGAGCTTTGTGAAAAAATCGAAGATAAGTGAGCTGAAATAAAAGAAAGGTGCAGCTGGAAAAGCAAAACATGTTTGTTCACATACAGCAAGCTTACTGGAATGGGTTAGCAAAAAGTGATTAGCAGAGGGACAGTCACACGTAGCCATTGTTTTCTCATTTTTCATCTTTGGCCTTTATTTGGTCACTGCAGCAATACATTCTTTTTTTTTTTTTTTTTTTTTTTTTTTTTCCAGAAGGGTCTATGCTGCAGCATGAATTACAGTGGCAGTAATGGTTATCAAACATGTTAAGTTCTGTAGGCATTTATTTCTTAAAATATCCATTGAAGCATGGGCGACCCTGCTCCCTCCAGAAGCAAACCCTGTGCTGGATTCTGAGAGAACTGCCCATTCTTATTCTGCTCCTCACGTGCCTGTGTTACATCGCAGAACACAGGCTTCTTGTTGAGGCCTTCTCTGGAGGAGCAGGAGCCCCAGTTCTGCCCTGTCTCTGCCCTCGCTGTAGTCTCCGTAATGGAAGCTGAATCCATAGACAAGTGTAGAATAAATGAAAAGCTGTCATGTCCCCTAGGAGGCCGGAATTGAACGGCACTGATTTATTTCAGAGACATTGCAGACCGTCTTTGTTTAGAAGTCCTGAGCAAGCACAGTGATAGCATTTTTGAAAATCAGATAGTAGGTGTCATCACTTTTCTGTCACTTTCCCAGCCCGATGTCTATGTACAAAATTACAAATTAAAAAAAAAAAAAACCTCCTTCTTTTCCTCATAGTGCAATTTGTCTTCATGTAGTATAATTTCAAAGAGGGTTTCCAGTGGTAAACTGATTGTAACAACTCTGTATTCATAATTAAAGTCAGCTCTGTCACCTGTGAGTTAAAAACTTTTTATTAAATACATTTTTATGAAATGCTAGGTACAGATTTAGGGGGGGTAAGGGTTAATGAGGCAAGATAAAAGAGATACTGCATCCTTATTAGCAGCTGCCTAATGCATTTCTTTGCCACGTGACTGGGGGCTGCTTCTGCCTCTGAGTATTGTTTGTGCATTTGGAGAAACCAGCACACGTGCTTGCTGTTTCGTTTTTTATTACTGGAGTGAAAAATTACTTTTTTACAGAGAGACCAAATGTTCTGGTTTGTCCAAATGATCTGTTTGCAAAAGACAAAATCTTACGATCCTTCTGATCATACACCTTTTCTTTAATACTATGACTATTTCTGTCATTCATGGCATGGGTGACCTTCAAATCTCAGGGAAGGGTCTTTAACTAATGAGATCTTGCTAGAAAGGAGAATGTATTCTGTGATTATCACCATTTATCTATTCATCCTGTCCTCCTTACTCTTTCTTTTCTTTCTTTCTTTCTTTTTTCTTTTTCAGGATGGAGTAGGTGTAGATGAGAAGCTGTCTTTACGGCGGGTAGCCGTGGTAGAAGATTTCTTTGACATTATCTATTCCATGCATGTTGAAACTGGGCCTAATGGAGAACAAATCAGAAAACATGCTGGACAAAAGAGAACGTATAAAGCAGTAAGTAAAACAAATCAAAACAAAATAGCTAAAAGTGAACATCAGTCTATAGAAGTGTGAGTTATTTGTCCCTAGTCACATGTCATGAGATTGGTAGCTTTTTTTCTTTTTTTTTTTTTTTTTTCCCCAACTGGATTAGTGTTGCAACCATCAGATTTCTTCTAGATGTCTTTCAATAATGTGTGAAAACATACAGTTTGCAAATCAGTTGGGCCATATTTTTTACATGTTAAGGGCCAGATCCATTGGCTTCAGTAAAGGTTTTCTAATTGGTTCAAGCAAAGAATTTATTCTTGCTATCGTGATTTGACATTTTGTGTAATAACCATATTAATGATATCTTTTAATTGCTATTAAATGGATAAAGGCATTGCTACATAAGTTTGCTAAAGAGGTGCTGTACTTGAGCAAATGAATGAAGATTCATTATGCTTTACTGCTATAGACTATATTTTAAGGCTTAGTGGTATGAAAAATTGTAACTTTCTTAAATTCAAAAAGCTGGAAAACTGCTGGGTATAATGAAAGAACTATTGAGAGGGCAACTGTCAAACCGACTGAATAGAGGGAAATGATTATTTTTAAACTTTTTAATTGTGCTTTATTGCTTGACCTGAACAGTTCAGCTGCTGCCGTTAAATAACAATACACAGCTTTTGTATTTAGTGGCACAAAGAAAACACTTTCTATTCTTAAAGAGAAGCGATAAAACATTTATTAGAGTTTCCCACGCACTGTTACATCTGAATGCAATGGTGTCCTCCAAGGTTGATCTGCAGTCATTTTTACCAGGCAGCCAGCGAGGCCATGTGCTTGGACCCTGACACGTGGACAGCTGGGCTGCTCACTCGCACTGCAGCTTTCTTAAGCTTAAAAACAGCCTGCAAATCATGCCAGTCATTTTTGATGAAATATCACCCAGAAATGTGGTAAGTCCAGGTTTCTGGTACCAGCATTTTAAGTTTTAGCTTCTGACCATAATAAATCTTGCTATTATTGTTTTTTCAGGTATTTCCCTTTGCAAGTACATAAGAATCTCTACTATGTATCTATGAATCTCTCTTTACAAACATTTTATTTATAGGCTATTTCAAACAGTTTGTTGTTGCATAAGCTCTTGGCAATATTTCTTAAAATTTGTGCCCGGCAGTATTGACCTGAAGATAGATGTATGAAGGAAAACACTAGTCATCAGGGTGTGCTTTGTAATGTTTACAGTGATATTTCAGAGTGAACAAACACAAAGTGTCTAAATTAATCTTAGCCATTTTGAAACTTCTTCTTCTCTTTTAGAAGGCATTGGAAAAGTAGTAATTGACCATTACTTTTATATTTGTTTTTATTTTAGAATACTATTCTGAGGGATAGGTTGCGGACTTCAGAGAATAATGCACAAGTTTATAGAATGTTACCAACTGTAAATAGAATAAGTCAAGTCATAATGCTACAAATATGTGCCAAGCATAATATTTATTACTCTGAGCATCCCATAGTCCCAAGCCAGATAAGACATGGGTTCATTGTGAGCTGTGTGAAAGAGAACTAGTGTCTCTTCTGTGAGAAGAATCCATATAAACTCAGTAGGTTACACAGTAATTTCATTTGATGTTAACTTTTGTTGTAACTGAGACATAAGTTTCTTATATAATTAGGAGACGATAAAAAAGAAGTCCTGTGTTGCTATCAGTGTTTGAAATATTTGTGTGTTTGTTTCAAAGCATATTAGTTTATCAAGAGCATTAAATCATATGTCACAAGGACAGGATTCTCAGTTACAATTTTAAAATATTTCTGTAAATGAAATAAAAAGGGAGAAAAACACTCCTGATCAAACTAGTATGAATTCTTGCACTCTGTCCCAGGATGAGAGTTATGTTAAATAAACAGGCCTCAAATTCTACTGGATAACTTGAGAAAATGCATTACACCTTACTGGACCTTTCAGTGAAAATGTCTTTCCACTAGAAGATGAGTGGTAGTGTCATCCTGTTCCAGAAGGGCAGGCAGTAGCCCCTTCTGTGATGCTACAGAAGGAAAAAAATCATGTCTCAGATAACTGTCTTTCTTACAAAAAAATTGCCCTAAGAGCTTTATAAATCAAACTGAAATACTTTGGTGGATTTTAATTTTATTAGATGACTTCAGAACAAGATAAATTTAGTCTTGTTTCTTTATTCACTAGTCAGAAGAGAGAGATCCCTGAGATCTGTGGATGTATTTGTCATAGATAAGTATTTACTTAAAAAATACTTATTTGAGTGAGAAATTTGAGTGAGAATGGTTCACAAACTGTATGCTACTGTTGTTTTGCTGTTTGTTATTCATAATTCTGAGTGTGTGATGATCACATTGCTACTTCTTCTTGACTGGACAACCAAAGCATTTAAGAGAAAAATGAGGGGGAGAAAACACTACCTTTTGGGTACAAAATGGCTAAATTTTGGAAATTCATAAATACTGTCATGATTTTTTGGTATCTGTCTATTTTTAAAAAATGGATTGCATCATACTATATTCAAGTAATTCATTTGCTTATATATTTGTGAGTCTATTTTCATTAGTAAACATCCTTCAGTCAAAACTTCGAATAGTACTCAAGCATGATTAGAAAGGTAATGAAATTGTGAAAGGTAACTTAATTAACTGCTGTTTGTATTTATATGAAGAAACAGATTCAGAATATGTGGAGATAGGGCTGAGTATTCACCTTTCCCCTGATCTGAAAAGAAGTCATGTCTTTTTCATTTTTCATAAAGAGTCCCCCCAGATGCTGGAGTGCTAGAATACATCTGTATCTCTCTCTGAAAACACACTTAGCACAGTTTAAGCCTCAATTAGTGAATCTGTAATCCATACTCTTATTTATGTTAATGCTGTCAAAGTGAATGGCGTTTTACAATTAATTTCTGTGGGACTTCCTACAGTAGAACTGCACAGGAAGATAAATAGGATATGGTGCTCAGTAGCTCTAAAAGAGCAATGTTTTAGAAGGAGCATTAGTATTTCCATTGGTACAATAATGTGCCAAACTCCAACTTTAGGATTTCTTGGCACAAACTTTATAGACTAATTTGGAAAGCATCTTTGTTTCAGTACTGAAGTTTAGAGTGAGGTCCCTGTTTTGTTCTGCTGCTTTTCCGCACACTAGTAGAGAATTGTACAAATTCTATACGTAGATGACATGGTAGAGTAACATTGAAAATACACAAAGAACTAGCAAGAACATGTATTTTCAAGTATTAGGGTTTCAAGCTTATTTCAAGTGCCCAACTTCTATCCAGTGTAAAATTTATGGGCTATATTCTCTGCTGATATATCTGTACTTGTTCTAGATTTACACCAACACAAAAGAGCTGACTTAGTTAGATATCTATAAAACGAAGCCAAGAGTTTTCATGCTGTTAGAACTTTACATTATATCCAGCACATTGTGGTATTGACACAGAAATCTGTCAGACTGAAGGAATTCTTTCTGCAGTGTTCGTGCTTTTAGTTAGCTCCATGGATCCCATGGAAGTCTACAAACAGGAGCAGTAAGAAGGGCACTGATCCAAGGTGATCCTGCTCCCACAAAGGCAGGATAGGCGACACAGGCCAGGTCACGTCGGTCGCTCAACGGGAGCACAGGTGACTAGGAAAGTGAGGAAGGTGAAAACCACATGTTCCTTGCTAACAGGGAAAGTAGCAATGCTGGAATATGACCCATACGCATCCCGTATTCTACCCAAATTCTTTGGGATATCAGACTCCACAGAAACTGAAGTGAAACCCACTGGCTAAATGAACTGGTTAATGAGTCAGGAAAAAGGACAGAGGACGTTCTGGGAGGGTGAATCTGTAGCATACCCTTAAAATTAAGTGTCCTAGAGGAATCATTTTGTTTTGGGATAGTGTTTTTTCACTCTGTGTCCTAAAGGACTATTATAAAGCGTGCAGATATCAGGCCCAGAAAGGAGAACTTATACTATGAAAGTGGAGGGACACACAGGAGAAACGTTAAGGAAAAATCTTACGGCATAGTGGGAAAGACATCATAAGTACTTCCCTGGCTTTCCTGTGCCCTTATAGAGCTACTATGCAGCTGTGTCCAAAATTCAAGTGCTGAGGGATATGTAAGAGATAAGAATAAAAGAGGAAAGCTGTGCTTTTATGCTATAGGAGCAGCATAATGCAACAGTCTCAAAGCTGTTAAGACAACTCTTTGTGGTTCAGTGCAAACCTAATGAAATTTCAAGATACTCAAACGGCCACTTGATGAGACTGAACATGGGAAACATCTCTGCCTCCTGTCAGCTCCTGCTCTGAGTACAGGAAGGATCAAGCCCTGAATTCCTGAGCAGAATTTATTTTCATTAATACTCTTAAAGAAGTGATTAGTTTTTTCATGTTATTTAAACAATAAACTATGAGGAGCAAGTTCTTGAATACTTTTACCTGAGTGTACTTGAATATTTTTACCTG
Source organism: Nothocercus julius (assembly GCA_013398735.1). NCBI lineage: Eukaryota > Metazoa > Chordata > Aves > Tinamiformes > Tinamidae > Nothocercus > Nothocercus julius. The sequence continues at coordinate 2,772,559 of VZSV01000007.1, forward strand.
AGATTGATGGTCTAATATCTGCCTGTTGAGTCTGCATAGCCCAACTGGAAAGCCTTGAAATGTCATGGCAGTGAACTTGAACTGAGGGGGGTTTTGTTGTCTATGCAGGAGAAATGGTCAGTTAATGAAATTCCCAACCCATGAATGGAAAAGAGCACTAGGATGATGAGCTGGAAAAGAAATAGGTTTATAAAACAGGCAGATACTGATGTGTCAAGGGTAAGTAGCCTGGGGAAAGCCTCTAATCAGATAGGTAGTGCATAAATATGTAGTATCTGCAGAGTAACATGAGTCTACAAGGTGTGGGGCAATATCTGGGGTCCTGTGCTTCGCGTTAAGGTCAGAACAGTTTCTTGGTTTGAGTGCATGATATTAAGTAGCCTCCCTCTTTCCTATCACCCCCCAAAAACTTCTTCAATTCTTCAATTGTGAAATGTGATACGACTTTTCTTACCTTACCAAAACAAGAACATGCTTGTGAGTCCCCTGTAAGCATCACAGTGAAAGTGCTTTCTTTCAGGAAGAAGTTTTTGACATTATTATGAAATAATATCACCTCCTTTCAGGACACCCTCACTAATCAAACAGGGTTAAAGCAGATTTGTGGCCCAGCTGTTCTCCATCTAGGGCAGAACTTAACTTATCCTCTGGGAAGCAAAAGGATCTGAGATTTGTGCAGGATTGTGACACGCTTAAATCCCGGTCTCCATGCTATTCCTTTGTACAAGCCCAAACAACTGGGCCTTGTGCACTTGTACTCTGCTGACTTGTTCTTGCCTATTTTTTGCAAAGGGCAAGTTTTGAGCCTCCTGGCACCCAACCAGCTAACAGCTGTTTCCTATTGCTTTCCTTTCAAGATAGTTTTATTATGCAAGGAGGGAAAATAGCTGTGAAAAAGTTTATTATGAGAGGGAACAGCATTTTCCCTGATATACCGAGGCAATGAGCACTTGATAAAACTCTCAGCAATTATATATCTGCTTGCCTATGCTAGCTGCCTATTCTAACCTCTCACTGAGGAAAGGAGAGGATTTTCCTTGGCTGGTTTGTCCTTCTGTCATCAAGAAATCAGATTCTACCACCTGGTTTGATGGCTGTGGGGCCAGGACACATTATCATCTTCACTATCTTCCCTTCCCTTGTTGAATTCTTCTTTGAATCTTTTGCCCTCTCACTCCCAAACAGTTAAAAAAAAACATACACACACAACCCCAAATCCCTCTGTTCTGACACTGACACATCATATCTTCCAGACTACACATACATCCTCTATGTTAATGCTTTAGGGGTTAATAGGTTCATCTGCAAAATTTCACTCCCTTTCCTCACATTTGTCTTTCCTGCTCTGCCATATGTGTCCTAAAATCTGCCTTCCAGTTAGAGCTTGTTAATTTTCAAAGTAAAAATGTAGCTTTGAAAGCTGTATCATCATAACATCCTGTATTACAATAATCTAAATATTAAGTATCATAATTTTTTTTTCTCTGCACAATACTGTGCAATAGTAATGCAAGATAGTTCTTGTAGGTAATTAGGGCATATTTCACTCAGCTCCAAAGTAAATCAGATTGGTACTGGATTACCAGGTACTGGATTATCAGGTACTGGATTACTTGCCTTGTGGTAGTTATGCTCTTTATGGGAGCCAGTAAATAATAGCATGTAGGTTAATTACAGATTTAGAGGGACTTAATTGTTAGGTGTTGATTTGGTTGCATTGGTATATCCCCAAATCTATTATCATATAGAATTCTCATGAACACTCAAATAAAGTCGTAAAAGGTCATTTTGCCACTGGAGCCCACTCTGATTTTATTTACCTCTGAGTTTAGAGTTAAAATATATTTAGGTGTGCAGGGCTGTTAGGAAATGTGCTGCTTCTTACCTGTAACTTCTGGGAATACAACAACCAGTGTAGTGATTTGGCACTCTTTGCTTGAAGTTCCAGATGTCTAGATCTTTCTTCATACATTTTTCCCCCTTTATGGTATAAAAAGTATTTAGCTATTCAGCTCTAAGAGCTATATCTAGCACACAATACCAACTAACCTTAACATGCTTATTTTCTATTTTGTCTGTGATACAGAATATATCCAGTATAAGGGTTTTCTTTTTTTTCTTTCCTTTTCTTTTAACAAGCAATAGAAACTATACTAATACGCAGTAAAACCACCAGAAAAAACAAGCAATAACATAAGGATGCTTCTAAAGTATCACATTTGAAGGAAGTACGTTGATGATTAGTTTGTAAAGCAGTCCACACCATATTTCCCTCTTTGGTGACATTCTGGGGTACTTCAATATAAAAAATTGGCAGTGGCTATTTTCTGATTGGTATGGACATGTGCATGACCTGTTCTGCACATCGTGGCAAAAATATGGCATCGCCAGTGCATGGATGTAAATAATGCAGTATTCCTTACGCAATTCACATCTCTGGCTTATTTCTTTCTTAAGACATAGAAGCATGTGGGTTTTGTTTATTTTGTGGAAAAGCTATAACTTTTTTTATTGCAGGATATTACTGAATGAGATAATCTGACTATATTTTTGTTAGCTAATGGCCTTGAGAAGAGAGCTAAGAGCAGGCCACTGAAGTCAGTGAGAATATCAGCGAGGACCGAGCCATTATTGCTTTCTTTCAGACAGAATGGAGGACAGAAACACATTTTTTCCTGTGAAGTCAAACCACTGGCCAGAGTACTTCTATTTAACTGCTTACAAAGTGTCATAGGCCTCCTTGTGCTCTGAAAAACTCGCGGGCAAGCCAGCTCTGTGAATCACAAGCTGGTAAGAGCCATGAGGGGCATAGCGGAAGATTTTGTGTTCCACCTTGAGCTGATCTGCTTGGACACCCCAAGGTCCCAGCTGGTTCTAAGGCAGTTAGTGGAGAGCTTGGCTGGAACTAGCGTTTCTCTGACACGGAGTATTGAGAATCTTTTGGAGTGTATTCTAGCAGCAAGAATAGGGAAAGTTGTGGGTCATCTCTTCTGCAGCGCTTCTAACTTGATACCTATTGTGTTCTGCCAATGTGCGTAGGCAGAAGTCTTGGCCTGTGAGCATGATTGATTCAAATCACAAAGTAAACAAGGGAGGGTGTTGGTGAAAACTGGTGTTATTTAGGGAAGGGCATCATTCAAGCTGTGTTGCAGTGGGAGGTTGGAGACACAAGCATCTGCCGTGTGGGCAAATTTAGTTATAAAACCCCCTTCCCTTATAGTCAGTGGAGCACACCTATCAAATCTGGGGCTTACCTCACTTGCTTACCATGGAGGATTTCCATCCTGCTTGAGGACTGACAGAGATGCTTGATTAGAATAAATGAAGCATTCCTATCAAATGCAGAAAACTAATGAATCCATGGGTAAGCTCCATTAATTTTAACACAGTGCTAAGTGTGTTAAATGTTATGTGAGAGTTCGTGCTGTGTATGTGCACTTACAGATTTCCTAAATAATAAGTCCTAGGTGATTTTCATTTTCTTTTTAGATTTCATAAGGCTTCAGTTCAACCCATATTTTCATCCTTAGGTACAAAGGCATCTGTTTTGGCATTAAAAAAAAAAAAACAGGAAAAATAATCAAAAGTAATTTTAATTTGCAGCTTCTTCTGTTCAAATGTAACTTCATTTAGTGTCATCATATTGATTTTAGGATAATTTGTTTCAGATCCAGAGAAAATTTATGCCAAGGGACATTTTAGGAAAAAAAAAAAAAAAGTTTTATATTAATATCCCTCTCTTCTCCAAAGTAAGATTCCTGTTACATAAAAGAAAACAGCAACAGAACACAGCCTAAAATTAATACCATAAACAGGATGATATAATTCATATTCTTATTTTGCAATGCATCATTTTCCAGACAAACTCATGTCACAGCAAAGTGTACTAATTTAAACTCTACCTACTTTCCAAAGTACTCTGTCACTGTTGAATTTGATCCATGGAGTTTTAGTAAATGTAACTTTCAGCACAGGGAAAGTGAAAAACAATCCAAGGAAAAGAGTGTAACAGTTAAAACAGGCCATTCCCCCTCTTCTTGGCACCCTTGTGATCAGCGTGACTGATTTGCACAATGTTTAATGCCATTTACATCCAATTAAGGAAGGATTTCTTGTCCTTTCTGTAAGTGCATTTTCATACACCCCACCCCCATCTTTCTGCACTTGTCTTCCTACATAGACTTGTATCAACATTGCTGCTTGATAAGAAAGTAAATCTTGCTGTAAGCTTTACAGGAGTGGAATGCAAGCAGATATTATCTGACTCTTCATTTAATCTCTATTGATGGGACTTCATCTTTCTTCGGGAAACATCTCCGTTGCCAAACATTCACCGTGTTTGGGAAAACAAGAACTATATCTTTACAATACTTATATTGCTGTTCTGTGTATATATTATATGTATTTATAAATGTATGATAGAATCACATAAAATGATGCTTGAAAGGGACTCCTGGAGGTCCACAGTCCGACTGCGCCATCCAGGTCAGGACTCTTTCCAGCATGAGGTCATATCAGCCATGGCTTTATCTACTAATTGTCTTGAAAACCTACAAGTTTGGAGATTCTTCTATTCCCTGATAATCCAACTTTTCTCCCCAGAAAAGTGATGGAACAGCTCCTCCTGGCAGTTGTCTCCAGGCA
>VZSV01000007.1:2778394-2792364 GCA_013398735.1 Nothocercus julius
TGCTGTAGGTGACCCTGCGTGTGCAGGGGGGTTGGACTAGATGATCTCTAGAGGTCCCTTCCAACCTTAAGCATTCTGTGATTCTATGATTCTATTGCATTAGCCCCCTAGTGATGATGTTTTTCCTAATGTCCAGTGTGAATGCCCCAAACCAGAGTTGCTGCCAGTTGTCCCTGGTTTTACCTTCTGAATTATTTCTCTGTGCATTTTCTGTAACCCACCTTGACGTAGCTGTGAGCTGTCATTAGATTTCTCTGTGCCTTGTAGCCTCCTCTTTGTCACACGAAACACATGCAGCTCCCTCAACCTTTACTTGTGAGTCACCTGCTCCGGGCCCTGGCCCCATGGTGGCCTCACGTAGAGCTCCCTCCCACTTCCCAACAGCTTCTGGAACTGGGGAGGGCCAGACCGACCTGTCGCTCCTGCTGTTGCCTAATCAGCACTAAGTAGAGAGGAATTATAACTCTCTTTAGTCTGCTGGCCACAGTCTTAATGTAGCCGACGTGAAGTTTCCCTGATTTAAGAGCAGGCTGTGCTGCTGGCTCATTTTCAGCTTGGCACGAAGCGCACCTGGAGCTCCTTCTCAGCAAGGCAAAAAGGCCTCGAAGAGTATATGCATCACACGCTTAGAAAGACAGTCTTTAAAAACAGCAATAAGTGCTTCCTCCTTTCTGCCTTCAAATAAGAAAAGAAATGAAAACTCTCAGATTCTTGTATATCGTTGGAAAAACTGATTATTTTGAAATGAGGAAGTAACCAAAATCTGTTGTTTTGGGATATTTCTAGGTGAAGCCTCTGTAATGGACTGCCTGCTAAATTCTACAATCATTATTAAAAATAATGTGTTTCACCTACTTTACTAGTCACAGGCATCCTGAGAGTATTTTCACAAAACAATCAAATGCAAAATCAAAATAGTGAGTAGACTGGTATTGACTATAATGAATAGATCAGAATAGATTACCTTTTTTTTTTTTTTTAACAACTCTGAGAGAATGCCTGTTATGTATGAATCCTTTTTCCTGAAAATGAAAAGAAATTGAAAAAACTGTAAACAGAAAATGAAATCCCTTTTGATGTGCATGAAATTTATTTTAGTATCAACTAGTATTAGCCATTAAATGATAAGTAGGGAGATTGGATAGATATTTCTTGAAATGCTGTGTAGTATGCAGAACATGCTTTCATTGTGCTTCCTGGCATTATAGGATAAGAGGCCTTGTTTGGAAATATAATGATCAGTTCTGTTAAATCATGTTCAATCAGCTTAAATAATAACACCTATACTTTGTTATTCATTTCAGATTTCAGAGACCTATGCCTTCCTACCGAGAGAAGCGGTGACACGATTTCTAATGAGCTGCTCAGAGTGCCAGAAAAGAATGCATTTAAACCCAGATGGAGCGGATCATAAAGGTAGTTTCAGTGTCAAATAGTGGGATGTAAAGTATTTTTATTCCTAATACCCATTTATATTTTCCTAGTTTAAGTGAAGTTCATAAAAAAATTGGTAGACTGGAACAGTTCAACAAGTCAGATCATCTCATTTACTTAAGCTGGAAGGTAGTGAATCTTCTGCTTACACTTAAGGATGGAGTGTAATGCCATGTGCACCCTCAATAGAAAGATGATTTTATCTGGAAGAAATAATTTATTTTGCTATGGAAATGTTTATATGAGGACTTAAATGTAAGAAATAGATAGGGTGCATGTGCTGTAGTAATTTAGGGTGGAAGAGCTCATCATTTTTCTGGGCTTGAATAAGATTCTCATTTTTCTTTTGCTCAGTACAGGTTATAAGCAGATGGAAATTCCGAAGTTAGAACTAAATGAAATAACTCTCTGACTTTGACTGCAGAGTAGGCTGAAGTAACCTCCACAATTAACATATAATGCATAATAAATATTTTTGTTACAGATAATGGAAAACCTCCAACATTGGTGACCAGCATGATTGATTACAATATGCCCATTACTATGGCCTATATGAAACACATGAAGCTGCAGCTATTAAATTCACAGCAAGACGAGGTAAAATTGCAATCTTTGAAGCTGGTGTTTAAATTCTCTTGAGTTCTTTGGTACTGTGTATTTGGTAGCCAGGAAATGAACGGAAGGAGATCTGGTTGGTCAGGCAGGACCTGCCTTTCATGAACCCATGTTGGCTGGGCCTGATCCTGCTGGAAGCACTAACAACATCAACTGAAATCTTTAAGTAAAAGACCAACATAAATAAGATTTGGGATGTCTTCTGAATTGAATAATTAAAATGATGGGAAAAAAAGAGAAGTAAGCTCAACATCAAGCTTCTTCAGAAAGGATTGGACACTAATGTCGTTTTTATTTCTTAAAAGTATTTTATTTCTGTGATTTACGCAGGCTCAGATTTTTGAAGAGTGCTTCATGCATTGGATGGAAAGTAGCAATATTGTTTGTAATAAACTCGTTTTGTTAGAAATATGCTCATTTGTCAATAGAGCTGCCAAATAGTTAGAAGCCTTGCTATGTGCCAGCCAAAAATCAGCCCTGCATGCTGTGTCCTTCTGCCCAACTACAAGATTTTTTTTTTTTTTTTAATAAAGAAGACCTTTAAAATAAACTTCAACAGCTGGATTATGGCAAAGATCATGACTGGCTCTTGACTTCTGTCAAGTCAGACATATTTGAAGTCATAATAAGTGTATATGGGATCCTGGTGGAGATTTGTGAATTATTCAATACCCCACCAAATGGGAATTTCATCACTTTTCAAAAAAAAAACAGGATACTTTTTTTTCTTTTTTTTTTTTTTTTTTCGAACTGGGGAGGGTATGAGAAGACATCCCTGATTCTGAGTACTTCATACACGGATGTATCCTAGTCTTCTTTCCCTCATATTGAGTCTCCCCTCCACAGGCTGCCCCTTGTCAGGAATCTGGCTGCAGGATTTCAAGCAGCAGGAGGTAATAGGCTTTATCCTTGCAGCAGCCTGAAGAGCTAAATGGCATTTTGGTTTCTCTACTTCCTCCCATTGAGAGTTACTCCTGCCACAAAAGGGTCCAGCTTTCATGCTGGATCAGGACCATCTGCCATGGTGTTTCTGCAGTCTAAATGTTTTGTTGTAGTCCTTTCTGGTCCCATGATTGGAATTTTCTTTAAACCAGTCTTTCACCCAGATGAACTGTTGGCAACAATACAGTGGCATCAGGAAGCACCATTGCCTGCTCTCTCCTGCCCAGCTGCCCACTTTGCATCTCTTATGTTACTGCATAGGAAATGTCTACAGCACTATAGAAATCAAGAAAAAAGTAATTTGAACACGTATTAGTAACAATGTGTTTGCCTGGGCAGAATGGGGACAGGAAAATTTTCATGGTAATCTTTACGTCTTTCCTCTTCAGCTTTACTAAAACTTTTTTTTTTTTTTTTTNGGGGGGGGCAGGGTGTACATTTGTTGCACTAAGAATAAAATGTCAGTGAAGATATTGCAGTGCAAAGTAGGAAGATTTCTGTTGCACGCATTCAAACTATTTCATGCGCTTAAAACACATGCTCGGGTTCGTAGGAAGGCTTGTTTCCAAGGTTTCGTCAATCATATCTGTGTTCTTGTGGAGGGGGCCCAACGAGGCAGGAGTGAACTTGGCTGCCACCACTAGCTGGCAGAGTGATTGAATGCTTCTTAATTCTTTCACCCTTGATTCATCATTTTGAAGCTGAGGCCGCCGATGAAAGGAAAACAGACTTGATCCTATAGGAAACTCATCAAAATGTTGGATTTATCTTGGTGCTGCAACTGTTTCAAAGAAGACCCTGGCCAGCAACCTCTCTGCCCATGTCTGGGTGTATGTGCACACTCAGATACATGCGTTCTATAAATGTTTTATGCAGGTTGTGGAGGGTGGTGGAGACACTCTGCACAGTGCTATAGACAAATGCAGGCTGCCTCGGTGTGGTGGTGCTGTTTTAGACCTGTGTGAGCACTGGATAGTCAAAGTTGCCTTCCTGGGAGCCAGGCAGATTGCCTAACCTCAAAATTGGAAAACGTAAGCTGTTGCCAGCTGATTCCTGCAGGAATCAATGGGAAATACTGCTGTGCCTTAGTAGAGGCACAATCTTCCAGAAGGGCTGGGAGATTGTGTTCTGATCTTGCTCTTTGGGAAAGGAGCATGCATTTTTCCTGAACTTAAGCACCAGCTTGGTAAAATCCCAGCCCCATCTGCCTGGGGCACAAGGTCATCCCTTCCTTTAGTTACTGTGTGATGGGGTTACTCTGGGATCTGCTGTCACTTTAACTGTGGCACTTCCCCTGTTCCGCAGGCAATGGGATCCTGGAGAAGCCCTCACTAATCCATTTCAGTTTGTATAAAACTTTGAGAACAAGCTGTGTCTGCTTCATTATTTAAAATTGTCCAGGTGTGAAGGTATGGATCTGCATGGTCTGGAGATTCTTCCCAGGTTCTTTCCTGAATGGCATTTGGGAGTTTTTCATCCCAGTTCAACAAGAGAGCTGGCTGTGGGGAAATTTCCTTCCCCAAACTAGAGAGGAATAGATTTAAAGGACAGCTCTTCAAAGAGAGGAGAACACCTATTGCACTGCCTGTAGAAATGCATCCACAATAAATACAGAATAAGGCAAACTGAAAACGCCATTTTCTAGGTCACTTCTGGTGAGCAGCTCCCCCCAAAATTGCCAGAATCCTATCAGTTTAAGTTCTGTTTTAATGAAAAAGACACCCAAATGTTAATTATCTTCAATGGAAACGTATTTTAAACTATTCTTTAGGAGACACATAATCAGCCGCCTTGTTCCTCTGCATGTTCTTAAACGGCTTTTGTTCATAACAGGAGTACTTACCTGAGAAAAGTTGCTAGTGAAGATACATCTCTGTTGCCTTGTGTGTTGGCCCAGCAGCTTATAGAGAAAGACTTGTGAATGCTTAATTTAAGTCCGTGAATGGACACATAAACTTCAGCAGATCCAAAGCAAGTAAAGTTAAACGTATGTGAACATTTGTTGGACTAGGGCTGAATCTGTTTTGCTTGTGCAGACCAACCAAGGACAAGCTTTTTGACTGGCACTTTTTGCCCTCTATTATTATTCCTAGTAGAGACTCTGAATTAAACTTGATGGATAAATCATATTAAAGATGTCTGAGATAGATTCTCATGTGATTATATTACTTTGGTTTACCATTGACTGTCACTTGATCATGTTCAGATCTTTGTAAGCTGTATCATTTTCTCAGACACTTCTCTAAACATAATGACAGTGTTGCTACTAGGTTGACATCTTGCTAAGGGAATTTGGCCATGGATTCTTGCTAGGTCAAATTGTTATTATGAAATATTACTCTGCTTGATACTCACAGGGTAACCTACCTTACTTGGGCAAGGTGGGACATTCAGGCACAGAATATGGAGAGCTTTCCTTGGTCAAATTGGAATAAGGAAGACTTTATGGGGGGGTTTCCTAGCCTTTTAAAAAAAATGTTATGGAAAACAATTACTAGTATGTTGACTAGTATTGTCATAGTTGAAAAAAATGCAGCTGTCTAGTTATCATATCACACAAATAATGCATTTTTCTTACTCTTCTGCATGTGTTATGTTTGCTTCTTGATACATACACAGTATCAACGTGAATAAATTCCACTCCAGGTATGAGTGAAATAATTGGGAATGAATTAAAACTCAGATAATGTGAACAGCATATGTTATCCTGACAGTTTCTAATATGATTCTGAAACTTTCAATTGCAGGATGAGAGCTCAATAGAGAGTGATGAGTTTGATATGAGTGACTCTACTAGGATGTCAGCTGTGAACTCGGACCTTAGCTCAAATCTTGAAGAGAGAATGCAAAGTCCTCAGAACCTCCAGGGCCAGCAGGATGGTAAGGCTCTCGTTTCATACAGAAAATAATGGTGTTTCCTTGTCTCTTTCCCATTCTGTGCCTTCATTTAAATACCTGCTGTATTCTTTTATTCATAGCATGCTTCATTAGGCAGCTTAAAATATATGTTCTCTTTGTCTTAGCATGAGGAAGATGAAGTTGGGTGTTTGCAGGTTGTTTTAATTGTTGCTTAGGCAACAAGTGAGTGCTCAGATCACTATATGTTAAGTATTAGAATTTTACTATTGTTATGTATGTATGTATAATGTGACCTTACATAGGCATGAAGGGTACTGGAATTCAGATCTTTTTGAGGCAACACAGAGGGCAGAGATTTTTAGTGGCTGAAATGAGAGAGAGATAGAAATAAGAAAGAAAGAGAAACATGGTGGCTTGAGAACTGGGCATTAGGGTATGGTAGTCAAAAGAAAGGATGAAAACGATAGACTAAAATAGAAAAATAGAATATAAAGAAGAGAAAACAGAAAATCTTTAGTTATTCAAGTTTATTTTCAACACAAAGCTATTTTGCTCATGAAATACATGAAGTTTTGCCTTGCATAGAGGACATATACTCTTTGACTTCAGCCTTTGTTAGAGAAAGTCTCAGAAGTACCTTGTTTGGAGTGAACTTCTTCCTTGAGAATGGAGCTCACCCAGAGCCTCTCTGGTACATGCTGCTACAGTGGGTCATAGATGCACAGGAATCTGCAGCCAAAAGTGCAGGTCTGTGCTGTAGCTACTCAAACCAACATATTGGCATGTTACTCTAGATGTTACTCTAGATTTCCATACCATATATATCAATTCAGAGGTGCTTCTTCTATTTCTGCTAAATATCAAATATATGGAATTTGACAGTTAAGATGGATTCTTTCCACCTTATGTGTCCTCTTGAGTTCTTGGCTTGTGAGTTGTTTAGGCATGAATGTGTGTTGCATGTGGGATAGGATCTGGTTATGGGTAGGACCTTGGGATCTGTTGCTCTGTAAACTAATAAAGTTGATAGTTTCATAGGACAGATTGTAACCACAATGGCCTTTTATCTTGGTGTCCTCAAACTAATCACAACATTTATGTAACATTTAACTTAATTGCTGTCTACATATGGTCACTAAAGGAGCAATTTTCTTGATGCACCAGAAGTAGGGGAAACAATTTAGTAGTATTATTCTAATGTGTTTACCCTGAAAAGTCAAACTGGAATAAGAAAGTGAACTGGTTTCCCCTACTCCCTACAGAGATTCCCTAAGAATTTGTAGGGAGAATTTGGAAGGTGCTTTTTTTATATATCTGTTTTTCAGTGCAAAACTGTGCTTTAGAGGTTATCAATTACACATATATTCATGTGTTTTACTTATAAAGTATCTCTTAACAGTAAATGTGTGCACGTGTGTGCCTCAGGTAAAAATTCTAGCTCAGTGCAATAACCTATGAAGAAATGCCAGTCATTCAAGTCTCGATATCTGTTGCAGCCAGGTTCATGTGCCACATCTAAACATATTAGAACAGGTGAAAGAGTTGTAAAACTCTGTAAATCTGTCACTTAGTAGTTAAAATCTATAGCAAATAAATGTGCTGTGGACTTTGAACTCCAGGTAGTGTGATCTTACCAAAATTGCTTGAGTGTATCGTCTTCCCTTCCTTTTCTCCCAAATGGAACTTGCTCACCTTCCCCAGGCAAAGCTATTTCTGCATCTTCTTTGAGCTAAAACATCTGCTGATAGATTTAAAATAGCAGCTCTTTGTGCTTCATGGTTTTCCAGTGCTTGGCTGTTATCAGGTCGCAAACTTGAGTGTGGCTAGTTATAGCATTATTTTCTTTTTAAGATTTGAGAGAAGGGGCTGAAGGAGAAGAAAGATATTAGAGGAGGGGCATGAAAAAGTAAAGTGCAGGAAAAAAGAAAATCAGAAGAAATTAATGAACAGAGAAGGAGAAGGAAGGAAGTGAAAACAGGAAAGAGGAAAGACAAAAGGGTACTTAAGTGAATTTAGCAGTAGAATCTCTTCTGTATACAGCCTTCACAATAATTATTTACAGTTTTAATAGCAGATATAGTGCACGTACACCCAAACGATCACCAGACCATGAATACATGTTTCTAAGGTGATTCCTTTCCCCTTGCCTCAAACTATTCTATATGTCCATGAGCATTTGTCAGCCATCATGTTCAGCCTGCAGACAGAAGCACCTAGCATTTGGCTTGGCTGAAGTGTGTTTGAAGCACTATGGCATGGGAGAACCTACTGAGTGTCCTTGCACACATCGCTGTGAATGGTGTCTGTGGTGGAAGGGGAGAGCACATGACTTCTGCTGCCACAGACATGACCTTCCTGGGTGGATAGTGGGAATCATCAGCAAAACTACTTCCTGGGGAAGCGTGAGTGACAGACCCACAGTACCTAAAAGTGATCTGTTCTGTCACTGTGTTAATATAGCTTTTCATATAAGGTAGTATGAGAATATTTTGAGACACTCATCACTGTTATTCCGTGGATTTCAGGCTGATTTATTACTAGCGTATAACGAGTCAGTGTATCCCGAGGATTGCCATGGTGACCCAAGTCATCCCACTGAGGGGTAGGTGGAAAGACTCCTCTTCAGTTCAGTTTATCAGAGTATAGTGAAATGCTTAGATTATCTACATAAAAAGAACAAGATGCTTTCATACCCTCTTTCCTTGGTACTGTGCTTGCAGTGTATTTAGGAAGGTGCTTGGCTTTGGTACTCTGTTGCAGAGCTCACCATAGGAAATTTGGCCTGAGGTTTCTCCAAGTCTTTCAGGCTAGTACTTTGTTCTCTGTTTCTCATGGTTAAGTTGTTTGAACCTAAAGAGAATAAAGGCAAATATGAGACCAACCCACAATCCTCCAAAATGCTGTCATGGTAGGTAGGTACTGCTGAGGAGGCAGGCACAGAGAGGGTGTACGCGTGTACTCAGGTGGGTGCTGGTTGTAAAAATGGTGATGAGCTGGAATGTCACATGGAAAGAGGTGGAATAAAAGTTACAGGGGAGCTACTCCAAAGCCCTGGTACACGCCCCTGTGCTAAGGCTTCAGAGGATTCTCTGTATAAAGCTTATTTGGCTGAAGGGCAATGAGCAATTGAGTAAGAAAGGAAAAGTGGGGAGAACTGGTGAACTCTATCCATAATATTCAAGTTGCAAGAAAACTACAAAGGACAGTACTCAATTTAGCCTTCGTGTGCTTTCAAATAATGGGGCCTTGAGTCACTCCTGCTGGTGAGGGGCTGCAGATAGCACCCCCAGCACCTGCAGGGCTGCTGCTACTATGGGGCAGCTGGAGAAGAGCTGCTGCTCTTCCCTGGGGAGTTTCAAGGGAAGGCAGCTCTAATTTGCCATTCGTTCATCCCCCCGCTTGGGAATGAGGTAGGACGACCTGTTTAGCAGTCCCTTCAAGCTGCTTTCCCTGGCAGCCAGCTGGGGAATAGGGCTGCAAATTGCTCGAGTGTTGCTTTCTGCCTTGCGCCCTCTGCCCTTGCTTGCTCTGGTTTTCCTGCCCGTCTTGTCCATGCTCTGTCTGCTTCCTTGTGTGTGCCCTTTGGAGGGAAGCGTGCGCGTTGCTCGCCCGCAGCGCCTGCTGCCCGGCTTGGCTGCTCCGTTCCCCGAGGATGCTCTGGGCACTCTGAGGTCCTCAGATCCAAACCTGCCACCCGTGTCTCAGAGCATGGGCTTGCAAATTGGGTTTGAAGTAAGGAGCGTGTGCTTCTTCTTCTTCTTTCTTTTTTTTTTTTCTTTTCTTTTTTTTTCTTTTTTTTCTTACAGTAAAGACTGCAGGTCTACCACGCTGAGGGTCAGTGGGAGTTGCCTCTCCTGTTATTTGGGAGCCCGTGAAGAGCTGCTGAGTGGTTTTGTGGGCTTGCTGTGGTGGCTCATTAGTTACCAAGAATGAGGGAGGTGTGAGGGGGTGGCTCTGACGAAAGGAAACCAGGAACATGCACAGCTGCCTCCCTGCAAGTAACATGGCTTGGGGGGAATTTTATACTGAAATGTATTGTTTTTCCCTATATGAGTTATCAAATACAAACCAGGGGTGGGACTATTTGATCTAGACTGTGACTCAGTGCTGGATGGAGAATTCAACTGTTCTCAGCATTTCTCACTTTTCCAAAGTGCACTAAAACATGTTAATGTTTGCATTTAGCATATTAAGGATATGGGTTGGGGGAGTTATTCGGTTCATTTTTTGGAAAATGATGCAGTTATATTTATACATATTTATATAAACCTTGTCCTTGCAAGCACTGTATAGCAGCTGTGCTTATAGCTGCTAGCTATAATAAAATATGTCATAATTCAACTTATAAAGGGATTATGGTGTAATCTTAGTAGTCTTAGATGTGGTGATTATTACTAAACTTTTTCTTTTTTTAATTTTATTTGCTTTTTATTTAATTATAAAAAACAGAGCAGCTGTACCCTAATGCTGTGGGGAGCTATTCCTTCAAGTAGTCTCTGTCATACGGGTGGTACCCGTTACTTTTGCCCAGGCATGTTGAAGTTGTTGGGCTTTCTCCACTATAGATCTAACAGACTGTGGTTGTTCAGTTCAACCATTCCATTCACTCATATGGTATTTGTGGTAGACAGAAGAAGTAATGGAGTCAGTCACCTCGGTACTTGCTCTCTGTGTCAAAGCTATAATCTTTACTGAACAACTTCACCTAGAACAAGTAGCATTAGCCGATTAAGTTGTCAAAACTGTGTACCCATGTGCTGGTACAGAGTTTGCTGTTCCCACATTTGCCTTTTTTTTTTGTGTGCTCTCTGAACTGAGTCCAAGTCAAGTTTTTAATCCGTCTTCCCATTCGGAACTCATTGCACTCTAGTGCTTCTTTCAGCTTTTATCTTTATTCTAGTGAAACCTGGACTTACTGCCTTAAATTATGGACTTTCTCCATGCAGTAATTTAAGCAAGATGTACTGGTTCAAACACCAAGCGCAGGCCAAAGCTCTTTTGCCATACTCTGGCAAAAGAGCATGGTGGAATAAATCTTTGCTGCTGCCTGAGTGCTGGGTCTGTTTTTGACTAAAGTGAGTGGGGGAAAAAAGACAATACAAGAGCAGCAGTTTTGCAGCACTAAAGCTGTTGCAATCTTTCTGCTGTAAATTGTGTATTTTTGGTGAAAAAGTTTTATACATTAATTTACAAATTTCACAAAATTAATTTACATTAAGGGATCTGGGACTCTAATTTTGTCCTGGCATTGAAATGGAGTACAAATCCCTGTTGTGCATGAGGTCCAAGTCCACTTGGCCCCAACAGAGTCCCAGTGAAGATTAGTGCAAATGTTTGCAGAGTCTGGGTGTGTTTTGGTTAATGGTTTGACTTCTTTAGGCTTCAAAACAAAGCACAAGTGAGCTAGTAAACTGCCATTTCTATGCTGTATGGGATAGAGGGGAATTGCCGCTGTTTTAGCAATAATATTAAAATAAAAAGCATTCTGCTAGTTGGACAGTTTTTCTCCCTGCAACCTCATGTATTTTCAGAAAACTTCAATTTTTAGAATTTTCTGTTACTTGATAGGTTTTATTTACAATTTGTAGGTCACTACTGACGCAGCTGTAGTGGTATTTATACCACTTGGTGATAATGTTTATACAATTAGACAAGGTATTGGACATGCAAGGGTAATAAGCATTTTACTCTGAAAGAAAAATTGCTGCTTAACTGTGAGGGTTTGTGCTGACTAAGAATGCAGGATATAGTGCTGTTAGCTTATAAAAATATTTCCACATTGTAAAGATATTTTGTCCTTTTTTGCGAAGTGTCATACAATTGAAAATTACGTTCAGGTTGGGGTCAAGAGTGCTCATGGCTTTTTTTTTTTTTTTTTTTTTTTTTTTTGATATTTTCAAACATTCCAGTCTTGCTAGAGCCAATGAAACTTCAACAATTTTGGCCAAAAAGTCACTTTGTATTACTATGGATGACACACCTTTTGAGTGATATCTCATCTAGGACATCAGGACAGTGAGGTATAAAAGATAGAAGAGATGGATGCAGTAGCATCAGAGCTATGCTAGTAATATGAAATTTTAGGTGTAGTCTTTTGTGATCTTGATTTAGATTTCCCTGAACAGAAGATCCTGCAGAAGAGAAGAACATTAGAATGGGGTCTCACCCTGGGAGACTGAGCAGTCGCCTGCAGCAGAGACCGAATGAAGGTCTCAGCCTTGTGCTAAAGATGGGGGCTGACACAAACTGGCAGGACAGACAGGAAGGTCTCTGCTGCTGCTGCTGCCCACTGAGCTGTTCTGAGGATAAATGAAGGTCCTTTCTCTACATCTGTCAACTTGCCACCTTTCCCAAACACTGAATTTGTTACTGAACGCAGAAAAAAGATACAAGTCACGTGGGCATATTTCTGGATAAGCTTATGGGCTGAGCCTTATTCATTTCTTTAGACAGAAAGTTAGCTATAATATATTGCTCCATTAGAGAAAATTAGTATTTTTCACCTAAGCAGAGTTAAAGGGAGAGAACTTGGCATATACTAACGGCATTATTTTGCTTCACTGGAGCTACACCTGGGGTGATTTGGCCCATCAGATCTGCTTTGATGTAATTTGATCTGCACAGACAAATGTATTTAAGAGGGGGAAAAAAAAAAAAAAACACCAGAAAACAAGGCAGTTGGAGAAATCTACTTCCACTGGCATTTTAATGACTTCTTTAGAGATAAAACAGTATTGGTGTAGAAGCATGAGGCACTACAAGTGACACCATAATGACTCCTGAGCACTTCTACCGTGTCAGTGAAAATGCATTATATTGAGTTGGTGTAATAGTTTGAAATGTCGGTTCAGTTGTGTTGAAAACTTTTGGTCCTTAAAATTATTAAGGCTCCTTTGGAGAGCTGAGTGTAATTTTCAGGAAATCACATGTTTTAATAATGCTAGCTTCTTATGAGGCAGCTGATAATTTGCATTGTCATCAGAGCGCTGTGCTGGCGTGCAGGGCATTTCCAGGGTACCACAGGTGAGAATCTTCCTTTCATTCTCCGTACAGTTCCGATATTGTGAGCATTAAGGAGCAGCGGCTCTCCATGGAGGATGCTCCTTCCTTCCTGCAGAGCAGCATCATCAGGGATGTGTGGCTGAGACCAGCACCTCATGAACTGCGCCTGCCAGCCTAATCGGGATGAAATTAGGATTTGGACTTTAGCCCCCCTCATAGAGTAGCAGCAAGGCTGTTTTGACAGTTGACTCTTTCCATATGTAGAATTTCTGCATTTTCACTTGCTAGCTACAAGTTTGCAAGCATCTTGTGAGTTGGCTGTGCTAAATGCCTTTTTTTCCCTCTACATTTTTATTCTAAATATATATGTTCTCTCATCATTTTATAACACGTATTCTTTTTTAACGTGTCTCTTATTTTTCTGATATTTCAATGTAAGTTGCTTTAGAGATTCAGGCACTGTTAAGTACGAGTTACACATTTAGCATGCTGTCGGCTACAGTCTGACCAGTCTGTTGCAACCAGGGAGCAATCGTGTTTCCCGCACCACCGTCCCAGCTGCACAACTGTCACTTTCCATTACGCTTGCCTTGAACAACTGACTGTGGCTTGTAATGGCAATAATTGCCTCAAAATTGTTTGTCATGTTTGCCTTGTTAGCAACAAACTACTAACTGTTGGTAGCAATCAAGTTCTCAGCTATTATTGCACAGTTACACAGGGGAATTCTTTTGGCCAATAATAGCTCAGAAATGAGAATTATCTTCTCACAAGTAATGGGAAAATGCTTGCAGATCGTTCATTCTGCTCACAGCCCTTCTCTTTTGCATGAGCAATCCAGTGTTAAGTGGGACCTGCTCTTGCAGGAAAGACCAGTCTCAGCTCTGCATCTGTCTAAAATCTTCAAAACAGCTCTGTATGTTGCATCACTGTTGTGTCTCTATCAATAGATACTTTATTTTGGAAATAATACTAACCAACCCATCTCCTCCTCACACAGGAGGCTAAAAGCTCCAAAAGAAACCCACTTGGGCTTAGTTACAATGTGCATATAAATAAGCTTAGTGAGATTTTCAAGTTGGTTAGCTTTTGGTCTTCTTTGTTCTTTTTTTTTTTTT
>VZSV01000007.1:2793689-2809309 GCA_013398735.1 Nothocercus julius
AGAATCCAGTTATTTGCATTCAGGCTTACATGCAAGAAATGACGGAAAATTGATACCTCAGGCCAGCCCTGGGAAGTTTTGCTCTGTTTCTCCCCAATAACCCCTCATGAGCATGCTGGAGTACCTTGCAGCTAGAACGTGGTGCTCCAGCAGAAACACTGCTCCGAGATCACTCTCTCCTGTGGAAGTTCTTGGTTAGGGGATATTGGCATCCTTTTATCTTGAGTTCTTCTCCAGGCATGCGGTTTCCTCGCAGATTTCCCATTTTCCCAAGCCAGCTCTCTTGTGACCTGGCTCAGGGAGTCAGCTTCATGCCTCTCCAGCGGAACGAGGGACTGTGGCTCCTGAAACTGGCAGTGCTGATATCCCACATTCTTTACTGGGTGTAGGTCTTCCTTGAGAAGAAGGTAGGACGAACCTCTTAATAACTGCCCTGCAGTCCGGCTATAAACAAACTGTTAAATTTGTATCAAAGGAAGAATTACTTAAGATTCAGAGAAAGTATTTAAACCTCCATGTTCCTTTTTTTTTTTTATACCCTAAAGCTTAGGTTTCACGTAACCATAGACATTTGCAATGATACTTAAATGAGATCATAAATCTGAATAAAGCCAGTAGTTCATTAGCAGTTTTTAAATAAGATGACAATAACATGTACTTTGGCATGACAGTTGATTAGAAAATTTGATTCAGTGCTTTAAGAAACATTGTGATATAACCATGATATCAACAAAATATTTTTACATTCTTAGCAATAGCAATAATTGCTATCATTGATTTGATGGGAGAAGAAATTAAGGAATGTATACAATGAGGGAATGGATTTTTTTTTTCTGCAAAGGCAATAGAACAGATATGACACTTCAATTGCATAAAGTAATATTTTTTGTTTGCTTTTGTGAAAAAAATGGGTCTTCAGAATATAATCTTCTAGATTGGGAGGTTTAGAGGGTAAAATAATTTACATCCGGAAAGATTATATAAGGTATTCCTTAAGTCTAAGAACAACAATTTGAAATGTACTGCAATTTTAAAGACTTATAGGCAAAGGCATGTGGTAGATACTTAAAGAGCATAATGTAATAAAACTATTGGAAGGTTATTCCAAAGGGAGCTGACACTTAAACCTATTGAAGAGAGGATGAAGAGACAGAACTACAAGACTTAAGAACTCTCGATGTGAATTTCCAGCAATGGGAAAAGTATGCCCTTGTCAGGAAGAGATGGTGCAGATAGTGAGAGCAGCCAGATGATCTAAAGAGGCAGAAAGTAAGTGGAAGAATCCAGTGCTGCCAGATCTTTTAAACAAGACTCCTTCTGTGTTTGAAAGAGATCTGTAAATAGTAATTGAATATTGCACAGGCCTATATGCACCCTATTCACCAAAGCAAGCTGGGAGTTCTTCAACTGGTAGCCTTTTTTTTTTTTTTTTTTACATTTCTAGAGTGCCTTTTTTTTTCTCAAAAATTCAAAAGAAATTTGACTTCTAATGATTTGGTTTTTGAAATTTGTATTTGGTACAAACACATCCAAAAGATATAGGCGCAATCAAAACCATACTTAAGTCAATGATAAGAACTTCTACAAACTCCACTGGAGCCAAGGTTTCATCTTTCATGTTTTCAGAATAAATTTTGAGCAATGGAGCTGATGCAGAAGTACTGGAAGTTGGTACTGCCTGTTAATTAAACCGTTAGCGCAGTTTATGCACGGGGGCTAAGTTTCATTCACTGTGTCAGCCAGGCTCTATCTGAGCTCCTATACCTTTCTTACTTCCCTCCGCTACATTTCTGCAGTTCTGTATTAGTTGTTATGTGTGCTGTCTAGGAACTGTGCAAATTAGATTCTCTGCTTAGATTCCTGTCTCAGATTGTCCCTGGTTATTCCTGTACATCTGTAATAATAATAAAAAAACTTAGTTGCACACGTACATCTTCTGCAAATATGCCCTATTTTAATTAAAAGCAGGGATATTGTCAAGTCTGTTAGTGAGGACATATTTTTCCTTTCTTCAGATCAGCTACTGAGCAGTGTGCTTCCATTCATTTTCTGTAAAGAAAAGAACCTAAAATGATTGCTTGCTTGAGGTGGGAAAACAGTGATGACTATTAAAAGGCTTGTGGTACTGGTAGGTTTTGAAGACTAGGAGTACAGCTTGACCAAGGTCTCTACAGTGATTTAAGAAATCATTTCATGTTGATTCTTGAGCTTAGTTTTCTCTGTTAGCATCTCTCTGTTGGTATCATGGATTGTTGATTTCATTAGAATTTTACTAAAACAGAGCTTTGTGAAGGAGTGGATGGACATGGGAAAGCGATTATTTTCTTGAGAAATCTTCACCTCCTGAGGACCTGTGAATGCTCCTAGCATCCCAGCCTTCTGCAGGCAGCCCAGACACAGCCATGGCTCTATATGAGAATAGGGCTCTTCCTACAAAAGCTGGTACTGTGTGGATTATGTACTTATATGGGTAGCATTAGCCTTCTAGTCTTTTCTATTCCTTCCTCCTCCTCCCAGGATGTTCTCTGGTTTGGTGTAGCCCCGTTGGTGATCTGGGGGTGGTTCTGTACAGTCCTTGGCTTTTCACAGGGTGGTTTGATGCCTTCTGCGGCCTTTCCTGGCTTTGCAGACGTGCCTCTGGGAGCAGAAGCGGATGCTGCAAGATTGCTTCAGTGTGAGGGCAGTGTTTGTTCTTCAAACTGTCCCTGCTCCACAGAGTGGATTTCACTGAGTAACAATGAGTTTCTTTAAAGACGTTCCTTCCTTCCAGGAAGGAATCGGGTCCCTCAGGCTGTATCTCCATCTCTTGGTAATATTGCAACTAGTTACCCTTTGAACCTTGAGGGGAAAAAAATAGGAGAAAATCACTTTTCTGACTCCTCTATTATTTCTGCTCAAACTAAAAGCTTTCCATCTTCAAAACCTTTAATGGCAGTACAGTTTTACCTACTCTACTCTCCTATATAAATATGTGACAGCTGCCTTTCCGTTCGTTTCTCCCTGACTGTAAACATACATGTACGGACATATGAACAGAAGCCAGTTCTGGAGACAGAGCCACACAGGAGTGGCTTAGTGCTTAGGTAGTGGCAGCGATTGAGTCTCTTTGTTCAACAAGGTTATATCTCTAATGGCATTTATTAAAAATGAAGCTAGCACAAAATAATGGAGTCTTTTGCCCTATTGCATAATTCATTACACAATATGGAACAGGCACAGCCCCTGCTTCTGAGCCATCTTTTAGGTTATTTCATTCTTAAGTACAATGAGTGATAATCGGGGTGAGAAATCATAAACCACTAGCTCAAAAAGGAAAGGATGAAATTTCTGGCTTGTTACAGATGGGAGATTAATTTTTGCTACCATACAGAGCAGCCAATAGCTTAGCATTTTAAGAGGTCTCCAAATCAAGACTGGGGGTTTCCAGTTACTGGGAGATGACTGGGAAGCTCTATTTTTTCCTCCCGCCATCTCTTATCTGTCACCTTTATCTTTAAAAGGCAACCTTTTCTATGAGTGCTGCTATTACCTAAGCATCAAGACAGCTCAACAAGAGAAAGAGTGTAGAGAGAGGCTTTTCACATTGGCATTATAGTGATAAGGAGAAGGTTTTCCCACCCTTTGACATAGTTGCTGGGGGGGAACATTGAGGCTTTTGCCTCTTTAAAGTGAGGATTTGAGTTTCCATGATATTCCTTAGTTCTCAGCCTAATAAAGTTCTGAAGTGTTTCCAATCAATATGTGATATTTGGCAACGGAAACTATTTAATATCAAAGGAGGATGGTAGTAGTAAAGAAGATGTGCTGGTGGTTGGAAGGTACGTACTTCCATGAGAATGAAATGGAGTAGAGCCAGAAAAAAAAGGTGAGGACAAGGACAAGGTATCTTCAGACTGATTTCTGGGTTAGATTTCTCAGCACTAGAAGAGAAGTGCAGCTTGAGAAGCAAGCATAAACAATTCTCCATAAGCCTTGTGTGGAGCACAGCAAGAGGCAGTGCTGGCTGGGCCTGTAATTCCTGCAGGGAGGTAGTAGGTGAGAGCGCTCCTCTGTCATTCGTGCTCTCCAAGTGCTGCTCTTAGTCAAGGTTTGTACGTCCTCCTGTAGTCATCTCACAAAAGGGCTGTTCGAGAGACTTTTACTTGCCAGAGTGTGAAATGATAATGTCAGTGAAGGTAAATTTAGATGTCTTACTTCATAATTTTAGTGGGCCTATACTGGTTTAAGCAAAAGTGGTTATGAGCCTGTTTAAAAACAGCTATTTTTTCTGGCAACAATATTGATTTTTGTGATAGCTGATAGTTGTCACCACATCTGTGCAAGTATGAAAAATGTAATCTTACACAGCATTATTTGTTAGGCTCATTTTATATGTCCAAAGTGCAGTGGCAGATAAAGATATCCTACTCAGCTCCATCCATTCTCCACTAAGATCTTAAAATGGTAGAGTAGCTAAACAGGTGTTTGTGGTAAACTCCGGCTTGATTTCTATACAATAAAATCTGCTCTGGAATAGAGCTAGTCAGTAACATGGCATAAACAGCATGCTATATTATGTTGTCTACATTTCAGAAGAGATGCTGTCACCTGCCTCTTCCACCCACCCTCCACATGTGGAATGTCTTTTCAAAGCAAGCTGAGGGTGTTTGCCAGTGCATTTAAATTGAAGGTTTGATTCAGTAGTTTTATCGCTCTAAGTAGTAATGCTAAAGGAAACATTTTTCAATTGGGAGAATTTGGGGAAATATTGCTGTTGTTGTCAGATGTACCCATACATACAACAAGAGTGGCAACAATTTCCAATGACTCAGAACATTCTTAATGCAGGATGTGTTTGCAGCTATTTGTAGGGATAGCAAGGCTCAGAAATGTTGCTTTTATATTGCCTAGCCACTGGAACTGGGGAAATGATGCAAGGAAGTTTTTTTTTTTTTTTTTTTTTTTTTTTTACAAAATAATGATGTCCAGGGCCTTGAGTTGTAGTAATATGTATTATATAGAACCTGGAGAATTTTCCAGTAATATGATTGAAGGCCAGAACATGGTTTTCTGGTTGTGAAAAAGGAAAACAAAATAGTCTAAAAGAATATGGTTTTGTGAATTGAGTTATTAGTTTGTGGATGTTGGAATTTATCAAAGGCTCTAAGTAATGTGTCAAGGAGCCCCTGCGGATGGAGAGAGAACAGAGAGGATGCTGCTGCCGTATTCCTTCTGTGAACGGAGGCGACAGAGATTTTCAGGCTTCTATAAAATCTAAGGGGAGAGAGCTGTAGAGCTAGTGGATAAAATTCTACCCTAAGCTACATCTGCAGTAGTCTTTAATCAAATGTGACTAGCTTGTGGAAGGCCTATTTTTTGGCCCTGACAGCTGAAACTGGTTGTTAATTTTTTTTTTTTTTTTAATATGAATGTTCACACTGATTCAACACTGACTATATATAGTGTTATTATTATTTTGTATTTTTTTAACAAATCCACTTTTCTGATGTTAAAGAAGAACAGCTTTTAGACTAAGCCAGAATTCTGGATGGTATTTTAAGATCCACCCACATCTTACGGGATGGTCTTCAATGCTCTATATTAGATTCTCTAAACAAGCCAAATACGAGAATGAGTTGAACATACGGATTGGCCAAAGATATCCAAAGTAGCATCCTTGGCTTTCTGCATGATATAGCTCAGCTCAATTTGACGGCATTTTTCACACAGGAAAGAAGAGGATATTTATGAAGATAGACCAGAAACTTTCTCCACAGTGAAAGTTCTGCTAGCTGTATGGCATGATGACATAAAAAAAGCATATGGAAGCTGTCAGTTGCTAATGTTTTCAAGACTGGGCTGATGCCTTGCATTTGGATTTTGCATCATGATATGTATCTCCTTCTACCTATATTGTTTCTGAGTAGACAGACAAAACATCTATGAGTTCTTTGCTTTAAATCTAGTAATTCCTGAAGCCTTTAAAACCTTTGATTTGATTTAAAAAAAAAAAAAAAAAAGCCATGATATATAAACTTGAACCCAAGTTGAACCTGGCCTAGTGTAGCTCTTCAACTAGTGCTGGAGTGTCACGGATTGCACATCCACTGCCTTAGCCCAAGAAATTTTAATAGTAAATATTTGGTAGCAGAATCAGAGGGGAGATAGTTTTGCTGGTAATTGTGATTTCAGATCTTCAGTCTGCTGCAGGATGTGCTTAGGGTTGGAGCCAGTTCAGGATCAGCTGAGTTCAGAATATGCCTCAGACTCGTAGCTGTTCATTATTAGCAGGCAGGTGGGAATTGCTGACAGTTCCTGTTCCATACCTGGACAAATTCAAACAGTTGGTATCACTCCAGAAGGTGGCTTAAACTCATTCAATTTATGTTCAGTTTGCAACTCCGCATTGACTTTATACTAAGGAAGGTGCCCTCTTGTGCTTCGTTCCAGGTAGTTTAAAGAAACTCTTCCCTTTGCAAGGCTTTCTATTGTTTCATTTCCAAACACTCAAGCTAGGAACAGAGGAAGAGCTGAAGGTTGTCCAGGAGGGTTGGCTCTCCTCTGCTTTTGGCTCTGAGAAAGCTTTGGAGCAGCGGAGTAAAAAGTAGCAGTTTCTACAGTTTGGATCAACTTTTCTTGGCAGTGTTTGTAAAGAATTATTTGAAGTGTAAGCTCATCTCATTTGTAGACAGCACGCTTCCTGATTTTAAAGGAGCTGACTGATATGCTGAGAAAGGAAAACAGTATTTGAATAGAGATTAAGGAATAATAAAACAGTGCACTTCCCAGCTATGTTCATCCAAAAACCGTTATGGACTAGGAACTAATACACTTTTAAAATTTTTCAATTTGTAGCTGTCTATACACTTTGGCAATGAAAGGAATCCTCATAAATAAATTAACCAAATCTTCTGGGGCTTTTTGTCTGAAAAATACAAGTCACGTTTTGCATTGCTCAGCCAGCCTTGCAATGGCGGGTTATCATTGCTGGCACACAGCACAAAGTTTCTGCAGTGTGATTTTGCTCCCAGTGTTATACAGGTTGCTCAGCCAAACTTATCATTAACAAGTGTGGCAACACCCCTAGGCAAAGAGATGATTTGATAACGAACAGCCATCGTCCTGTGTGAATAGACACTGTTGGACACAGGCTGCCAAGAGCTCATGTGCCCAACTTTTTCAAAGCGTGAATCCCTAGCTGCAAATGGTCCAGATGCTCTTTTTGAACTGCTCAACCTACAGTAATCAGTCAAAAATAGCTTCAATGCGTAAGTACTGGAAGCTCTTCCTCAAGAGAGGTTTCTACCCTGACGCGTATTTTTACATCGCTGTGCTTCGCTGTGTGTGCTCAGATCTCTCTGGACTCGCTTCCTCAGTGTTTCCTTCATTGAAATGATCTGTCTTTGATTGCTTCAATTCTTTCTAAAAATTCCATGACAAGTGGAAGGTTCAGCCTTTTAAATGTTGTGTTTTCTGTCTTTGTGTACACAAATGTGCCAGATTATTAAGAGAACATTTTTTGTGTAATACTTAGGTTATAAACCTAAATAGATATTGCAGAGTTGCGTTTTTTTCTCTGATAATTTTAGGTGGTGAAAGTCACCTTGCACAAAGGTCCATCAGAAGGTAGTATATTTCATGCACAGGTGTACACAGATGTCCCTTAAATAATAATTGATTTTTTTCTGATTGTAGATATGATGAATCATTTCTTCACCAGCATATGAATGAGGTCACATCAGGAATCTGTTGAATCCAATGAACACTTTTTACTACAGTGCTTTTGATTTAGCAGTTTATTGAATATGCAACCCTGTGCAGGGAAGAAAAAATGATAGCTACTCCGAACATAAAATATATCTGAAAGAAGTATATGAAAAAAACTAATTGGAACATCATAAATGGTCAATGAACTTTCATACTGCTTTCTAACCGGTACTGCAAGATGCTGAGTGCATCAGCTAAGGAAATGAAATCCCGTGATTCTCTTTAGATTTGCTACGAGTAAAAGATATTTAATACCTTCTAAATCAGCCATTAAGTGTTTGTTAAGCCTGACTATCAGCAAAGTCTTTTAACTAGCAACAGGGCAAAAGTAAGATGACCTACATCCAGATATCATAACACAGATTGCCCCCTTCCTGTCTAGGCCTTTCTGCATCTTGCTGAAAATCTGACCTTTGCATTTTGGTGTGTGAGAAAGATTAAAAAAGTGTAAATGTGTACCCAAGCCCCTGTCTATCTGAACCACCTTTTTATAGCATCAGAATGCAGGGAGATGTCGTGTCATCCAAAAATTCCAGCCCACAGTAAGGTCTATTGCAAGTCTACTGAGGTTTGTTTATTTGTATGTAGATTTGGAAAAGCAACTTTATAAAATCATCATAAAGTCATCCAGCATAGCAAAAGTAGTATAAAAGTAAAAAGAAAAAAATGTTTATTGTGCCTATTGTGAGCTCTCACTGGCTTATGTACATTCAACACAATGTTTTTTGTTGACATTTGAAGCTTTACAACTACTATTTTATAACAACAATAGAAAAGCGTAGCAATGTTCACAGTGCTTAGAGCACAGTACGCGAGTTGATCCCATATTTGAGGAAAGCTGTGACAGATTAAATACACCAAGGCGTAAATATTTAGTTGAGCTAATATGGGGCACTCAAATGGCAGTCAGCTCGTGTTTGGAACTGCAGTAGCCTGCTTGTTTTCAGTGGTGACCATGGCCTGTCATTTACTAGTTCCTTTACTAAATTATTGCAGGTAACTACTCATAGACATCAAAGTGCAACAATTCAGCCAAAATGAACCAAGAAACATTAAAATGAATATTTTCCAAATACTGACTGTGACTGACTCTAGCTATGGCTAGCTCAGAGTCATGGCTAGCTAGGCCACATGGCAAATATATGCAACAATGTTCTTGTGGCCCTTGGTTCCCAGTCCTGGTTGGGAACCAGAGCTCTCTGTACGTCAGTTCTGACCTGCAGACCTGGGCTTCTTTCGAGCAGTAAGAAAAAATGAGGATGGGGAATGTGGTGTCCAGCCTATTTCCAGGCTGAGAAGTGAGATTTGCTTTCTCATCCCACAGATTACACCCAAGGTTTAACACAACTCTCAAAGTGTTTGGCAAGTATCTTTGAGTTAATTTCAAGAAATTTTAAAACACTCACTACTGCTTCAGATTTGTGTGTAGGTGACTAGATTTGTAAAGGCATTTAGGTAGAACTAGCTTTTGTTAAAATGAGTGAGGGCTGAGCTCTTGAATAGTTTGAAATTTTTCTACACTTTTTTTTCTGTTTGCCAGAACATATCAGTATTAATCTGGAGATGTGTATTTATAGGTAAAGTGTGCATTTTATAGGTAAAGTGTGCAAATTGCCTTTCAGTTGGAAGGCTGACACAGCCTTTCCTAACACGGCTTTTGGGACAGTGCCATAATGAGATCTGAGAGGACAGTTCTGTTCTTTTTCCCCATAAACTCTCCACCTTCACATTCTCCATGTGTGGATTGGTGCATTAGGACCAGCAGTGATGGACTGTATGTTGAGGAATGGTCTATAGGATCCACAGTCATTACATTTAAAACATATCTAGATTTAAAGAGAGGTGTTCTGGGAATGGCTTCCCTTTCCAGTATATGTAGTTTGCTCCCATTGTGGTTCTATTCTAATTAGTATTTTGTTTTCGTCTGACCTTTCAGTATTAACTTCTTTCAAGCACAAGGTAAGATGTGATTACCTAGCAACTACTGTTTAACTTATAATGTTGGTAAACACTTTATTCTCCATTTGGTCCTTTGCCAAAAATACCTTCCTTCCTTAGAGTGCCAATTTTCGTAGTATGCTTTTCAATGAAATTGGAAATTGTTTTTATTGAAAATAAATAGATTTGCTACTGGGTGAAGCAGCAGTTCTTGAATGAGAGTGAAAAATCTCACAATTCAAAAGTGGTTTTGAATAATGGGTTTTAAATAACAAGTTTGTTATAGGTTTTTTGCTCTAATAACAATTTGCTGCGGTTTTGTTCCTAGTTTTTTTTTTCACTCCTTATTTCCTGGAAAAAAAATGATTAAAAAGTAAGGTAATCACCAATTACTGTAATAGCCACTAGAGGTCTACTGATATCAAAATTCTGCCAACATTAATTATTTCTGAAAGTATTAAAAATCTTACGTTTCATCTAGAAGAAATTGCCTCATTAAACTTAGTTTGCTTTGTGATATGTATCATTTTAATTCTCTAAATTTTTAATCCCTTAGTGTTGTTTTTGGCTAAGTACTATTTTACTGGAGTAGGGAAGAATTACAATGTAAAATTTGTAACTGAAAGGCGTAGTGGCTAAAACATTCCCAAGCATATTCACGCAGTTCACTGTGAGGAATACTTTTTCACTGTTAACCTTGCAGCAGACCGTATTTTAATGAAATTATTCTGCAATCAATAACTTTTTACAACCTTATTGAATTCCATCTACCCTTGAGAATTTTTAAATCTTAAAATATAAACCCTCTTTATAATGATCTTAGTTTTATGCTTTTAAAATTTCTAACAACAACTGTGAATTAAATTATTCTTTATTAATATTTATTATTATTTCCTGTATGCCTAGTAATTCATCACAGCAGTAGGCTTGTATTCATTGCTGCAAAAGGGGTGATACATTAATAACTTTTTGCCAGAGACTTCTATGCAAGCAGGTGGCAAATATTTCTTCTGAGTCAAAGTAAACAAACCAAGAACTGGGTAAGTCATATTTGCCCCGTGATTCTTCAGGTCACCTATAGTTTGTAGGGAATGGAAACTGGGCGTGAGAATATTCATTTGAGACCTGACTTAGAATTAAATAGGACAATTGCTTCCTGTTCTGCAAAATGTTTTACGTCCTCCTTGTCATGAGCTAGACCAGTCACAACCTGTGCGTCTCATACTAGGTGTCACATTCAGATTTTGTCTGATAGTGCTTTCCGTTTGGTATCTGACAAGTGGAGGTAGATAATGTCTTTGCCTCCTGGAAAAAAATAAGGTAGTGTCATAGGCAGTGTCACTTAAATCAGGGTAGCAGCTGTTTTGCCAAGGGTACAAATGGGGCCCCGTGCAGCCCATCCAGAGAGCTTTGCTGCTGATGTGTATTTAGGCAGGTGCTTTGATGAATGGAGGTGAAATGCTGAATTTTGTGTTTGAATGCAATGAAAATACTGATTTTATTCACATGAAAGATTCTGCACAGCAAGAAAGCTAGATACTCCCTCTCTTAGGATGTATCTGAACAGCAAATGATGTTAATGGGTGTCTGGGCGTTTAAGTAGATAAAACGTGATACAAAGATTGGGAAAGAACAGAATGAAGAGCCTGTGCCCTGTGCTCCAGGTGTCCCTGCTGGAGCGGGGGGTTGGACTAGAGGATCTCTAGAGGTCCCTTCCAACCTCAACCATTCTGGGATTCTGTGATCCTGTGAATCTCAGTGGAAGTACTGACTGTATTATGGGTTGTATTGAAATGTTGGCTGTGCACGGACTGTACTGGGACTGCTGTAATTCTCCCTGTTCTTAGGGCTGCACTATGTTATCTCGTGGAAAGCTGCTTATGGATAGCTTTCCTGACTTGCTGAAGGATGAGGACTGTAATAGTCTGGTGACTGTAATTAGTTGTGCTTTTGAGGATGGTGGCAGTTGGCTGCAATTTAAAGAAAAGGAAAACCTGTAAAATCTGTCTTTTCTCAGGCTGTTTATTTTAACAGAAAAAAATATCTGGTGGCTGCTTCTCCCAATTTTAATATTTGAGAAGTTTTCCACGCGTTTCCCTAGTTAGCTCGAGTGCTTCCTGTGAGTAAACCTCTTTAAAAGGGGAAATCATTAGTCTGATAGAAACCATGAAAAAGCTTTTTGTTAAAACGTTAGCTAAACTCTTGTGTAAAGGGCCACTTGCTGCATAAGTCATGCCAAGGTAGTTCTTATTAGTGCCCTTTCTGGAAATACTTCATTTTTATCCTCTTTCACTTAAAAGTGAAATTACCGCATAAAGGTGACAGTGCCTTTTCCTCGCCTAAGAACCAGTTCCAGGGGTGCTTCCTGCTTTCCGCGCTGGCCAGCGCAAGGACGACTTCATGCAAACAGCAGCAGGGGAGCGGCGTGTGGGGCTGCACGAGGAGGGGTCAGGAGGTCTCGCTGTCCCGAGGGATTTGCGCCGGGGAGAGCGGCTGGAGGAGCCGCTCTCTGCAGCCCTCGGGCCGTCCCATGGGCAAGGGCAGCCCCGGGCTGCTGCGGGGGCTCCAGAGGGGCCTTCCCAGCGAAGCTGGCACAGCAAAAGGGACAGAGCCCAAGTAGCTGGGGGGAAATGTGGGCACAAAGAGTGCCTTTTCCAGCCCTTTTGTCTGTTCTTTTTATTATCATCCATTCATCACCTTGTATCTGACCTCTGGGGAGGAGGCTTGATCTTTTTTCATTCACTGTTGGAAGGCTTGATTTAAAAAAAAACTATTTAAAAATTGTTATTATTACTTGTTGCTGTTATCATCTCTCTTTCTTTGTAATATCCAGGCCTTTTCCTGGTGCTGGTTCCCTCATACAGAATTGGCAGTGACTGTAGTTGTTGTATAACCCTGAGGTGCTTCTAGAGTGACTGGCGAGGGGCACAATAGTGGAACTGGCCAGCTTTCGTGAGCATCCCATGCTTGGGAGGAATGAATGATGAAAATGGTTAGTGTGAGGGAGAGAAAAAGTACAAGATATATCATAAGCATGGGCTTTTTTTTTTTTTTTTTAAATATTTAAGTAAAAGCAGATGTAGGCTTTGTGAGGTTAATGGGCCATTACTTAAAGACTCTCAATGTAGCAAAACTAATGGAAACATTTTTCTTTTTAGCTCTAAAATTAAATTATATGGCAGTAGGGGGTAGAGTCGATATGGTATTACTTATTTATTTATTTTCAGACATGTGAATTCCTAATTACCATTGCCCCAGAACTGATGATCCACCTCTTCGAAGCTTTATTCCCTTTAGCTAGTAGCAATGTAAGTAGTGTGTGAACAGGTGTGGAGCTGTTTTTGTTTGTTTCTTGCTTTTCTTTTGTTTCCTCAAATAGTAGGGTTTGGAGGAGAGAGAAAAAAAAAAAAAAAGGAATATCTGGACTAAGAAAAGGCACCTTATTTCTCCTTCATGTGGGTAAAGTGTGTCAAATTTCCATCCTCTGTCTTCCTTTCACTATGGGGAAAGGTTGAGAAGTCAAATGACAGATTATTAGCACTAGTTATGCTCTCTACTGTCTTTGGCCAGGACCTCAGCCAAAACCAGTTCAGGCATTAGGAGTAAATGAGAGGAATATTGTTCTTTGCGAGACTCCCAACCCTTTCTAAAGCTCACAGATGCATCCAACACATTAGACTGAATTCAAAATGGAAGCATCCTGAGATGCATCCTGCTAATGCTTTTTTGTTTTTGTTAATTTTTATTGCAGTCCTCCAGAAAGAATTGTCCATTTTGGGGAGTTCTGTAAGCAGCAGTGCAGGTTCCAAACAAAGAGACCCAAAGCAACACCCGAATGAACATGCATAAATACAAAAATCCATTTTAGTTGTAAAATACTGATTAATACTGACGTGTTTGTGTGTGCGTGTGTGTGTATACATATATATACAAGAAGAGATGAAATAGGGATTTTGGGGCTCCCATTTTGAGGCACATTATATGATAAAACGGAAACCATTATGCATTTGCCAGTCAGCTGCTGGAGTTCTTTTCAGCTTACATGTGAGATCAGAAATCTTGACAATGTAAACTATTTAGGCACTGTATTCTTACTAAATGCATTAATTAAATATCAGAGACTCAGTGAACTGGATGTGGATAATATGCTGGCGAAAGCCGTTTTTGGTGCAGGTTTTATTAGCTGAACCAACATGCTGTGCTTTTTACTTAAGGCTAGGGTGTCTATAAATAGTCTCCCCTCAGGCCTTTGACTTACAGACAGGACTTGGCTTTGTGTGCAGCAAGCTGGGTGAAAGCAAGCACTGGAAAGGGTTTTCCTCTGGTATTAGTATGTGTATGTAAATATGTGCGGGGGAAACGGCTGTGTGTGTAGCATAGATTCAGTGGCTGGAATGCTGATATCCCTCTCTTGGAAGCCTTTACTTCCCGTGACAGCCTAATGAGATGTTGACAGCGGCTGCCTGCTTGTCCTGAGTGAGTGTCCTGCACGCTGTTGTTTGTGTTGTGCTGAAAGATGCTGAAGTGAGGCTGTCTGACTGCTGTCCCTGCGGGAAGCTCGGGGGAGATGTCCTGATGCTCCATGAGGCTTCCCGGCGGAACGCTGTTCTACCTAAATAAATTCACTCCCCTGGGGTCTCTTGGAATAGCAACCACTCGATGACTGCCAGGATTTTTCTTCCTGTGAAAATCAAAAACCTCAACGATAGTATCTATAATATGGAGGTTAGTTAAATGTATCCCTTCTAGAGCTTTATCATTTACTGACAGAAGAGCTTTGGCTTCCTACCTGTTTCTGTGTTTAAGTTATGTTGCATCCAATTTATACTGTTTGGGACTAGGCTTATTTAGGGACTTGCATTCTCCTTATTTACTGTACCAAAGCAGAGGTCATGTGTGATGTGTTTGTTGCTATTTCTTATAGCATATATTTCTTTCGTGTTTGCAGAGAAGGGACGAGATGCAGAGAGGAGGATGCAGAGAAGGCAGAGTTACTAAATGCCTTCTTTGCTTCTGTCCTTACTTCTAAGGCTAATCCCCGTGAACTACAGAGCCCGGAGACAAGAGAGATAACCAGGAGAGAGGAGGACTTTCCTCTGACTGAGGAGGATTGGGTTAGGGATTATTTAGGCAAACTGGACACCCATAAATCTATGGGCCCAGAAGGGATGCACCCAAGAGTGCTGAAGGAACTGGTGGGGGTTATGGCTCAGCTGCTCTCCATCATCTTCGAGAGGTCATAGAGGGCAGGGGAGGTGCCTGAGGACTGGAAGAAACCAGTGTCACTCCAGTCTTCAAAAAGGGCAAGAGGCAGGACCTGGGAAGCTACAGGCTGGTCAGCCTCACCTCCATCCCTGGAAAGGTGATGGAGAAGCTCATCCTAGAGACCATCTCTAGGCATGTCAAGGAGAAGAAGATGATCAGGAGTAGTCAGCATGGATTCACCAAGGGAAAGTTGTGTTTGACGAACCTGACAGCCTTCTATGATGGGATGACTGGCTGGATGGACGACGGGAGAACCATGGATGTTGTCTACCTTGACTTCTGCAAGGCTTTCGACACAGTCTCCCATAACATCCTCATGGAGAAGCTCCAGAATTGTGGACTGGGCGAGTGGACAGTGAGGTGGATTGAGGACTGGCTGGAGAGGTGGATTGAGGACTGGCTGGAGAGGGTCCAGTGTAGAGCCATGAAGATGATTAAGGGACTGGAGCGTCTATT
Source organism: Nothocercus julius (assembly GCA_013398735.1). Taxonomy (NCBI): domain Eukaryota; kingdom Metazoa; phylum Chordata; class Aves; order Tinamiformes; family Tinamidae; genus Nothocercus; species Nothocercus julius. The sequence goes on from VZSV01000007.1 coordinate 2,809,095, forward strand.
TTTTGAGGAAAGACTAAGTGAGCTGGGCCTGTTTAGCCTGGAAAAGAGAAGACTGAGAGGAGATCTGATCAACATGTACAAGTACCTGAGGGGTGAATGCAGAGAGGATGGGGCCAAACTCTTCTTGGTGGTGGCCAGTGACAGGACAAGGAGTAATGGGTACAAGATGAAACCCAGGCAGTTCCATCTCCATTTGAGGAAGAACTTCTTTCCTG
>VZSV01000007.1:2810052-2883496 GCA_013398735.1 Nothocercus julius
CTCGCGGGCACAGCTCGGCGGGCGGCCCCGCAAGGCCGGCCTGGCGGCAGCCTCACAGGAGCACTCCAGCTTTGCAAACCAGGACCACGTGCCTGTCCGTCGGCGGTGGGAGCGGCGCCCTCCGGCTCCTGCTGCCTCTGGGAAGCGCTTCTCTGCGAAGCCAGCTCCTCTTAGTGGTTTGGTTTGAGGAAAATGAAAAAGGATTGCAAACAATAAAAGGGACTTCCTTCAGTGAAAATCATTGCCCATTTTAAAGCTGGTATATTACCATTCTCCTTTTGATGTAAGCAAAGGTTTTATGCAGGTGGGGTGGCGGGGGAGCCGTCTTCCTCCATTACAAGATGTCTGTCATTTTTCCTAGTGGAATTTTCAGAATTAATATGTAGATGGGAGCTACCCACACTAATTCATGCAGCTCCCTGCTGTACTGCATGGCTGGGGCTGTGCTAGCAGCAAGGCAGGACATCCATGTCAGCCTCAGTTTTGACTCGTGTAGGAAGGTATTAGGCTGGTGAGGATGTCTGCTTTAGCACTGCCTTGCCGCCAGGTGTGGGATAGAGGATTGCACTTGGGAGTGCACTTGGGTCCCTCAGGAACTGGCTACTGCACCCTAATGCGCATTTGCTACAACTTCGCTTGTTTTTCATTTTGCAAATTAAAAGGTCACAGTACTGTTAATGTCACGGGAGACAGATGAGTTGCACAGGACCCACATTATCCTCTGTGCATGACCAGGATGCCAGCTGCTAGTCCTGGCTGGATGTTTCTTACAGGAATTAGTTTTATACCATGGAAACCTTGCAGTTTTGTCACTCGGTTGGGTTTTGAGCAATCCCTCTTACTGTTTGTCCAAACATCCCAGTCCAGGTCATAAGTCTCAGTCCAACTGTCTCTTACAGCAAGTATCAAATCATGTTCTCCATCTGTAGGTGGAGCACCTGAAACCTGCTGCAAAGCCTCCATGACATCAGTGAGCCCTGCACTAGATCCTCCATAAACAAGATTAATCAAGCTTTTCTGAAGTCACATATACACACATATTCATTCATGATGTTGTGACTAGAGTGTACAATTAAAAAAAGTCTTTGCATTTTTTTTTTATGATGAGCAAACTGTTAACAGAGCATCATTTCTGCAAGACATGCTATATCCAAAGTTTGCAAGAATCAGTGCAATAGTTCCCACAGATTTTAATGGACTTTGCCATAGGACTTTTCGTAAAGTAGTGCTTAATCTGGTGATGTACTGGTGACTGGTTGTAAACCATCACGGGGAATATGCAATATGGAAATTTTCACTTCAATTGAGACTTAAAGTCTCTCTGTGTATGTGTAGGTGCTACTTCTGCTCAAAGCAGGAAAGAGAAGATATCAATCATTGCTTTTTTTTTTTTTTTTTCTGCTACCTTTATTTATACATCTGGCATATGCTGCTTTGAGCGTTAGAATACCCTATGGATAAGACATCTCTTTTTCTTCACTTTTCTCCTGTACAATGAATAATCATTGGTCGGTGTTACGGAACTGGTCTATCCTTGTGAAATGTTCGAGAACTTTAATGCTTATTTGTGAGAATTAGATAGCAGATGGAGAAAACAAGCAAGGTTATGACCCAAGCATTGCTCTCATGTTCCAGCTTTTTTTGTTTTGTTTTGTTTTGTTTTTCTATCTGCAATACATAAGTGATTCACTGCAGGGTAGATGTCCTTGGAATATTTTCCTCATAAAATCCTTTCAGTCTAATGCCAGTTGAGACCCTGAATCGGTCAACTGCTGTCACTTCTGCTCAGAATGTAAAATAAGAATTTAAGTAACAATTTCATAATGCCCCCATGTCCTGGAAACTGCTTAGCTGTTGTTCCTAGAGGGCCAGACAACTGTTGTCCATGTTCCTGCTGATGGAACCTGGGGGTCCATTGGGAGCAGTGAGAGGAATTGAAGTTTGCTTCATAGTTTTGCTTATAAATTGGTGTCCTCTTAAATTGGTACGTTCAACATCTCATACAAATCTTTGAGATGAACCTTGTTGCAGCAAAGAACTGAGGTAGGTGGGATCAGCTGTGCTTGAAAAGTCGTAGAATCTGACCATGCAGCTGGATGTTTGAAAAACACCTGTTTTAGAGCTCTTTCTTACTTTCTTTGCTGCACCTTATTTGCTTCACCAGTTTTCATTACAACAGCAATGCAATGATACGAGTAATTTCTTACAAATCTTCTGCCATAGCATTCTCAAGCAGAATGCAAATTTGAGTATTTGACACATTTCTCATACTGTATGTTCCTTGATTATGAAGTTTTGTCAAGGCAGATCTTGTAAGCCTTTCTTTGTTGTCCTCTTTATTTAATGAAAAAGAATACCAATTGCTTCGCTTTTGATTTTGATGCTCTTGGTCTTATACCAAATATTCATCCATAGATTTTAAGAGATAAATCACTCAAATGCTTTCCTGTCACTTTACTGGACCATTAACACGGCATCACTTCTCTCTGTGTTTGTCATAAATGGCAGCTCCTGGAGAAACATCATCAGGCAGTGTGGTGTACATAAGCTTTGTTATTCTTTATAATTTTTTAAGGTAGAGATCACTTAATATATTTTCCCAACTCTGAATTCATAGCGCTAAGTATGCATTTTTCGGTCTTTCAAAGCTGTTTGCTTACAGAACTTTCAGTAATCTCACTATGTGTTGTTGCAACCTATTGCCAGGTTCTTTCAGAATCAGTATCTTTCTTCTCAACATTAAGTTAAATTGATATATGTAAAAAGAAGCTGTGCAATTCTTAAGAGACCTAATATTATATCAGAGAAAATCAGACTTCATGTTAAACGGACCTAAACACATCCAAACCTAGAAATGCTTAGTAGGTCATTCCAAGTACTATAGTGACATGATTTGGAGTAATGGGAAGGAAATCTGATGCAGCTTCCAAAATTAATTTTATTTGAAACTAGGAGCACTATAAAAATAATTTATCATACTGATAATATCTCCTGCAATTGCATTATGCTGTGAGTCTTTTTTTTTTTTTTAAGTAATGGAAAAGAGTTTATGTATTTAAAAGACGTACAGTTATTTCTGCTGCTAGATAGGAAATAGGCAGGAGATAAGGTACAGAAGAGTGAGAAAAGGGAGGTAAGCACCAGCATATTTGGTAGAAATGCTTAAAATTTAATAAATGTTTATGACATTATGAGATATCAACAAGGAAGTAGAGGCTGTATGAGGCTAATTAGATTAGGACTATTTTTCTTAATCCGAAGATTTACTTAAGAGTTTAGTATTTTACCATACTTGACTGATAAACTCTCAGCTATCTCAGATTTCTAAAATTAGCTGAAAAAGTTCAGAGAAGCTCAACATGATGTTAGCCTGCCCCTGCTGGGACTGATTACGGACAAAGAGGTTCTAGAGCAAATCAGTGACCTTCTTAATAGAGTTAAATGCGAATATTGCAAGCAAACTCTCCTGATTTACATGGTGCTAAATGCAACTTTCTGGGGATAGTACCCAGATCACATTTAATTTGAATACAACAGACATCTATGCCTTGAATTTTTGTGTTAGGAATGTAAAAATCAATGCTCATGCCTGTGTTTAGGTACCTACAAGTGGTCTGACCTTCAAAGTACCTTGCACTGAAATGGTATGTGAATTTTTCAGTGTTCCATCAGGTATCTAGGGAACTGCAAATGAAAAAAAATCTGAGGTCTGCAGTGGTCACATTGGTAGAAACTGTTCTGATGAATAGTACTAGCATGTAGGAGTACATTATATTACAATATATACAATGCATAAACACAATGTACTAAGGAAGAGTCGGGAACTCTGATCTTTTAAAAGTCAGACCTATTAGTCTTCGCTGGAGTCACAGAGCTTGTGGCAGATGTAGGGTACACTTATATGCTAAATGGAAACCGGTCCAGCCTCAGCAAGCCTGAACACTAGGGTGCCCAAACGCTCATTCCCTTCCAGTGTTAGCTACTCCAGGAGCTATGCTGGACATTTCAGCTTGTTTGTCCAATGCAAATCTACTGTAAAACAGGGTTGCCTTCTGCAGTGGGGATAAAAAAGTGTGTTTCCTAAAGACTTTTTCCAAAGTCCTTCCTAAAGATCAGACATGGAGAAAAAAATGTAAATGTTGAGAGGTCACCAATGGGATCTGAATGGTTTTGCAGCACAGTTTCTAGTGATCAAATTATTCATTAATGATCTGGAAAAGCACTGGAGAACAAGGCAACAAACTTTGCTGGCAATACTAAATTACTCAGAAAACAAATCCTGACTTTACAGAATTAAAGAAGAATCTCATGGTAGTGGGTGGTAAAATGACAAAATTCAGTTGCGGTGAGTGTAAAATGGGAGTCATAAAGAAATACAGTCCTAATTCTACGCTTGTAGTAATGCTAAAGATATTTTAAATGGGGTTTTCAGATAGATGACAGATCAGCTAGAGTAGCTGGAAAAAGTAAACAAGCTTTCAAGCACATGAGGCATCCTTTTTGGCGCCTCTCTGGGGGTTATGGACAGAAGGAGTAGACTTCAAAGGTTCGTATTGATTAAGGACAATTGGAACTAGCAGGAAAGGAAAAGACAAATGAAACAGGGAACAACAGCACCTCCTTTTTGACCACCATCAAAGACAGACTAAAACTCTTTCCTCTGGAAAAAAGGTTGACCAAAGAGGACAAGACTGATGTCTGTGAAGTCATGAATGGCATGAAGAATAGCCAGTTTTGTGTTGTCCCTCATAGTACAAAATGCGGGGACCATCAGATGGAAATACCAGAAGTCATGAGCTGAACAAGCAAAAGAAGGTGTTTCCTTATACAACACACTGTTAAACTGGAGAGTTCATGACCAAAGGATGTTTTAAATGATAAATGTTTATAGAAGTTCAAAGAACAATTATGTTCAGATGAGGTGGGGTTAAGTGTTGCACATAAGCGTGGATGAAGCTCATCTAGCTCTGAACAGCGTGGGCTTAAGTTGCTCAGCACTGGTTGATCCAGATGCCAGAGCTTACTTCCTAGTATGGTCCTAACTACACTAACAAACCTGGGGAAACCCAGCTGATGATGAAGGCAAAATGTCCTTGGTGTGGTTTAGGAGTGGTCTAATGTAAGGGTAGCTGAGTGGTGGGAGGGTGAGCTGGGGAGGTATGCGCGCCCTGTGCTCATCTTGCCTCCAGCTTCCAGGTGTTGGCTGGTGTCAGGGACAGCATGGTGTCAGGGACACCATGTATCTGATCTCACGCTCTTTAAGAAGGATGGCAAAGGCTCACTGCTGAAAATAAAAACTTGTGTATAAGCTCATGGAAAATAGCACAGTGATGTTTAATTCTCCAGACATGAGTATGATGTAATCTTTACTTGTTCTCACTCACTAGAAACTGTACTGCTGCTAAGTAGCACGTGTAATTGCATGCTTAAAAAAGTGAGGGAGTTCATTTTTTAGATGTGTAAGCAGCACACACTGGAAAGAGCAATTTAATCCTTGCTATGCCTCTCCACCACTCTCCATATGATAAACTGATCTTGCAGACATAGGAAAAAGCTGATCTTGTTGAACGTTAACTTCTGACCTAGTCTTGTATTTATGATTTTTTTGTATAGAATTAATTTTGCTTAATGCTAAAAAGCCTGTGTGTCACAATGGGGTAGTTTATCCCTTGAGTGAGTACTTCTACATTTGGTGGTGTATATCCAAAATGAAAAGCATTTGCTTAAGAGAAAAAGACACCAGTATAAGCACAGGCTGGTTTAGTTTTCTGTATACATTACCTTGGCTCTTAGAAAGAAATTGCAGTAGTTGTCATCATTTTGCATATTCGTATCTGTATTTATATACATAAATAGTATCTCTCCAAATGGGTCATCACTTACAAAACTATGTGAAACACCTGAAGTGATCCTGATTGTGGTGTTACTCATCGCTATTGTAAACTTTGAGTAAAATCAGTGAATAGAAAGGAGCCAGAAGTGTAGAAAAGCCAGAAGTCTTAGAGAGGAAACGAGTTCTGATTGCGTAAGTGATCCAGCAAGTAAAATAACAGTTGAAAAATGCTTAATGATACTGTTCCAAAAATAAAATAAGCTTGTGTTTAGTAATAGCTTTATTAATCTCTTGAAATGCAAAATCAAAAATTTTCATTTACCTGTTTAAGTAAAATGAAATTTTGATTATTTGTGGTACATCATTAATTCTGCGCTTATAATATCAAAACTCAGTGCTATCACAAGGTGGTGGTACAGCTTGCATTAGTGTGGACTTTTTGTTGTTGTTTTCACTGCACGACAAGTGAAGGACAGTCAGCGTTTCAGATCAGAGATTCTTGTGACAAAAGCTGGGTGTGAATTACCAAAAAAAAAAAAAAAAAAAAAAAAAGATAAAGGAAATGATAGTGAATTAGGGGTTTAAAAACTTCAAATCAAGGAGTTCTGATCCTGTGAAGTGCTGGGCACTGTAGCTCTGTTCCAACAAGACCTATACATGTTAAAGTGTTTTGTTCAGGGCTCAGCATTTAGCATGGTTTAATCTCCAATGAAGAGTTCTAAAAAAAAAAAAAAAGAAAAGAAAAAAAAAGGTATTTCCTTTCATCCACAGATTTCAAAGCACTCTGTGCACAGATATGTACAGAAACTATATATAATGCAGATGAGAATTCAATGGCAGTTTTATAGTTAAACACAGTAAAGACAGAAAATCTAAATGTAAACCTTCACTCTTTCAATATTAACTATTCATGTTAGACTCATGTATTTATTTCCATTTTTTTCCTGCTGATTTTAAAGTAGAAATCCTGAGAATCCTCATTTGTGGCCTTTCAATTTGCCCCAAAACAAGGACCAGATTTGTCTTCCGAGCTCCCACAGCTTTTCTTTAAACTGTGGGACTCTTGTTCAGAAAAAAGCTGATGGTTCTGTGTTCACCTCTCATTGAAGGCAGAGGGCAAAATTCAGCCTCTAGCCTCAGAAAAGGGTCATGTCCGCTTTTGAGAAAGGTGTCAGGCGAGCAGGTATGCGGGAAAAATTGGTATCACGTTGTTCCTGCTAAGGACCTAGAGTTGGCGGCTGTGCGTCTGAGCTACCCAGCCATCCTTCTTCTCTCCTGTAATGTTGTAGCTACATGTTGCTCCATACTCAAATACATCTCATCACCTTCACTTTTGTCTCTTTCCTTGCGCTGACAAGTTCCAAATGAATTCACTAAAAACTTTCTCTGGGTCCAGAGGTGTAAGTGTGCAATAGCGACAGCGGTGAGCTCTTGGACGTCCCAGGAAATTCCTGTTCTTTGCAAATTTGAAGTGCTTCTGGTTCTCCACGTGTATGCGAGAGGGAGCGTCCCTGCTGAGCCAGTGATTAGGATATTCATCTGAAGTGAAACCCAAGAAGTTGGAAGAAGGTGCTCGGGGTTAATTTGGACCCATTTTAGTAACTGTGTGCTATTAGGTTAGAGTGCTGGCAGGGAAACCCATTGACTGCTGACTAAAGGAATACGGTGCTTTCATTTTCTGCTGGGTTGAAAGACTGAATTTGCAGAACTACAACTTGGCATTGTCAAATGGAAGTCCTGTGCATGGGTGTTAAGCAAGAAATATTTGCTTTCTTAGGGTAATATTTACTGATTTCTACAGTCATAGTTTGTGAAACAAAAAAGAAACAGAGTTTCACTTTCATTAACCATAATAGTAGTTTAGCTATTTTCACAGCATTAATCTTGCTGTTAACTGTTCCTTTCGCATTGTGAGGAGACAGCATATGACAGGAAAAATCTGTAACATCATTCAACATCTGATTAAATGCCCTTTTTCCTCAAAACCAATTTGCATGCCTAGAAATATCAGTATTTCCCAGTGGAATTGAAGGTGTAAAATATTGTCTCTTGAGCTGAAAATTATTTAGCCAAAGATTGTTCAGTATTTGGGAATTCTGGACGGATGATTTCAAAAGCAAAACCATATGTCGTTTACACAATTTGGCATTTCTCCAGTTACACAGAACATGAGTGGAAAAGTGAGGGAGGGAAGGAAACACCTAACACTAATTAGATGATAATAAGTATAGGTATTATATGTGTAGTGTAATTTGCCTTCAGAGCCAGCTGTTAGAGCAAGTGTATTTTGGGGTACTATTTTGTACATATCCCGATATAAGATACATATTAGGGTAAATCTGAAAGGGTTGTATAACCCTGAGGTGCTTTTTTCAAGGTTTCTGTATCTGATGCTGGAAAATAAATTGCATTTTTTGGAGTGGTAAGTCCACCCACCGGGCTCCCGACTTGGGCATACCCATCCCGTGGCCCCGAAACTTCCCCTCAATTAACTTGCCCATTTGAAGCACCAAGGTGCCAGCCCAAGAGGGCACTTTCCTGCCACAGCCAGAACCTTGTTTGCAGACCTACCGGTCTGTCAAGATTAAGTTAGCTGGGACGGACCCGCCAACGAGCTTAGCTAACTTGCTTTGTAGGGAAAGCTGTTAAATATCCGCTCTGTTTTGGCCCATCCGGTGGGAAATTTGACTCACATGCAACCTCTGGGCGTTTTCAAATGTCAGGCTACATCATGAAGGTCTTTCTCATTTTCGTATCTAATGGTAAAGATTTGATTCATCTTACCACCATTTTAGTGCTCAGAAAGGGCATCGTTACAGGCTCCTGAGGGGGGCTGAGCAGCCTCGCTGCGGAGGCCGTGTGACGTGCGTAGCCACACACAGAACACGCTCACGAGCGACGGCATGAAGGGGGAAGGAGTCCGTCCTGGGTAGATGAACGATCCGAGGCTGCCCCTTGCATTCCTAGTTGCTGCTTCTTTAAGGGGAAAGCTCCTTGGCTGGCTTCAAGTAACAGCAGAAGACACGATTCCCATTCCAGCTCCCGGGAATTCACCCAGTAATGTGTTATGTGCTTTCTTTGTGAAAGAAATGAAAACATGAGAAAAAGCCCTCTGCATGAAAGCAGGGTAGAACAATTAAAAATGTGCAAATAATTGAAAGGTAGAGACTCTAAAAGCTTTCTGTTACTCTCACTGAGGAAAAAAAAAAACGTTTCAAGCGTAGGATCCGGGTATTTTTCAGGGGCAGTAAATAGCTGCTATTTGCAATACAGATTACCCGGTTTTCCTTCCCCTGATGAGCAAGGTTCCCAGAGCTTATTGTGGCCCTTGTCTCCTCTCTCCAGGACACGTGGCTGCCGCGGTTTGCTTTTGTCAGCGCCATCCCTCCCCCACGAGCAGGCACCGGAGGGCTTCGAACCCAGATGTTGCCCGTGCTCTTTGTGCGCACGTATGTGCGCCAGGACAGAGGCACCCCAGAAAGAGCGTGAGGTTAATATGTAGCCAAAGCAAACCTGGCGCACAGGACTTGCCTCGTGAGTTTATTTCTTTTTCTGTATTGCGGTGAGATGTTATCATGGGCTAAGGGTAGGACGAATCCGTATGAACAAGCAGAGGGTTTAAAGCAGCCCCCGCTGCATGTGAAATCAGCGCTTTAGCCTGAGCGGCGATGGCAGTTTCATTAAATAACGCTCTGATCTCTCAACCATATTCTTAAGTAGGAATCGCCCTGTAGCAAAATGCATAGATAATCAGCGTCGTAGCCTGCCAGTGAACTTGCCGGGGAATTAGCTCCTCGAGGAGGGCGCGCGCAGCCCCGGCGGAGGCTGAGCGCGTGTTTCGCCGCTGCCTTTGCCGCTCCTCTCAGTGGTCCCACTGCGAGAATGTGCTCGGTTGTCATGGCAACCCCATCTCCTGCTTCCTTCAGGAGAGATTAGCTCTTACTGTGCACTGGAGAGAATTTAGGGGAAGCCAAGCTAATCCCTGGGTGCACTGCGAGAGAAAGGCTGGACCTCGCCTGAGGGATGCTGAATCTGCAATGATAGAATTGGCCTGCCACAGACACTGGTATTTAAGTTGAAGAGCAGAATTCACAGTAAGTGTCAGCTCCTCCAGAGAGGAATATTGAATGAGGGTTTCTAAGTCTTGGTGAAGACTGTCCCATGCCAACAGTGAAATGACAGCAGGAGGCTGGGTCTGGAATACCAATATGTTTCACCAGTCGAGGTGGTATTTCAAATATAGACTCAAAGCCTCAGTGCCCTGGAAAGGAGGTGATGAAATTGTAAAACATCCTCGTGAGCTCCGCGCCTTGGCAGCGGTGCGCGCGCAGCAACCCCTGCGCGCCGAGGAGGAAGCGGGAAGGCGCCAGGAAGCCTCTCGGTGCGTGCTGCTGCTCTCCCAAAGTGCGCAGCTATGAATAGGAAACAGGGAAATGTAGAACTCCTGAATCAGCATTTGCTCTTCTTCATGTTAAAGCCCACACAGAGAAACATGAGCTTTTTGAAGGTATAGTCATAATACAAGCTTTTCTTTGAGGAAAACTTAATTAAGGTGATGTGTGACGTGATACAGTGCGTGAAATGTGTTTGTTTTTTTGCTGGTAGTAGAAAAATTGAGTGTATTCTGATTATTCCATTTCTGCTTATTCTAATGCTCGGGATTTCTTTGATATGGTCCTTTATTGTACTTTAATAGATGCTCAAGTCTCCCAGCTTTGAACTAGGAGATTGCAATAAGATTTCAACTGTTTGTTTCTTATTACTGTCAGCTTTTCCTATAACTTACTTTTTTCAGCATATGTATTTTTGCATTATTAGTATGTATGTTTTCCTGTTGTGTTCTTAAGCAAAAAAAGCCTTTATGGCTGTTTAAGATACCTTCTAATTTCGATCTGTTTATTTATGTACATGTTTACATATGTATATATATATAAAGTATGCGTGTGTGTTTTTGCAATATACACATGCACATATATATATATGCAGACAAATGAGGTTGTTGTTTTCAATGAGGCCCATTAGTGATTCGTAACAATATCATGCTGGCAAAGTAAAAGATCTCTTTTCTCTCCTGAAGAATAGATATTTTTCACCTAGAATGTTTATTGTTGCAAAGACCTCATAAACATACTCAGTCCACTTACAAAACCAGCATATTTTGTGTTGCTGTGTATGTCTGTGTAGAGAAAAGGGAAAGCAGCTTGACTGGTGTGATGAAAGCACAGTGTTGCTATTTCAGGAATCTGGGATTTTTTGTACTTCCAGGGCAGCTCAGCAGGAGTTGTACATAAGCCCCAGACTGCAACAGTGGCCTTTCCTGCAAACTTTTTCTTTTGGGTGATTTACCAAATAATAAGAACAAAGTAATCAAAGAGAATGGTTGTCTTCTTTGTAGGCTACAGACTCAGTAGCCAGTATGCATCTATTGTGTAGAAGGCTGTGATCTTCAAAAGTTGGTCCAAATTTTATTAAGACTGAATTTTCGCAAAAGGAGTTGTATTTCTTCTGTGTATTCCTAGGCAGCTTTAAGCACCACTGAAAACAGGGCTATTTGCACATGAAGAAGTACAGTGAGGCTCAGAGTATGCAACTAAAAACCAAACCTGTGTTGCATTGTCTTCCAGGAAGGGCTGGGTGTACTTCTTGCAATGGTATGTAATGCATCGTTCGGTCTTCAGCAAGCTTTCGCCCAGGTTCATAACCTAGTGAGGTTATCTGGCTCTTAGTTTACTAAAAGACATTCAATACGTGTTATATTAGGAGCTTTGCATTCACAGAATTGCTGCTCAGGTAACTGATAATTTGTATACTCAGCAAAGACGGCTGGACTTTTTCTGTCAATGTTTTTTTTTGTGCAAAATGTAATTTTCAGAAAAGCTGTCTTTCTAGTACAGAAAGTACTAGGGGAAAAAAGAAAACTTTTCTATTTGGGTCAGGAAAATCAAAATAGTTTAAGTTAAGATGTTCCAGATTAGCTGAGTTGGGCATCACTTTCTGTTACAATACAGCAGAGCTGTCTCATTCCTTGGCCTGTCTCAGTGCATCGCTGTCATCATCTTAGTCTTGTAGAAGAGAGCAATGTGAAAAGGAGGATGGCCATATAAGAACCATAAAGCATTATACAGGAGAAAACAATGGGTAAACAAGTAAATATGGAATATTTTGATTCTATCAATAAGAGGTGCTATACTGGCCAAGATCTGGGACCTGTCTCCAACAGTGAGCAGGATATGGGATTGTCAAAACATTTCCTTTGAGACTGGCCATATTAAAATGAAATAGTTTAGTTCTGGATCAAAACGTATATTATTGATTTTTCACACCTCTAATTGTGTGAAAACGTTTCTGTTCCCATCTGAAACCAGGAGAAAAGAAGCATCAAAATAAATGAAGTGTTCTGAATATCAAAGCCTCATCTAAAATAAATGTTCTGTCTTTCAATTAACTTTTAGTGTGTTATCAGAAATAATTACTTTTCCCCAAGTCTGGGTATCCATCTTCGCTCAGACAATCCAAGAAACACTAATTGCATCTTACAAAACAGGCTATGTATCCACTTATAAGGGCTGTAAAACATCCTTTAGGTCCCCAAAGTCATCTGCTGTGCTTTTGCCTGCAATTTGCTGCTTCTGCATTATGAGATATGTGTAGGGCCTGTGTAGGCTCTAAATATACACACATACTAAGACACAAAAAAGCGCGCATATTAACCAACCCACAGTCCAACTGGACATGAGTGAAAATGGCACTGAAAATGACACTGCATGTGTCTCCTATACTGAGTTTATTATTGAATGAAGACGCAGATCAAGCAAAAGTCACAGCCTCCAGCCTTGAGGGAGTTCACATAAACCCTGGGTTCTGATTCAAGAAAATTCTTCCTCTTGAATTGCCAAAACAAAACAAAAACAAAAACAAAAAAAAAAAAACAGAGGTGAGTAATCCGTGTATATAATGAATCAGATTTCCTAAACACCTAGAAAAATGTAGAGGTAGTAAGTTCTACCAGGTTTCTCTCCTGCTCTCATCTTTCTGGAACTACCTTTTTCTGGACAGCAGGGGCTTGCTCCTCTGCCCGGTTCTTCATTCATCTTTCTTCTGGTGTCGTTGCTTCCTACCAGAAGGAGATCTCGAAATCCTGAGCTGGCTTCTCCCCGGCCCGCTGTGCCCCAGCAGCCAGGCCTGCCGCTGCCTGGGTGCTGACCTGGCAAACACTGTGCTCGGCGTGTCCGAGTAGGCAGGATGATGAAGCGGATATGGTCGTTCACCAGACCAAGATCACTAATTAGGATACCAAGTTAGAAAGTATTTTTAATAGTGTCACTCGCTTTCCTTGAAATATTTCTCATTATACATACACACACACATACACACACAACTTGTAAAGCACAGTCTGTGTCTATTACCTGATTTTATGCATATTTTGGTTGCCTTTCATTCAGATGCTCATTCAGGGAAAGATAAGTGAGACGTTCAGCACTTCCCAGGGGATGCTGTGCACCTCACAGAACCTGGCTGGCTGTTGACATCCACAAATTATGTGAAAGTCATAAACCCTATTCTGTTCCAGCAGGGATCTTGCTAGTACTCTTGTTAAAGCAATAACAGAAATCATAAATTTATTTACGACCTTTAAGATACGCTGCATTCGTACTTCACATTTTAGTTAAAAAAAAAAAAACCCTACAATAGTGGTGATTTTCTTTTTGATGATTGTGAAGCATTTTTTTTCCTGAGGCTTCCCTGCCTCTCATTCCTTTGCAGTGTACATACACATCACGTATCCAAGGCCAAGGGCTGAAAGCAGCAGCAGAATGCTTCGATGGAAGAGCTGTGCCTTCAACTGAAACAAGAAATTTAAATCCACTGAAATTGTATTTTTCTTTAAACATAAGCTCAAAACCTTTTGATTAATATCTATTTTCATTGTTTAAAAATATGCAAGGATTAAAAAATATATTATTTTGAGTTGACATCTTGCCCTAATTGACAGAGCACTGGCCACATGGGAATATTCTGATTATTTTAAACCTCCTTTATCTTCCCTTTCCCCCCAAAAGTAAAACTCTGAAGCCACTAATTGTATGTAATTTGCATGAATTTATTGGACTGAATTACTCCTCAAGCTCCACACTTTGGCTCCTGTTGGGTTTAGTGAGATTAAGAACATACACTTCCAAAGGTAGATTTCAGCCCTGTATGTGGTACTCAGGCCAGCTCTGTAGCAGTTAATTAAAAAGTTCTTTCTGAGTGCTGTGCTGCCAACTTCATGGCTTTTTGCATAAAAATGTTTGTATATTAGCCGAAGAGCTAGGCAAGACAGCAAGGCCAGTTTTCGGTAAGGCCAATAAAGAGCAAGAAACCCAGATTTTGTGGAGAAGTTCTCTGCTTCCACTGCTGGTGGAGATGCTACCTGGTGTCTGGCTGCCGGCCCTGGTGCTATAGGGACTGGGGTTGTTCTTGTTGCAGCTCCTTTATTGCAATGGCTTTACGTGCTACTAGCTATAGGAAACTTTTTAAAAAAGAAGTCTTCTCCAGAGGTCGCTGTGGAGACTGTGAGAGCAGCAGGCTACGAGAGGGGTGAACGTGCACACTACAGGCCACCATGCATGTTCATTTTGCAGCCCACATGTTAATGTCAAAATTGCAACTGTGGTAGAAATTCATGTAGTAGAACTGTAGAGGGAATCCAGGGAACCTCGTTCTTTTCCCCAATGACTCCACCTGGAGTTTTGCAGGGACTAGAACAATGAAGGTAAGCTCAAGGTTTCAGTCTTTTCACCTGTAGTGCATTTTAATTTCCCATCACATTTTTTTTTTTCTTGACAGCATATTTGTCATTGACATATCCTGGGTTGGCCCCCTTTAATAGGCTGTCCTTAGGTGCATAGTCAATAACTTAGTGTTTGTCATTCCTCTGGTCGTTATAGTTGACTGTGTTTATGCAGTGTGTTGAAGAAAGGAAGATCAGATGTTTATTTTTATATTACAGCAACCTTCATGCTTCATATATACATCAACATTTTGTGTGCCAGTCAAGACTTTAGGTTCAAGTTATTTTGCTAGATTTCACTGAAACCCTGTGTGTGGTGAGATTCTGTAAATCCACTGTGATTCATAGTAGAGTTGGAAGGATTTTTACTAGGTGGATTAAATTGCTTATTTGCTTCAGCTTTTCCATTGCTTTATCTGTTTCTTGTATGTGTGAGCAGCTGAACTGAAAGTCAGACTTAAACCAGCTGAAATGGTTGGCCCTTGCGAGGCTACTCTTTGTGTGGGTTGATGGCAACAGCAGCAGCAATCCTGAGAGCATCTGTATTGTGTGAGTGATTGCAGGAAGCAGCAAAGCAAAGGGGCTTTGGTTAAGATGCTGTTTTGGATATTCCAAGTGCAAGTGCAAAGGCACAGTGATGTTCTCGAGTGACACTCCATTCTACTCATGATTACTGGGTAGGCCGTGGAATATTGATTTTAGTGGCTCATACAGTGGTTAGCATGTGATGTAGAAATGGTACCAACAACGCCAGTTCTTTTTCTGCCCGCACGTGGGCTGTAAGCATAGCTCCACTTCCAATATAAAAACTCAGATTAGCTTCTGGTCCCTGCATGTCATCTTAATTTGCTGCAATAGCAGCTGTACTATTGAAGTTGGAAGGTACTTGTAGTATAGGAAACTCCAGACATCACAGATTTCGGTGCTGAATTTAGGGAAAAAAAAAAAAAAAGAATTTTGGGAAAATAGCCAGGTAATGTTGGATGAATCTGGTGATGACCTGTATATAAATAAACCCTTCTGTGCCAGGGATTTTCATTTAACTTCTGGAGGGCTTTTGCCCTCTGTCAGAGATAGAGTTCTCTAGTGTCCTTTAGCCTAAAAGATAATGTTGAAATTAAAGCAACTTTGAAAAAGCTTTTATTGTGAAAGGTTGCTCAGATTCAACTTGAATTTTTTTTTTGACTAGAAGTCCAAAAACCTGATAGGGCATTTTTGCTGGGGTGTGAGAGATACGGGTTCATTCAAGCCTCGGATCTGAGTCAAGCAGTGCAGAAACATCAATTTAAGTGTTTTCTATGTCCCTAATAACTGCCACATCTCCAGGACTCTGTGTAACCAAGAGGATGTTCACTGAACAGCAAAGCACCGACTGTATCCCAGTGTTCCAGGAGTTCACCTAACATCAGGGAGACAGAGCAGGCACTTCAGCTACTATATATTTAGCTGCTTTCATAAAGAGGAAGAATATCTTTGAAGTATTGCACATTTTTCTGAATAGGAAGGCCATTTCCTCAGGCTATGCCCTAAATGCTTCTGCACTGGAGTTGCTGTATTTGGCATCGGTAATATGATCTATTAAGTTTATTTATTGAAATAAATTCATTTAAATTTGTTTATTAAAAAGGCTACCCTTGGAGTCCTCCATAAGGCTTCTGTCTGTGTGCTGCAGAATCAGAGATGGTGACCTTTTCTTTGTTTGGATGGCTAAAACGTGTTTTTAAGTGCCTGAATTGACATATACAGTGTGACTTGTTATTTTATATCAATATTTGTCTGTATGTTGGGGCCTGTCATATTTGCTTAATGAGTGGCGATAAGAGTGTGCCTTCCCAGATTGGTTATGATCAATTCACCTCTAGCTCTGAATTTTCCTTTGGCCTGTTGTGTGTTTTGGGATCAAGTAGCAGTCTCAGAAACTGTCATATCTGGAGCACTTGTAGGTGCTGTCAGCAACAATCTTTCCCACCCAAATTTGTTTGAAGTACAAGTAATAGAGCTGATGACAGTGCTTTTTACCAATGCCAACTTTTCCTTAAATAATGAATCTTTTTGTTGCATTGGTTGTATTATTTCCCCTGATAACAGTTATTTGCAATTGCAGAAAAAAGAAAAATCTGCTGCTGCTGTTTGAAAGAGACTGTACTTGGCATTTCACGTTGTTGAGTATTGGTATTATTGCTGTTTGCTCTTGCACTAGAATTAAAAGATAACACCCTTCCCAGATTGTAGTAGTTATAGTAAACAGCACTCTCTTCCTGATCAAGATTGATACTACGTGGTTCATATTGCAGCAGAATTTTGGGTTGATCCAACTCTGACAAATTCGCTCGTGAAGTAAGAAGATTATTCTGTTCTCAAAGCCGTCTTCAGATCCATTTTCAGCTTCTAGATTTTTTTTTTTTTTTTAACTGTGCTCCTGGAAAACACACTTCGTTTGGAATTGGTACCTAATTGGTGTTTAGGATGGGAGGTGATCAATTTGAGGGTGATGATAAGAGTGACCTGGGACTTGAGGGAACTTCCCACGATTCTGTTGTTCTGATGGGCATTAGCCATTTAATTTAAGCAGGAGAAAGACTGTCAGCAAGTGTTTCTCATTATCTTCACTGCTTTTTGTTTTGCAGACAATGTGTCTGGAAATTCGGGAATAGGTTGGTCACAGCAGTAAAAGCAACACTTGTTTCTGTATCTCGTGTGCATTTCTGTTAAAGTGCCTGAATAGGCACGATCCTTTCAAAATACAGTGTGTATTATAGGCCAAGCAATCATATTCATAGGAAGTTATTAAAGGGAAAACAATCTATTTAATGGATTTTACAGTCAAATCACTGTCTTTCCTTAGTTATTTGCAGTAATGCCCAGCGTTTGGGGGAGTGCTCTCACCCTGGGCTTCCCCTTTCCTCTCCTAGCTCTCACCTGGGCCACCTCATCAAATAGCCATGGCTCGTGGTTTTATGTTGCTCCTCATTCTTAGCCAACCCCACGTTGCAAAGAGGTCAAGTAGATAATTAAAGCAGGAGCCTTTGGTCTGGCTTTATTATTTTCCCTTCCAGTGCTCTGAACTTTAACAACATTCTGTGCACGAACAGTTGGAATTTTAATGAGGGCAAGACTAGTTCGTAGTGGCTAAAATCTTCTCACAATATTGTGTTTTCATTGGTGATGGTTCCTTACCGATACTCTAAATCACACGAAAAGCAAGTGCTACAAATACTCTGTGTGGTCCAGTCCTGTTGCTGACTCCTGCTGTGATGCCAGAAGCCATTAGGTGAATTAGAAACACGAGCAAGTTATTTTATAGCTTAAGAAATCTCTGCGTTTTGCAGAGAACTGCAGAACAGTTCATGGGTTCTCATTGTAAAGCCTGGGGTCCCAACTCTGGCTTTGGGTAGATGCTGCTAAGGGTGTCCGAAGCTCACAGCAGCCCCCTGTGTTTGCTCTTCAGGCTCTTCCTGCTCCCTGCCAGTTTTCGGGCGGCGGGTGGCTGTGTAAGGAGCCCTGCTTCCCTCTCCTCAGTGGTGCTGCTGCTCCGGAGGAGAGCAGGCTGCCGCGGCCTGCGGCGCTGGCAAGAAGGCATTTGCTTTGCTTGAGCTCAAGGCTTCGCCTTGCCGGAGCAACATAGACTGATGCCACTCTGTGAACCCACTAGGCACACCAAAGCTGGTGTGTCAGCTTTAGACTTTGAAAGCACTTTATTAAAAATGCCAGTATTTGGAGCATCCAGTCTGCAGAGCATTGTCTCTGCTGACTCCAGCTTGATCTCTCCTCTTGGCTTTTTTTCTCCTGACAGATCCTGCTGAGGAAGTAAAGTATGACATTACTCACATGCACTAGATCCAAGTGGCAGATAAGTTTAGCATAATTTTTTTCAGCTCCATTTGAACTGAAACTTAGGAAGCAGACACGAACCTGTATGTTATTCTTCGGTTTATCGCTGGCACAGCGCGAGAGGCTTCTTGCTGCCAGGAATGGCAGCAGCTGCTGCTGACTGCAGCAGCCCTTGGCTAGGGAAGCAGATCTGCCTCTGCCAGGCTGGGCAAGGCAGAGGAAAGGGTAAGGTCAGGGCAAGCTGTTTAATGCCAAACACGTTTGAAAACCATGCAGGCATCTAGTTATGATTTTAAAGAGAGAGAGAAGCTGCTTTAGGGTACTCTTTTTGGTATTTTTGTTTTATGAGATCATCTTCTATCTTTGTTCTTGGCAGAGACTGTATTTAAAAGGCAGACAATTTTTCATTTAAATATTCTGTTTTTTTAAATATTTCCTCACTTTATGTCATGGAAAAGGTTTCATATTTTTCCCTATTTTTTCAATGGGTCTCTCACTCAAACTTCCTTTGTTGCAGATATATTCTGTACATGACTGGGATTCTCGTGCTTCTCAAAAATCAGAGCTCAGCTGTCCTGCCCAGCCTCTCGCTTGCCTGCAATGCCAGAGTTCCTCAGTTTCTAGCTTCACACTGATGTACTGTTTTGAAGTCTGGAGTCCTGTACAAGATGAATGTTTGCAAGCCTATATCTCTGGTGTCACTTATATGTTGTACAGCTCAGATTTGTGCTTGTAACACTTTTCCAGGGATGGAACTCTCAGCCACAGCTCTCAATGCTGGCTAACATTTTTTCCTGTCAAATAAAGTCCTACTTGCAGCATAAAAACTTCTAGAAAAATTGCAAGTTTTTCTGTATTAAGAAGTGCTTGGCAGAATCTTTAGCCACAGAAGGTGCCCTAGAGGGTTCTCCAAGTAAAGAGAAAACCAGAGGATTTTTTCCCCAGAGGCACTGAGGGCCACATCTTTTGAAGTGGAAATAGCAAAGCACAAGTGCAAGTGCATAGATGCATAGCAGTATTAACACTACTGTGCACCCACTGAGTTATGCAATTGGTTATCTATATGTGCAGGATATAATAATAATAGCCATTCTGCTTCACCTACTTATTGTGTATAAGCAGAGACAGTAGCTCTGCAGGCAGAGTAATTGTTGAAGCTTTATAAATGAGCCCTTCTCCTCTAAAACGGTCTTCAGTGTGACTGACAGCCTAGCTTGATTTGCCTGTAGCTGCTGCTGCTGTAGAGTGTTAGGGCTTCACTGTACTGTTGTTCAGGGACTCTAACTGAATGAGATCATCCGCCTGTTTTGTACCTCCTCCAAGAGAACAGAAGTTTATCTATGAAAAAAAGTCTCTGTTTCTTTTCTGAATTATTGTATTTTGTTTAATAATTAATTAAGATTTAGAGTCCAGCTTATGTAAGTATCCTACTGTACTTGATACTGCTAAGGATTAATTGTATAGTTTGTTTTATTCTTTTTTCATAAACTGATGCAGTGAATGATCACTGAAAGCAACTCTGGACCTATTCCTCCACCAAAAAGGAGGGAGTGAATGCAGTGGCTTTTTACTGTCTTTTAAGTTAGATGTTGAACTTGAGCTTCAGACATGTCTTGTGATGTAAATGAAGCATAACCAAAGACATGACAGCGACAAATCAATATTAAATGGTCATTGTGAAAAGTGGTGAGAGTAAAATGTGACCTTTTCATTTTATTAGTTCTTTTAGAAAAGTCTCTATAACTATTTCATATTTGCAGAAGTTTTTATGACTCAGCACTCTGTAACTTTTTGCCTGATTCCCTGTGTTTCTGTCCCAAAACTGCCTGACATCAGTTACCACCAGTACAGTAATTCTTTTCACTAGCTCCAGTTACTAAGGTTTGATAGTGCATCTTTGATTTGTGGAAATACAGAAAGAATGTAACTCACAACCTAGTTTTAAATGTTTGCTTATGTAGTGTATTACTTTCATTAAAATTATTTTTTTTTTAAATACATTTAAAAAGCACTTGCAATACTGAAGGCAAAGAACAGCATATTAACTGGCAGCTGGTCTGTAGTGTGCCACTGTTTGGTCTGTTCAAATGAATCAGATTGCTATGAGTGCAAGGTATAATTCAGCAAGGCCTAGGCTGGTAGGAGCTGACTTCAAAAGATTAAAGCAACCTTTATGATACAGAACTTTTGGAGGCAGGCTGTAAGAGTGGGCTCTATGATAGACAGCCCTGCACTTACACAGACAGCAGCTTCAGTCTCACCCTTCCCACTCAGCTCATTCACATCCAACCTCCTCCTCTCAGAAAGAATGGTTCCCCATCCTGCACTCACTGCTGCTCTCAGAGATGCTCTGTCAACATGCTACCCACTCAACGCATGCATTTAACTTGGGTGCAGCTGCCTTGGAGCCTGCAAGATTAGCGTCTGCTTGGCTGCGTATGTGTCTTTATCCCCCATCCATCCTTAGGGCGAGACAGCAAAGTGGCCCCTATGACCACTTTGTTCATTTGGTATGATTAAACAGAGTTTGGGATCCGGGGAGGGTTGTGGTTTGTGGGATTCAAGGGATCAGAATGCCTCAGCCAAGACATTTCATGGTGTCTGAGCCAAAAAATGTTTTAAGGTTCGTAACCTTTCCTGCTATTTTGTCTGCCTCCTAAGCACGCCATTTGCTTATTTCATGGCAAAAAAGGAGCTGCATTAGAGCTGCTATGGTATCGTGGAGTGCAGAGATACCTCGTCATTCTTACTGCTTATGCGAGGGATCCATAGCTCCCTGACCCATCTCTACTTCTGTTCTTACTGTAAGTCTGAGCTTCCCTTGAATATATGGTTGTAGGACCGTGCTGCACTACTGCTCTTAGAGCTGAAAGCCAACACGATGCATTAATGACTAGTAAAGCACACAGTAAGTTTCAGGGAGCTGCCATACAAATCTCAGGTATAGAAAAAAATAAAGCATATTCTAAGCATCTACTGAATTTTAGTCTGAGAATTAATTTGAGAAAGGGAGAGGATTTATTCGAAGAGATATGCCTTTGTGCAGAATGGCTTGTTGACTCCTACCCTGATTTATCTGCAAGGAGTGGAAAAAGTCTGAGTGCTATATAGAATGAATTTGTTCTCTAACAGCAATACAAAAGATTCTTCAAAACATCTTAAGTTCTTTTCTCTCAAGGAGAAACTTGAATATAGGCATTTTATTTTGAGATTCTCAATAATTCAGTGATGTAAAGTTCAGATCTTAAATCTGTGCTTGTAGAAAACTAGTGTTTTTGGTACGTGCTGTTCAAGTCAGCTTTATGTACAGTTCAGCTTGTTTGTCTTTAAGAAAGCAGTCTTACTGGGAACAGTATTGACATATCTGATCTGCAGACAAGTATTTCTGTGTGAAAGAACTATATTTTATCCCTTTCACAGAAGAATCTCTACTTCTCCAAAAAGGTGGTGTTTACTTGTACAGAAATCCAAGCATTGTTGGGTGGGAGAATATACTCCTGTAAGTTAAGGATTGTCCTCCTGTTCTAAATCAGAAGTTTTCAACCTATATTACATAATATTCCACATGGATATCAATTTGCAGAGTCCAAGGAGTTAAATGGGTTTTGGTAAATGGCATGATAATGTGAATGTGTAAAAGGTAATTGAAGTAAAGGATGCACCAGCCTGAAAAGCAGAAATTAAAATTCTGAGAAACACAGAAGGGTTGGGGTTGGAAGGGACGCCTGGAGATCATCCAGTCCAAACCCCTAGTTCAAGCAGGGCCACCTCGACCACGTTGCCCAGGATCATGCCCAGGTGGCTTTTGAATATCTCTGGGGATGGGTACCACACAAACTCTGGGCGACCTGTTCCAGTGCTGTTGCCATCACAGTAAAGAAGTTTTCCCTCATGTTCAGATGGAGCGTCTGGTGTTTCAGTATGTGCCTTTTGCCTCTCATCCTGTCACTGGGCACTGCTGGCCCCGTCCTCTTTACATCCTCCCTTCAGATACTTAGACACATTTGTAGAGTTCTTCCCCCTCAGCTTTCTCTTCTCCAGGCTGAACAGTCCCAGCTCTCTGAGCCTTTCCTCGTAGCAGAGGTGCTCCAGTCACTTAATCTCTTAGTAGCACCTCTTTGAGTGCACCACGTGGGCTTTGTTTGCCATTGTCTTGTCTTCCACAGTTTGAAGGTTTCCTTGGAAAGCAGTGGAGAAGCTAACAGAGTGGTGAGCGCAGTGAATCCAGAAAGTTCTCTAGGAAGAGTCTGGACTTCTCAAGAAGTCCAGAAGCTGGAGCAAGGCCAATGTCACTTGGTGCCTTGCTGGCGTGAAGGCGATCAGGAAGGATAAGCTGGAAGCTCTGTTGCAGCAGTAACACATCAATATGAAAAAGGAAAATGACTGCAGCTCCTGCTTTGGGAATTATGCCTAATGCAGTGCTTGAACGGAAGGTGTCCAAAGGGTGTCAGTCAGGGCAGGTGATCCATGTGGAACTCTGCAGCAAGGAGGAAACAGAAAGTGTTGGCACTGGATGTTTAAGAGTAATTAGCTGCTGCTTTGGTCCGCGAGTGAGAAATCAGTGCTGAAGTCTGGACAGAACTGCTTGCTCAAGATGCTGCCCTATCCGAAGGTATTTTCATTGTGGTCTTTCTGAGGGGTGAGTGACACCCTTTGAGTCCTTGGGAGTCCATAAATAGGAGAAGCATGCGTGGTTTTTGAGGAGCAATGCGAACGGCATGTTTTGCAGTTGAGCTCTCCTTTCCCAGGCTGAAGTATCAAAAACGATGTTAGATGCTGTTAGATGCTGTTAGATATGCCCCCGGGGAGAGGGGAAGGCGCCAGCTCTCCCTCAGCTGCTCCTCCAACTGTCCCCGACGTGCTGCTCATGGCAGGGCAGCCCGTGGCCTTCGCAGCTCTCCTCGCCTTGAGCTGCAGTCCGTGGCCCCACACAACCTGCCCCGGCACAGCGGATCCCGGTGGAGCTTTGTCCCTTCCCTCCTGTGCCCGCTGCTGTGCGAGGCGCCCCGCGCCGGGCGGGCGCCTGCGGCCCCAACTGCCGTGTGGCGGCAGTGGGTTCCCGGGGCGCCATGTTGCCCGTGGCTCCAACGACGACAACCTGCCTCTCCCGCGTCCCCGCTTCCCTCGCGGCGCCCTTTGGCCAGGTGCACGCTGGCTGCAGGGTGCCCGGGGAGGGTCCCCGCGGGCGGCTGGGTGCTTGAGAGGATGCGGGGGGCCGGTGCTTCCCGAGCCGGCTCGCAGCTGTGCGCGGGCAGCCGCGCCGCCGCCCCGGCGGCATGGAGGAAGGGGCGCTCGGTAAGGAGCGGGCGGCGGCTCTCGCGCCGCGGGGTCGTAACGAAGACTCGCCTTGCGAGCCCCTGTGTGCGCGCCCGCTTCGGCGGATACCCCAGCCCGCTCAGAGGCCCAGGCTGGAGGCAACTTCCCACCTTCTGCCTCTGCGGAGGGTCCGTGTCCCGGGGCGAAGCCGCTCACCTCCCTCCTGCCCGGCTCTGGTTCAGGTGCGGCGAGAGCAGCCCGGCCATTGCCTTTGCGTAACCTTATTTGTGGCAATAATACTCCAACTGCCCAGCAATGAATTGGACTAAGCCTTGTAATTTAGTTACCTTGGTAACATCTGCGAGGAGCTGTCAGTGTTAAAACGTGGCTTTTTTTTTTTTCCCTGAGATTTCTTTTATGGCAATATGTATTTATGTTTGCCTGGCAAGAGTGTGATTGGGAGCTCTGTAGCTCTCCTGAACCTTACCCTGGCAAACGCAAGTTCCTCTCTCTAGCAGACAAGGTAAAACGGTGGAAGCAGCAGGTATCCCACTTGCATAGTATATAGATATACCATAGTTACAGATGTACACAGAGTCTTATAGTAGAAACTGAGATTTATCATGAAGTAACTAACCTTTTGTTAAGCCAAGCCAAAGTCAACCTTGTGTTATTGTTTCCAAGTATTACAGTATTCAATCACGCTTATTAAGGCCAGGAGTTGTCAGTGGTTATATTTCAGAACAGCTAGTTAAAACAATCTTCTCTGTTTCTTTTTCCCTTTACACTGTAATGCGCTCACACACATGTAAATTTGGGTTGTTGATGAATCACCATAAAAGGGGGGAAAAAAAGCATTAAAAGCATTACTGTTTATTATTACAAGCCCAAACTTACAGTTTGGATTTTGCTGTGGCCCGATCTGGCCCTAGGCAGAGCTCCCCTCCCAAATCTCGTTCCCCCGTAGCCCCCCATGCCCTCGCCTGGGCTCCTGTGCCTTGTGCGCCCGGCTGCTCGGGCGGCAGAAGGTGCCGCGGGGCGAGACGGGCGCCCTGCGGCGGGCGACCGCTCCTGCCTTTGCCGGGACTCCGTGTCCCCGGGCGCGCGCCGTTCCCTGCTCTGCTCCCAGCCGTGGGGAGGTTTCTGGGCTCCCGGAGGGAGAGCACCGCGCACTTGCTGAGCTCTTCAATGCTTGGCTTAATTAATTGGAAACGAGCTGTCGCTTGTCAAACGCATAATCCAGAAGTCAATTGCCTCTTAGCAGCCCAAAATACCGATCAGCGCTAAGCAAACTGTTTCTCTCTTAAGTAAAGAAAACTGACCTTCTTTCAGATATTTCAGACCTTTTAAAGTGGGTTCGTAATATAGCTATATTCTTTAAAAAAGGCCTTGTGTTAGAATTTTCCATGCCATTTTCTAGTTCAAAATTATGATTTTTTTTTTTTTTTTGAAATCCCATTTAGAATTTTTAACCTTTGAAATATATTATTCCCTCTAGAAAAGGTCTCAGATCATGGTGTAAAGGTTGGGATAGCTCCTGTTCACCTCATTCATTTATGTCACTGAAGTCCTCAAGTAGGCCCAGGGTTTTAAAGAAAAATGATTCCATTGCTTGTGTTGCAAGCTGGGTTGGTGACTAGCAGATCTGCTGTGCGCGTTTAACAGCCTTATTCCAGAAATGTTGTGTCTCCTTTTTGAATATACATTTAAGTTCATAAGAGAGGTAATATAAAATTGGTACGTACCAAAGCACAGTACAATTTTTTTTTTTTTTGCAACCATTAACTACAAAGCAGTTGTTTAAAAACAAAGATGGTTTCAAATTAAAGCTTCTAAAAATGTGACTGCATGTATTTTCATGAAACAGGACTTTTTTTTACAGGTTTAAAAAACAAAGCAAATATGTTCAGAATGTGGGGGCACTCCTGTAAACTTTATAAGATAGCACTGTTGGATGAGTACAGCAGGCAAGACACTGATGTATGGTGACTTGTCTATAGCTCTCTTGAGTACTTAATTGAATTAGATTATTACCCATTTATATAATATTTTCTTCATGTTTAAAATTCTGATCTGAGGACAGTGAATAGTTGGTTTCTACTCAATCAATGATGGAGCATCAACAATTTGATTAATCATGTATTTTCAAGCGTGAGTATTTCTGAGCACATCCTTTGAAGAAAGTCTCGTGATTTATGTTTTAAATGCTGTGTGTATATATATGAATGTTTTTGTTTCTTGTCCAAGGAAGGAGTTTAGAAGGCCCTGAAAGCAGTTGGTTTTTGAAGGTGTCAATATGTTGAGGTCTTTGTTATCCCATATCTCCAGTATGAGTCTGTGCACATTCCTGGCTGCTCGCTGCCCAGTTTTGGTTCCAGCTTAGCTGTTTGTGATAAGCATTGTCTTGTAGAGCCCCGTGGAGGTGTTTGCACCTCCATGCAAGCAGCCATGCAGGAGGTGCTTTAGAGAATGAGGAGTAAGAAAATTGAGGGACAAATGCTGCTCCCAAATCCTCCACTGCATGATGTATGTTTTTTCTAGATAACCCTGTTGGCCAAAAGACTGTGTGGAGAATATGGAAGTGCTGAGTAGGTGCACCTGAGCACACTCCTCACAAACACAGAATACCAACTCCCAGAGTACGTAAAGACACCTCGTAATCATACATTTCAGCTACAAAGTCTTAGGGATAGCAGTGACACTTCCAAAGGTTTCAAACCGTACTTAAAGACTGCAGTTTAATCTGTTATCCTGCGGTATTTTAAATCAATTACGACCCAAAATGCATGAGCAAAGTGAGTGAGCACAGGCACGAAATACAGCGCGAGTTTGTGCGTCAGGAGCCAGCTTTCCCAGTGAGCCAGTGAGTGTGCCAGCCATGCTCACACTGTGTCTGTGCAGGAGGATGCCCGTGGCTGTGACACAGGCCGCTCTGCGCCTTTCAGACACCTTCTGAGAGCTACATTCTCTCTCAATACCACGTGCATTTCTGTTGACTTAGGAATACGCCGTGCTACAGTAACGAGCCTGCTGTAAGAATCTAAATAGCTCCGTAGACATATGGACAGACAGATGGATTCAGACAGACTTTGTCCCTAGAAATCCTGTGTGACGCTTATCTTTTTGTGTACACAATAGCACTAAGGTGTCAGCCCGGATCATTTCCATTAACTTGTAGTAATATTTTATGGGTTTACATAAAGGTTTTACTTGAAAACATGGAGGGGTGTGGGTGCACGTTTTGCAGAAATGTACTGGGGCAAGTAATCATATAAACCATTTTAATTCTATTTTGAGAAACTTTGTGAAGGTATAAATTATGTTTGATTTGGACAGAGATGATGACGTGGCATGTGACTGAAAATATATATTTTTTAATAGATGATTCAGCCGCAGAGAGTGTTAATGGCAATGAGACCGTGGGACACAGTTCCAATGCTTCAGGGGGAACACACTGCAGGGAGATGGCAGAAACCAACAGTAATGGCAAAACAAATCTGGAGCAGGATGAGCAGCCTCTGAACCTGAGTGACAGTCCCCTCTCTGCTCAGCTGACTTCAGAATACAGACTAGATGATCACAGCAGTAATGGAAAGAACAAATACAAGACTCTCCTAATTTCTGATCTCAAGATGGAACGGGAGGCAAGAGAAAATGGAAGCAAGGTAAGGTGCTTCCACATGCTCCAGATACAAAGTGTGTAGATTAGAAAAGGAAAAGATTTGTAAGTTTGTAAGGCCAAACCGAAGGTTATTCCCAGCTAAGCACTTAATGCAATATGTGTAATGTATGCATATCATTTCTCAAATGCTATACACAGACTTATACACATACATACATACATATATGATACATACATACATTAAGTGTTTATGTGTGTACATGGGAGTAAATGTATGTATATGCATATATAATGTTCTTACACGCTAACAAAAATCAGTGCAGTTCTTTATCAGGCATGAATTTTATCAGTTCTTTTATCTACATTACCCATCCTATATAACCATGCACACATATATATACAAGTATACAATACATATATATATGTATATATATTTATAGATGACCATCTCATTACATGTACTGTGTACCTATAGAATGAATCTCTTTGAATGTTAACTCTGTATGCCCAAGGAAATTCCTACATGTGAATTATATCATCTGAAAGGAACTGATTTGGTTCCTTCCTGATTGTTTGTGTTATGCAGGCACCTAACCTGAATTAAAACTGACAAGTTTGCTCTAAGAAGCTGTAATCCCCTGCGGGCCCTTCTCTGTAGTTTCCATTATGTGGGTAAGGAGAAGTGGTGGTTATGCATTGGAGGAAGACAGATCCCACAGATTACAAAGCTAGCTTGATAGGAAGGTGATTGTCATCAGGGCATGTTGTAAGGAGGATAAAGAAATGGTCTATATAACAGAATTTATCCATTGATCTGCTCTGCTCTCACTGGTGACAAGTTCCTGCTTTTTGCCTGATCCGTCACAACTGGATTACCAAATTTCCTGTAGCAATAATATAATGTACTGGATTCAAATACTATTAATGCTGGTCGCTAGCTTACACTATAAAATAACCTGACAACATATTTGTATTTGAGTGGCCGCATTTTCTGCAAGACTTTAAAATAGTAGTGATATGAAAAATCACTTTTTCTAGGTGTATCCAGAAAGGGATTGTATGTGACTGGTGTCTAGAGAATGGCAGTTATTTATGGTTAATTCCTGTCTTCATTGCGTGCGGAGCAAAATAAAAACTTGAAATGTTTTTTTTTTAACTCAGCTGTCTGGTTTTGGTGGGTAGAAAGAAGGTAGACCAAATAGGAGACTGTTAGTCGCTCTCTTTCTGACTATTTCTGTTTAGCAGATATTGTGTCCCAAAACCTGCTCCATAAAATCTTTATCAAAACCAGGTTAGCTTCATGGAATATTTTTGTTTCAGCACATTTTAATTTCGTTGAAAATGCTCTGAATAGCTCTAGACGTAGTGTGTGTATACACTCTGTGGTGCTGGATTTACTCAGTACTTGGACAGTTGCACAGAGCATCCCAAATTGACTAATAAATATAAACAGCATCTTAATTTGCTCCAGGGTACCTTATTTCAATCCTCTCATAAGCCAGTCACCTAAATATTGATAGATACAGAGACTCTTTTGCCTGAGGTCCAGTACTGCTTCTGCCATTATTCTTGCAAATACACAAATAAGCTTGATGAAAGGAGGGAGGAGTCTTAATGTGGAATTCTGCTGGAACTAAGAAAAGAATGTTGTTCAATTCTAATCAGTTCCAGCAACATAGTATATTCTTGGGTGAAAAATGTTATTTAAAGTGTTAAAATGTATTTGCAGTGAATTGAGGTAACAGTCAAAGCTTTCTTATTCTTTGTTGTTCTACAAATTTATAAAGAGCTCAGATCCATGTATTCTTTCATCAGATGCTCCCACATCCATATATTCTTTCATTACTCACTGTCATCCTACCCACTCTATACTGCCAACAATGTGCAAATTTGCCTCCCCTTTTTGTCTTAGAATGGAACTTGTGTTGATGTTTACAGTTCATTTAAATATATGATTTATTAAGTACATGGTAAAGATTTTTAAGTATGGAGTAAAGACTTCAGGACGAACACACTCCTGGGATAAACACAATTTTGCAGAGGTTTGTAAGCTGAGCATAGAGTAAAAGAATATTTTTTTGTGGCTGATTTCTTATTTTACAGGTGAATTTACTCTTTGCAAATTTAAAACTATTTTTTTTTGGGGGAGCAACAGCAAACATCAGCGTGTTAGAGCTGAAGAAGACTGTGAAACACCTCAGTGTTTCATATGGGCACATATACAGGGTAGGACTGACAAACCACGGAGTATTGTAATTTATTAGGATCCACCTCTCATATATTCTTTTACCCAAAATATTTCAAATATGTGGGTTGTTTGTCAAAGTCATCTGAGGATTCTCTGAGGTCTATGGAAAAACTCAGCCAAGAAACTGTACACCTTCAGTACGGCACAGAGACAGCTGTCTGTAACACAGCATCTAACCTCCAGCCATTCCCACCTATGCAGTTACTGGACAGGACTAGACCTAAATAGTCACGTTATTGGGAGTGAAGTGTAAGCAAATGCATTTAGAGTAACCTCGAGTTGTGTTCTTTCCCTATGAGAGAAATAATCTGCAGTGTTTAGCAAATATCAAATTGATATGCCACTTCTTGTAGTTTAATATTCTTATGGTACCTTTATGTGGCAAAACTTGAGAAAATTCACATGAGAAGTTAGTGAAGAAAATATCTAATTTGTAAAAGTGAAGGGAAATACACTTAAGTTCTTGGGCTGTCATTGCAGGAAGTAATACATTATTCAGTACTCTAGCTTCTACTTTGACCCATTTAGCCAGGAAAGGACGTTGTTTGCTTGAGATGGTCAGCGCTCTCATGCAACCCACAGGCAGAAGGTCAAAGCTGGGAAGATCATTTGCTGAAGTGCTCCTTTCCTGTCCTGTCTGGATCACCTTTTTGAATGCTGTATCACACATGTTTTATTTAATCACTAACCAGCCTTTCTATGGTCAGCTGGCATCTCTTCAAGCCAGTCTCTAGGTTTAATAATGACTCATCCTATCAGATCAGAGCTGAGCTAGCCACGGACTGCCAAAAGGTTACTTACCGGTGGAAAGTTAGCACCACATTATTCTGCCCCCACCAAATCAAATATTTTCTTCAGGAGTTTTCTGGAAAGAAGCATTTTTATCCAGCTGTGTTGTACGTATTTGGCTGTTCAGCGCTATTTTCAAGAACAGTATTTCCTTCATATATATGGTCATGGTCTCCACCATTTGGCAACGTGGTTTTGATTGATTATATTGTGTGTACTGCAGAAATATGTATGACATGATTAAAAGAAGTATTTGGGAAAAATTGTACTTTTCCCATTATATTTTCATTCCATATCTGACACCTAGTGGACAAATGCTTTTTGAAAGTGGTTAGTTATTTGTAGAACTCCCATTTTTACAGTACCCATTTTAAGCACTTAAGTGCTTAAGCTATATGGAAAGTTTGCTAGATAGTCCCCTCATTCTGCGTGCGTCTTGAATTTCAAAACATGGATGCTTAACATTTTCTTAAATCGGGACTCTGTAATGCTCACAAACAAAATCAGTAGTCGTTTTTAAGAAATCTAGTTTTTGGAACCTAACTAGTCAAGTTTCCATGTCTGAAAGGACTGAAGAATAACTGGAAATTAGAGAACCTTGTGAAGAAATACTAATTCAAATTTTCAACGTACTGGGGTATATTATTTAAAGACTGCTGTTTGAATCACTTCAGAACATGATTTTGAAAACTGATGTTGACAACACTCTTTAGAAGGGGTTACATTTCAGAGGACTGTGTAACTTTACTCTCTTGAACCCTCAATTTCAGGAAATGGGAATGTATCATAACCTCTGCTTGTGTGAAAGATCACATACTATGTGTGGTAGTTGCCAAGTTGTAACATAAAAGCTGGTAGAAAAGAGTTTTACCATTTACTGAAAAAAAGGTTATAGAAGCAGGAAATCATTTTTCATAGTCTTACTATATGTATGTGTGTGTGCTCATATACATATATATATATATATATATTTGTGTTTATATATATGCTTTATATATATTTATTAAGTTGGTAATACGAACCTGATCCTGCAATGAGAACAAGATGTTCACAGCAGTTCAACTTCTTGCACCCTCTCAGGGCTCTGCTGAAGTCTGTGAAATGTTGTACAAGTGCAACCATCTACATATGAATTAATTTTAGTAGGACAGAGTTTTTGCAGTACACAAGACATACATTGCTGATCTATAAATGCTCTACACCAAGGCTCTTGTGAAGCAATATGGGGAAATATGTTTCTGAGTTAGCAAGCTGTACTTTTATTATGCTGTATATTTTTAGCCAAGTTAATAATTAGTTTTCCATGCTTGCAAAGGACATATTTAATGCAAAAAAACTTCCGTGTTTCTTTTGGGGATTTGCCAGATAGATCATGGGTGCCTAGGAGATGCATTAAAGTGAAGTAACATGGAGGTCACACTGAGTGTTCGTTTTGTCCATCTGCCTACTCATTGCAGACAGTTGGCTAATGTCTGCTTTTTTTTTTTTTTTTTTTTTTTTTTTTTTCCTAGCAGACGAATTTCCAACAGAAAAAAATGGACAGATCCAGGGTATCTGAATGTATAGTAGCCTGAGTTAGTATGTCCTGTGGTTAATATGTTCTCGTGTGTAAGT
This sequence comes from Nothocercus julius, assembly GCA_013398735.1. NCBI lineage: Eukaryota > Metazoa > Chordata > Aves > Tinamiformes > Tinamidae > Nothocercus > Nothocercus julius. Next base: position 2,842,019 of record VZSV01000007.1, read on the forward strand.
GGTTGGGTGGAGATGTAAACAAGATAAGTAATTTTTCATTAGGACTGAAGAAGAAAATCTGTTTTGAAGGACAGAGCAGTAATTAATGATTGCTACATCCAATAACCTGTTTAATTCTGTGTTTATGATGTTCATTATAATTACTGTGGTCCATGACGGAGCAAGGCTCTCATGTCGTTTCAAAAAGACATTGCTCTCTGTCACTCATGTAATGCCGCATTTTTAAAGTGTGTCTCCAGCTCTATTCCTCAGCCTATTTTCAGAACAGTGCCGCTGCCTTGGGCCACTGCCGGGGGGGTTGCCCCCAAGCACTGCAGCTTCAAGCAGGTGTTGCTGATGGACACGTTTACATGAGGACAGGTTAGCCTGGCAGGTTGTCACCAAGAGCCCGCTCCTACGTCCCTGTCACTCTGAGCAGATCTTTAAACTTGCTTGGAATCTGGAAACCAGAGAAGTATGAAACCCAGGGCTCTGAAACCCGGGGAGATCCTGGATGAAGTGTTGTTGGAAGTTACTGCCTTCTGCTCCAGTTAAAACTTCATCTTCATGGTCATCTTCATGGTTAGACCAGCTGCAGTATCTCACAGCGTCTGTTTTGCTGGAACTCATCAGTACTGAAGAAAAAGAGCCTTACCATCCAAGCAGCTTGACCTGAAAAAATGAATATGCTCATAAGCCTGTTGTAGTTTAATGGTCTGTGAGTCCAGCTGGTTTCCAACATTGCACATGAATGCAGCAACAGCCAGCTCATTGCATCTCTGAGGAATAACAGAGTTTCAATGTATTTCTTTCTCACTTTTTCTTTTTTTTTTTTGAAGATATGATTATATCCTATACAGTAGGAAAGGTCAGATCCAGCATGCAGTGGGAACATTATTACATCTGACATTGTGTCTCTGAGACCTATGGAGTCACAGTCTGTCCGTTTGGCTTTATATGTATTTTTTTGTTTGCATGTTTGCTTGGGAAGTGCTTGGATTAAGGGGACATATGGCTTTTTCCAAAGTAAGTTGTGTCTTCAGGAGCTATAGTGGCTTTCTTACAGACTGCTAGTATCTCACTGAGTAGTAATTTAAATTATTTAAAAAAATATATTCTCTTTAAAGGATGAAACAGATGTGCAACTACCTGAAAGGTAAAATTTAATCTTCGGGAGTGTGGCTTGTTGAAGAGTAGAGTTAGCAACATTATTTGCTTTCTGAGTTTTCCTTCCTTGCTTTTTTTTTTTTTTTTTAAGTTTTATGAAGTAGAACTTTTTTTTTGCAACAACATTCATTACTTATATGCAAGTGGCATAGAAGAGTTTCAGCTGACTTGCAGCGTTGTCAACTGTTGCTCATATGAGATGTTCACCTCAGCTATAAGCAGGAAGGAAAACTGGGAAGGTTAGGGTAAAAATTCCTCTCTGAACTCGGCAAGGTTGGCTGTTCTGATACCCAGAAAAAGAAGTTTTGCTCTTCTAGTTCATGCTGCTTAGGCTCAGGTTACAAATAATAAGTCTGGATTAGGAGTTAGTTAAGCTTTTTAGAAAGGGTTTTTAGGCTCTAGCTCATCCTCTCTGTAAAGCTTCTCACTCATCTGTTTTGCTTGAAGCTGGATCTCGCTTCCTAGGTATGGCATAACAGGAAATTGGAGCTTTATTTTTTTTCCCTTAATTATTGCATTTTGTTTCATTTTCTATAGTCAGATAGAAGGTGCAAAAGCAACAGCATATGTTACTGACTGCTTTTTTGCTATGCAAACATCTTCAGAGTCTGCAGTCCATGTGTTTGACAGGCTTCGTTATTAGAGCTGGGAAGATAATTGGAACGAAATTCTGTTTGTTACGGTAATGACTAATCTGTGAAGAGGTAAGCGAAGGCTGGTGCGATGTGTGGGCAGGACTCCCCGCAGAGCTTGGTAGCACGTTGGCTTAGGAGCAGCTGAAGCCGGGGCGCAGGCGAGGCCGCCCCATGGCCCCGCAGCTCCCCATAGCCCCAGGCTGCAGCTCCTCTGAGCGGCCCCAGCTGCTCCCGCCCTCGCAACTCGCAGCACCACGGAGAGCGTGCTGACTTCTTTGAGCTGCTCCCCATTTGTATTTGGATGGATCCAACACTGCTAAGTACCCAGAAGTAGTTTGTGCTGAGATTTGGAAGCAGGAATGATATAAGAATTGAACGGAAGGCGAAATGCAGCCCTGCAGCCATCTTGTCTAGGTGGTGCATGGCTAAAACACCTTGCGGCTGGTAGCTCACATCTTTACACCTCTTTTGCGTCTTTGGTATGTGAGAGGAGTCTCAAATGTTTTGTTGAACTCAGCACCTTGTTCTTCTATTATCAGATTGCGAAAAGGTAGCAGCCATGCAAGAGTGAAACTATCTTATTACCTCTCTCCATATTAATTCCTACTTCATATATAGGATTTCTAGAAGTTCATCTCATTATAAAGACTGAGTGCTTCATTTTATGCAATTTATCAAATTTTGTGACTTTACTTTTCCATATCATTAGAAAATGAGTAAGCGGAGAAGATTGTATTTGTCTAGCTGCAGAGATCAACCTATTTGTTACACGGAGCAAGTTGCATCACTGTATGAACAAATCATCTTTCTTCCTTTCTGCTGCTCTTTGATAGGTGAATTGAGACACACCATTGAGAAGCTTTCTGATACCGAAGAAATTGATGTTTCTTCATGGAAAATGGTCAAATATGTCCTTTCCTTGAAAAGGAAGTAAAATTTATAAGAAATTTATCTTTCTCGCACTTGAATCTTCTAGTTTGGGGGTTTGCCGTAATAAATCTCTAAATAGAGCAGTGTTACAAAGAGAAAGGACTACAGGCATATGAAAAGTGCAGTAAGTGTTTGAAAGAAAAATGTGAATGCTCTAGCAAAATACTCACATTCATCAAAGTCCTTTGTCTACGATAACATCAGTTCTGTGTTCCTAATCCCTCCCACTGGAAATATATTTAGTAGCTGGTTTTCATGTTCAAAGAAAATTCTTGAAAATGAAATTGGTTTCCTGCAGGGTATTCATTACAATGATGTAAATCCAGAACAATTAAATTGAATTCGATGATGTTACTTCAGATTTACATAATGGTAATAGAGAATACAATCTGGCTCAGTATGCATATAAAATCCTAGCTAATGTACAACTGGCAAGGAATAGAATAACTCTTAATGTGATTTTTCATAGAATTTCTCAGATTTTTGTAAAGAATACAAGTGCACATTGGTCAAGTATCAGACAGTGGTGCTATTGATTCCAGATTGCATGTGTATTACTCACGGATGCAGTTGTCTGTTCTCATTCACACTCACCTTTGGAGCGCCTGGTCCCTCATACTGATGCAGAAGCAGTTGTACCTGGAGGGGATGCAGGACTCTGTCCAACTCTGTGTTGGTGGCTGGACATCTGTTTGGACAAGAGCTCTCAAGTGCAACAGCAATTGATGAGGTAAGGTATATGAAGTTACTAATCCCTCCTTGTGTACAGCCAAGAACTTTCTGTAACTCAACAGCTTGGGAAGCCAAGTCTGTACCTTTCAGGCAAATCCCTGTTGACTTCAACCAGGGTTTGTTCCTGGCAGAATTCTTCAGGGTTGTCCCTTGTTGCAATGGAGGTCTTGAATTCCTAATTCTTATTTTTTTGGCTCTTTTTCTTTGGAAGGAAATTGAATATGTGTTGAAGTCCTACCAGGTCAAATGGTTCACAGCAGCTTTCCCTTCTGCTTCTGTTATCACATTTGAACCACCTCTGTCAACTGGAGAAGCCTGAGAGCAATTCTTGCTCTAGGAAGATTAAATACTATTTGATGGTAAATTGAGCAAGATCTAATGGGTCAGCAGTAACTGCTACCCACCATACTGTACTTAATTTTAGTATTGTTTACAGCTAATGAGCTGCCGTTTTTTTTTCTTTTTCAGATGTCAGAGATTGAAGAGCTGATGAATAACTTGAGAACCGGCCACTTCCTACACGCTTGACACTCTTCCGAAATATTGTGCTTTAAGGAGTTGGCAATCCTGAAACACTAACCTTATTTTTTTTAAATTTTATTTATTCTGATATTAAAACCAAGTGAGTTGCTGAAGAAAGGGAGGAAAGAAGAAAAGTTTTTTTATCTTAATGACTGTTTTATGACAACATGTTGCTGGAGTCTAAAATAAATATAATTTTTATTAGTTGTCTTACAGTCATCTCCCTTTCTAATCTTGCTTTCTGCTGAATGAGAGTCAGTAGTCAGATGTCTTGCTGCATACTAGACACACCTTCAAACATCGTGTGCTGTTGTGCGCTCTCCATTTTCCCTCTTCAGCAGGCCTGAGAAATGACATTCAGAAATGCCTAGGTGATATAGTATTAGAAATGCGGCTCTTGAACAGACAGAAACTCCAGTTACACCAAGAGAGTTACATCTCTCTATCAGAGGAAAGCAGTAAGGGAGAAATAGAATTCAACTTTGAAACTATCTAATTATTTTTGCTCTTTTTTATGTTTCTGCTGCTAGGCTTTTAACCCTCTGCTTGCTGCTCTTGCTCTGCTTGCCTCATTTACTTCCAAAGACCTCCTAGGAAGACCTAGCTGAAAAATTGTGTTTGTGAACAGAACATTGGTTCTAGATAACAAAGTCAGTTAACGTAAAAGAGGAATCACTTGGATGGTTCAGTCCAGGCCTCTGGAAATGGCAACCTATTTAGCAGACATTTAGCAGACAAGAGGGTCCACAACAGCTCAGCTCACGAAAGCCCCATAATAACCGTCAGATAACCTTCAATATTTACAATAACCTTCAGATTTTTGGTAAATAACAATGGTGCAGCTGTAATGTGCCACAGGACAAGAGATATGAAGTCATTACTGATGCACTAAATCCCTGCAACAGCGAGGAGTATTCCTAGGTGAAATTCTCAGACGGTTCCTGGAAGTATATCATTCTCCACAGCAGAGAGGAGAGAAAAACCAGCCTCCAGTAATCCTTATTGATGTGCGTTAGGTATTTCATCAAAACATCCTGCTATATAATTTGCCCCTAATGGTGGCCAATTTTGAATACTTCAGGTATTTCAGTATACTTGAAATCTTTGAATACTTCAAAGAAAACATGAAAAAAATGCAGCATCTGCATATCAGGGCGGGGGGAGGAGGTGATGTAATTAAGCCATAGAAGCCATGAAATATGTGCCATGTTTATTTGTATTAAATGCAGTAAATGGTAATCTTTCAGTCTTTTAAAACATATAGTAACAACAAACCACTGACTGTTATGGATATTGCAGAAGCGGAACCCTGAGCAAGCAGCAGAAGATCCTGGAAACTGGTATTTGAAAACTGTGTAAACAGACAATATATCCTGTTTACTGGGGCAGTGATGACCGGTCATGAAATCATGACTAAGTGTGAAAATACGCAGCTAAAGGTAGGGGTCTGTAACTAGCATGGGTTTTCACCCTGCTCAGACAGTTTTGGCATAACAAGAAACATTTTAATACTGGGAGAATTCCATATGAATGCTTAAGATTTTTATGATAAGCTGCTAGTTTTTGGATCTCTCATTATTTCCATGAAATATTGAAGGTATTGCTTCGATCTTGTCATGTTGCAACTGTTTTGCATAAACCTGTTTCTTCTCTTCAGCTACTTTGTTCACAGACTGTCACTCGCAGTTTCACTTCACATCTGTTGATTCTGAGGTTTCTTGACCGCTCCTATCACAAACATGCTATGAGCTATTCCTGAAGTGTGATGGGCATTGATACATACTGTTCTGTTCACTAATACACTGTATAGATATATGTATAGATGTATGCCCATATGTATTAATTTTTCCCCTTGTTTCTTGCAAAAAGCCTATCCAATGGGTATGTCCCCAAACTTGACCACATGATACAGGCAAAGCAAGAGCATATGAAGAGCTCACGTTTCTGCGAGTCACTGAGGCATCTGCTATGTCATACCCCTGACCTTGTGCACAGGTGCTCCAGTAGACAAGAATGTGTGATGTTCTTCTGTGTGCATTTTAATTAAAATCAGGAAGGTATCTCATCTGTCATCTCTGACTCCATTTTATGGTCAGGGCTCCACAGAGCTCATGAAATAATTTTTCCTTCTCTTGTGTTTCCTGTGGCATCTGAGAATTGGCTCCAGCAGGAAGATCCCTTGCAGAACTATTCAGTATTTCTGCTTTGTACCTTCTGCCCCTGGGCTCCTGGGCTATGTGGAGTCTCCGGATGGATTAGAGAACCTGCCTGAAAAACAGGGAAAGGTGAGTTAATTTCCTGAGGGGTTAGCAAGAATGACCCTAGTATGTCATGTCCTCAGTCCTCAACATTATATTGCGAGTTCAAAAATATTTGTAGATATTCCTTGGACCTTTAGTACTGACCCAATGATATATATGTTTTTCTTCCCTCCCCTCCACCTCCTGTACATATATCTCTCTTGCTTTATGCAGTTAGTCATATGTACTTAAAAATTCTTTTGCAGATAGAACCCCGTGGGACTGGACCTCTATCAAAAAATGTATTAAACAATTAAAATAAATGTATAAAGATCCCCGTCTCTTTCTGTGTGGTTGCTTATAGGGATCGTTTGGGGAATGGAGAAGTGAGATGGGTGTGGGGCATGAGTGCCACCTCAGACCCTCTTGGCTCAGCCAGTAGTCGGAGACGTGGCCTGAACGCCCGGTGGGCACCTCTTGGCATGTGCTGCTTGTTTTACCTGTGCCTCAGAGACGACCATCTCGCAAAGTTAATGAATCTGTGTGATTCATCAGGGCTTTTTAAATCCACCTACATACCAAATCGTTCAGGTATTGTACAGGTCTATGTAATACAGAAAAAAAAAAAAAGCTCTACTGGATTCAGAAAAATGATAAACAATGAGGAAATGAAATACTTGCTATACAAGGAAGGAATGGCCTTTTCAAAGATAAAGGAAAGTGGTGATTTTGTGACTGATTTTGTCCCTGGTTCTTAGNAAAAGATTGGAAATGATGTTGAACTTCTTTACTATGATTGTAACTAGTTATTGCTATGAAAGTAGTTAATTATTACGTGATAGGTGTTCTTTTTGTAAATATTTCTTCTAATTTAGCTGCAGGTTATTTAGTATGATTGTATTAATTAAGAAAAGGGTGGGGCTATTCCCTTCTTTCAAGGCTTGCTGGGTGATGATATACAGTGCAAGAAATCTGGTCTTAAAATCTATGAATCTGTATAAGTATCCTGAATGCTTAAAGAGCCAATAAGGCTTTTGGCCCCTCAAGCTGCCAGTTCCTTGGCATAAGTTTTTGAAAAATCTGGCTTGGATGCCTGTAGCTCACAATCTTTAGTAGATCTTAGTCCTGCATGCATCATGTTTGGGGTGTAGTCCCTAGGAGACTGTGATCATTATGTCAATTTCAAATTATTCTTATCAGTATAAGAGGTAAGTAGTTTTAGGGCTATCCATGAACTTGGCTTTATCTTATTTTTACTTTTTAATAGGGACTTGATACTTTAATTTTATTCTATTTTTCTGCTTCTGGGTTTATATTTCAATTTTCTTTGTAGTTCATGCTGGCTTTCTAATGATGTTTATAGTATCAAAACTATATGTGTAGGACTACATCTATTAAATAACAAATTCAAAAATGAATTTTGACTTGATGTTGGAAGGATCTGCAAAAGTTTTGCCCCTTCATAATTTCATCCTGGTGAAGAAGTATGTCCTTTAAACTGTGTTACGCTGCAGTGTTATTTCCTACATTTGTCATTTGATATCTATAATTCATACAGATAATATATTTTTAGGCTATATTATTTCTAATGAGATAATCCATTACATAACTTCATACAGTAAGACAGAGATGTTTGTATCTGTGCCTTTATATTCATCGCCAGGGGATCCTGTATCTTAATTCTTTGCATATATATAGCAGGTTTGGGATTCTCAAAACATCAATAAAAATAAATCGGTTTAACTTGAGTTCGCTCCCGTGAGGGAGACAGACTCCATCACTGTTTATTGATTAGGAGATATAGGCAGGATATAATTCATTGACTTCCACACAGCCAAAGAGATTCTAAATAAAGCTTCAATCTGTAATGTCAAATATTGTCTAACAAAACCCACAAGCAGCCACTGGCTTGAGGACTTCAGTTAGTGATAATATTAACTGATTTCAGAAATAATATAATCAGATAAACCATAGCAAAGTGTTTTTGTTTACATTTTGTAACAACTGCTTACCAGTTAAGTGCAGCTCATTTGTTAACATTTTGTTGCAATATAATCTTGCTGTTAGCAATACATAAGCAAAGATACAATTTAGAAAGAATGTTAGGATTCTTTGGCCAAAAATGGAAAAGAAATAAAAATCTAAATAATTTATTTCTTTAGCATCGACTTTTTTATTATCTTTTTATATGTTAATATGTAAATAGGAAGGGAATGGAGCATACTTATCAAAAGATCAGAAGTTGTAGGAATGTCTAAATTATTCTGTGGAAAGGATTGTTTTAATGTGTGCTATAAGGTATTTGTTTTTCTTATTCTCTCATTTCCTGGTACTTGCTCTATGAGATGGATTATTTGGATGCAGGGGGCCAGATTTGGAGGTTCTAGAGAAGACATGCAATATATATCTTGATACGGATTTTCGTATTTTGGCAATAAGGAGGGGTGTACACTAAAAGCATGAGAAGAAGTTAGTGTGATCAGTTAATGTAGCATACATTTGTTTCCAGGTTCAGAGTACTTTGATATAAAGTGTGGTTAATTCTATTTATTTTTATGACTTAGTCCTTTTTTTTATATGCTGAAAATAGGAGGCCAACATTTGGCTTATGAATTTCCTTAAATATATCTCAGAACACGGCCATAGCCTTGTAGAGTTGGACAAGGTGCAGATGTTAATTAGCTGATAGGATCATTGATTGAACTAAGTAATGAGTACACAACCAAAATTGAGAGAAGTATGGAACGTCAACACTGTGTAAGTGTCAGAATAATTGTCTGAAGTTGTGTGATCAGACAGGAAACTTCAGCTTAATTATGAAAAAAATTACAAAATGGAAAATATTAGTTCAGATCATTGAAGTATTGGGCTTGAAATCTAGGTTTACGATTTAAATGCAGAATATCTGTGCATACACGTGTGTTTCTGTATGGGTAAATAAGCAAGTTCTTTGACGTCCTCCTTAAATCCTTATTTCACAGCACTGATGTGTATATATAGCTTACTCAGCTGAATGCTCTCCGGATTTCTAAATTTATGTCCTACTTAATAAGCCTATGCACTTTCCACATATTCCTGGCAAGCGCTTTTGATAGCCTGCCCGTACACACCACTTCAGACTGCAGAGTCTTTTCCGAGCAGCCCGTTTTCTAGGCTGAGACTACACGTCAGCCACTACAAGCACGCAGCTGGTGTTGACACAAACACGTCGTGCGGCGGCCTGCGTGTGCTGCTCGCTAGGGCTACAGCGAGCTGGACTCCTGCTTTATGATCCACTGCTTTATGAGCAAGTGTTAATGGAAACAGCTAACGTGGAAAACTCAAAAAGGTTCAAAAATTAACAGCCTTTTTACTTTAGATAGCAAAGAATATGCAGAATCGCAGGAAAAAAAATGAACATACTCCATCTTTTTCAGTGTTCTACAAAGTTTTTCTGCAGAGATCGGGTTTTCAATAGCCTCTCCCTTCCTTCCTCTGCGAAAATGGCTTTGTCACCAGGACATGAAATTTCCACTGTTTTGCGCTCAGTTCATCTGTCCATTCTTCCTAAATCACAGAATGACCTTTTATATTATTGCCTTCTGTCTGTTGTGCTGTTGTGGACCTCTTGCCCAGTCAGCTTCATGAGTTAATCCAAGTCAGCTATGTTCTTATCTGCTACCTAATAGCTGTGTTATTAGAGAGAGTATTCACCTCAAAAGATGTATATGTTCTCTCTGCTTTATATGCTGCTTTTTTCTTCATTCAGGACTATCCTAACAGATGATCATCCAAATTTAATGTCTCTTATGCTTCTGCCAGAAGCAGAAGTTTTCGCTGTGGACTCTGGTACAATATGTGAAGGCAAAAGCCAACAGAGGAATCAAAGGCTCTGCTCATTCAGTTCACAGTCTGAGTGTTACCGGCCTTATTTCGGTGACCTTTTCTTGTTACCGCTGATTTCAACAACAGCAACAAAAAGAGCCTCACCAGAAAGATTCAGTCAAAAGTGGACAATGTCTTCAACAGAAAAAGCGGTGAGATTAGCAAGAATAGTTAGAAGACACCCGCTGCATGATCTTGGGAGCACACATTTCAGGTCATTGCATTATCTGTGAGAAAGTATCAAAAGGGAACAGACAAATAACAAAATTCTGAAAATGTGGAGGAGAAACAGTGTAATAGTAATTAGTGGAGTTTTCACATCACAAATGTGTGATAGATTATGTTGAAGTTGGGACTCAACTTGATGGATCAGTGTTTTTGTATGGTGCTTTTATAGCAGCTGTTTCCTAAAGTTCTTCTAAGAACAGGGCAAACAAGGAAATGGCCCTTCACGTTTACAGGCAGAGCGCTAAAGGGAACTAATTCTGCAAAGGAGATGCCAGAGATTAGAGTGGATTTGAGCGTTAGTGTTGCCAGAGAGCAGCAAGAGCAGTGCTCTTCCCTGAAGGTAGTTGAGCCAGGAGCTAAGGGTGACCACAACACAAGTAGGGGAAATATCCTCTTCAGGGCATAGAAATAGCAGAATCCATGGCGAAGGGAGGACACTTGGTTTCAAAAATTCATGGGCCTAACTAATTCTAATCTAGAACCCTTCTTCTCCCCAGAAAAAAACAAAAAAGAGGCTTTTATCTTGAATTAATTAACTGTGTTGCAGTTTTCAATGATCAGGTTAAGTGAAGGGCTAGCCAAGGTAAACAACTTTTTGGTGTGCAGGGCTTAGAGTGTGTTTCCATAGCTCCAGTTATTTAAACCTGGCAAAACATGAGCTCTGAAAAATGCAAGACAGCAAAGCCTAAAGTTTGCCCTCCCAGTCTTCCTGTCATTTGTCCTTCAGAAATTTACTAAACCGTGGAATTGTCTGTGGTGAAATTTTTACAATCAAAAGAATCCTAACAAATGCAAAAAAACTTTGTAGATACCTTAGTCAAGAAGTGTCAAATTGCAGTCTGATTTATCTGCAGAAAGAAAAACAACAACAACAACAACAACAAAGATTAATAGGCCCCAGGTTTATTTTAAGACTCTTCATAAAACAGCTTCTGAAATGCCGACATGAGAAACTGTGACTATAGCCCACATAGTAAAATGAAGTTGTGTATTGCTGCCTCTTGAGAGTTTTCTAGCTTCAGCATTTTTCAGGGTAGTATGCAATTTTGCTTGAATGTTTGCTTCTCAATTTTAAGAAGATGAAAAATAAGAATTGCTTATTTATTTAAGATATTATTAGCATAAATATATTAAAACCGTTTCAGCAGTGGTGGTAGGGAGAATAATTCCTTGTGGTTAATTTTCAATGAGAAGCCTTTGGAGAGGTGTACTCTTGGGACATAGCTGAGGGATTGGGCCAAAAACTTCTTGCAACTGGTAAGAGTTGCATCTTCTTGGCAAGGTAAGAGTTGACTTGCCAGGCTCTGTTGACCTTTTTTTTTTCTGTAATCTGACAAGGCATTTTAAAAGGCATTGTTAAAGTCTGATGAGTTAGTATAAAATCAGCTTCCATCAAACTCCTGCAGAATTTGTTCAGGGAAAGGCTGGTGGGGAATTCCACTGCAAATCAAGAAGTTTTGGGGAGTGCCAGGGAGTGGTCTGGCAAGCAGAGTTGTAATCTCGTTGCTAGTTTTCCAACACTGCTAACACTCTTTTAGAGTAGTTTGTGTATCTTTCTTACACAGTATTGAAAGGCTGAATGGTAAATGGCAGAAAAAAATGCTTTCAGATTATAATCCTGATTTTTTTGTTTGTTTGTTTGTTTGTTTGTTTGTTTTTAAAAAAATAAGGTTGTCCTAAAACCAAAGTGGAGTCTTGATTAAGCACAGCAAGCAGAATTTATTAGCAGTTAAAAACTACAGGATACTCCATTTGGCAGACATGTCTTAAGAGCTAGTCCTGGAAGGTGGCACATTGGTAGGAATGTGGCCATGTGCAAGGCATGTTGCTTTCTACATTGGTTAACCTCCTAAAGATTTATTAAATAAAAGTTGCTACTTGGAAAAATGGATCTTTTTAAAAATATCACCTCTCATTTTCATGAGAGAGCTATTTCACACTACCAACAGATTTTCTATAACCATCATTTTACTCTTTTTTTTTTCATTTGATAAAGCTGTAAGATACAACTATGTTAAATAAAGATATACAGAATGAGACTGGGAGATAATCTTTATTGTGAGCTACGTAGTAAAGCCACCAAATATATACATACTTCTGTGCATATCTAGAAAAGTAAGATGTGCAAAGTAATAATGAGATGGTTAATAAATATGGGGTTATTCTCTGCATGGGTACTTCCCACACACCTCTTTGAAATTCAGTCTATCTAGAGCAAGAATTTGAAAGATACCTGCTACATTTTTTTGAAGTATGACTTTCCATAAAAATACATTTGGATTCAAAATGTCCTCTAGAGATTTTATGCCAAACTATTCCAATTTTACTTGAGACCCAGGTAAGAAATGTCTTTTAAAGTCTTGTTTGCAAGAAAGTTTTATATAGAAAAAATATCATCTTGCTATTGGTATGATATTGTTTATTCCATCAGTGTGGACAGAACTTTCTGCTATGGTTCCTGCTAATCATAGACAGTTTTGATTTTGCTTCCTAAAGAATCTTTTTCATCTCTCTTGGTGTATTTCCTTACCTAACCTTTGAAGCTCTTGACCAATTTCAGTATAATTTCATAAAGCAGTAATCCTGATAATGATGAACTTCTACACGTTTTATGAAAATTTGCATCTGATTCAAGTAGAAAGACTTGGTTCCTGCCTTCAGAAAGGCCATTTGTTTTAAAAGGCAGAAGCCCCTTGGGCAGTCAGTCCTGTGCTAGCCTGCAACAAGCCACAGACTCTTGCCCTGGGAGAAGTGGGAGTGATGTGGAGTGAGATGGAAAAGGCTCATGAGGATGTGGGGCTGTGAGGTGGAAGTCAGTAGGATATGAAATTTTTTTCAGTTCTACTTTTTGAAGATCAACCTGTTCAACCTATAAATTCTATAAATATAAATATAAATATACAGGGTAATTCTGTACAGGAGTTACCAACTGGAAGGTAGAGCCGTTCTTTATGTGACTCATTTCTATGAGTTGTATTTACATAGCAGACCCTGGATTTCCTGGGAGATAGTCCATATATTGCCAGAATAAATCACACACTTTTTTATATATGATATGTATATATAATGGATATAATGGAATGGTAAATATATATAAGAATATATATAAATATATATTCTTTTAAAATAGTGGTACTAGAGTTGTAAAATTTCTTAACAAGACTGAAGAGGTCATTTGTCATAGAAAACAAATTTCTATATATTTTCATTGTCTATGTAATATTACATTTTAATAATGGAAAACAAAGCTATTAATGTCCTGTGCTACATGTGAAGAGACTTTTGTGTTCAAATAGAGCCCTATTGTAAGGGTTTGTTGGCACACAGGTTGTAAGCCCAGGGCCAACAAAAGCAATGCTGTTATATTTACTTTGCAGACTAGAAGATTAACGGACAGATTAACATATAGGAGTGGAAAGTAAAATACAGGAAGTGGTCTTACAAATGCTGCATTACAGATAAGTAAACATTACTGTTTTTAGAATTCTAGCTTTGCAAAGCATCATGGTATATGTATCTCTTTAAAACCACACCGGTACGTATGTATTTCAGGAAAGCCTACTATCTGGGGAGCATTTTCTGAGTCATAAAGTTTACATTTGGATTTTAGAAAATCTGCCTGTAATCCCTTTGCTGCCCAATAAATACAGTGAAACCTTTTAGACCCCCACAAATTCCTTCTGGTGAGCTGAGTCACGGTTTCATTGATGACCCTTGCATTTAGAGACTCTTGGCTGCTAATGTCCAGTGTCTAATTGGATAACCTGCTGAGATGCTTTTCAGATGCACACCGGGAGTTCTCAAACTCCTGTGTGCAAAAATCAGTAAAGCAAGGAGAGCAGATGAGTTTTTGTTTTCTATTTTATGCAGCCATCTTAGAATGCACAGAATTTGGACTGCAGTTTAGCCCCTAGCACCAATCCTGCTGATTTAATAGATTGTGAGGAAGTCATAAAGACACTGGGTTAAAAACTGTTGCCTTCTCCTTGGTATGCATGTCACAGTTTAACACCTTGCAGATAAACTGGTTCAGGTCTGGATTTGAACTTCTGAATTAATTCTCTTTACATGGTAAGCTGAATATAAGATAGGGTAAAATCCCCCTTCTCCTGAGTTTAGGGGGAAAAATCCAGGTAAGTTGGCTTAGAGCAAGATGCTAAGCAGTTCCAGTAGCTGGTCGTTGTTAGCAGTGCATAGTTAGGCTTAGCAAATGCATAGTTAGGCACTTGCTAAGTTGTGGTATTAATATGAGAAAACATTGTGACTGCTCTGCTTTATACCACTTTTCTACTATCCTTCTACCAGTTTTTCCTCACACATCTTTCTTGTAAAGCACACACAGTGGGTTGGGATTGGTTTGTGGAAGAAGTTGAGATTTGCCAAATAGGATTTTCTAGTTTGCTAAGGGAATTCCACACTGCTGACTGGAAATAGAGTTGAGCTTTGTGCACTGAATCAGTAATACAAAGTGAATGCATGTAGCAAAGTGGTACTAGAATTTACAACTCAAAATATCTCTAATAGAAACAAAACATTGTCTGTTATAAGTGACCGTGGGCTTCCACCAATCATCTTGGAAACTCCTGGGCTGTGTGATGGTTGCAGAGCATCTGCTCTCTACCTGAGCTTTAAATGTCAATGTGACAGAAACATCCTGCAGGCAACAAGGTTATGGGGCTGCAAGAAAGCGCAGAGGTTGCTGGAGTCAGGAGTCAAGTTTAGAAATGTTCTCCTGCACTGGCTGAAAACTGTCTGCATTTTCCTTCCCAAAGCGGATGCTGTGGGGGCTTGCACCATGCCATGCCAGCACACTATCAGGAGGATGCCAACAGCACTGAGCATTCAACAGGCTGGGCATAAAGTCACAGGGCTTCTTTATATTCAGGCCATCCAAAAGTTCTTGCTCATTTTTCTATCAAATACGTATATGAGAGTTTCTGGTTGCTTCAGAGTTGTAGCATGAAAGCTAAAATGCAACAGAGGTGCTTAATGATACTGACGGAGATTTAGGAGGCTGCAGTGATCTCTGTACTTCTTCTGGAGTGTTCTTCAACATACTGTGTTGTTTGCTACAACTGATTTCCAGAGTAGTCTGATCAGAAATTGCCTTTTGTTTTGGGAGTCATGTTAACTGTTGTTTTTTATAGTATTGCTCTCCATTTCCTACAAAAAAAAAAAAAAAAAAAAAAAAAAAAGACAGAATATGTCTTCAGCTAATGTGGCTCTAGTACTGAAAGGTTCTGTCACTTCTGTTTTTTTTGGTGAACTTTTTGTATGAATGCTAAGGACACACTGACCTGTGGACTAAAGACTAAAGATTGCTTTTATGAAGAATTTTCCAGTGTTATTCTTATGGTTGTGGTCATGTGCTAACCTCAAGAAATACGCCTGTTTAATGGAATATTTCTCTTGGAGAGGTATGATAAATAGGAAAAAGAGGGTCAAGTTACGAGTATTTCTTATAAATCAGTCTAAAGGTCCATTTATATCAGGTAAGTAGGGAAATAAACAGCAATTTATTCTACCTGCTTCAGGTCCCCTGCCATCAGCCCGATATTGCAGACTTAGGAGCAGACCCTCAGTTCAGGAGTACTGCCTTGATCTGTCCCCTCTTGATTTGTCTCAAGTTCAAAATTCCCCCCATCTGGCCCTCAAGGAATAATTAAGGCAATTAGTCTAAGCTAGTTCCTAACACAGGCTGGCAGATTTTCTTCCAAAGACATTTAAGAAAACTTAGCGAAGGAAAAGTTAACAGCTATGTAAACAGAGACAAAACAGAGGAAGGGAAGAGACATTTTTTTCACTCTCCAGTTGTGTCCCATATTCCTCCGTAAGCAATGCACTCCCCTATTGTACTTGCAACAGATCTGTGCAGCACCCCTGTTGCCTTCCCTGGAAAAGGTCAATCTTTAAGATGTCATCTGATGACCAGGATCAATTTGTTAAACGTCTGCTCAGTATTGAACGGATTATTTTGGGTTACATGCATTACCGTGATCATTATCATCCACCAGTTGGCTTTGCTTTTTACATGAGCCTGTCTCTAAATAAGTCTCTGTCTCAGAATACTGTTGCTGTCCTTCTCCCTCCAATCTGTGCTTCTTGAGACGTAAATGACTGGTCAGTCCCACATGACTAGGAGAGGAAGGGTGACAGGACTGTCTCCTCTCACGTATTCTGGCTCTAGTGACTGAGCCTAAACATGTCTCAAAGGATGGAGACAGGTGACGTCTCTCCTCTGCTTCTTCCACCAGTTGTTTTTAATCTCCTTCCTGAACATTTGAACTTTTGCCATGCTCAAACTGGAAAGGAAAAAGGTGGGAGAACTTTAAAATACTGAGGTATAGGGATGAAGTAGGAAGAAGAAATCAGCACAGAAGAGAGCTTACAGTAAATTAAGAAAGAGCATACCAATAAAAGTCCTTTTCATACCATTGTTAAACCTTCTTCTTTTCTTGTCCTGGACACCAATTCCTCGTTATTTTATATTTCTGTGCTTCTTTTTGTGCTTCTTGCTCATATGAGTCAGGATAAAAATGAGATTCAAAAAATACTGCTCCTCCCTCCTGATTGGGAAAGATAGGACCACAGTTCAGCATATAATGATCTGCACTTAGCACAGCCAAGAGTGTCTGATCCTAGGCGGACTCTGTAGGGAGTAGCTAAGTTTGTGAACCTCAGATAGGAGTCTTCTGCCAAAGTCCTGGCAAGAAGGGGACAGAGGCATCCTTGCTCTTCCTTGCTATCCCTCTGCTCCTCTCTACCTACCAAAGCAGATGCTTCTCTCTTGGTGCTGCCACTCTTGGGGCACACGAACCTTGCAGTGTTGACCTTTTATAAACCCACACGTCGATCCCTGCTGTTACTTTCTTGAAACCTCTTGTTGAAATTTTGTGCAACTCTGCCACTCACATGGCTTCTGTCTCCATCTTTCCTGGGATGTCCAGAGATGATGAAAGTAATTGCCAAAACCAACCAAACAAACATTCTCATCTCCTGATTTCCTGTGTGTTTCCTCGTTTACAGAAATCCAGAAGTTTACGATGGAGCTTTCTTACCTGGCAGTTGCTTCATAAATTCACAGAAAGTCTGCTGAATTCTCTCAAAGCTTCCAAACAGCAATGTGTGATGTGGAAAATAGTTCAGGCTTTTATTTGAATCTGTCACTGTTTAGCTTTAGCTTTTTAACTCCCACAAAGGACATGGTATTTTTGCCAAAAAACACAGCATGCACATTGTTTGTGCAATGTAAAACCAATTGTTGTTATATAATGAGTTTTTAATAGCTGGTTGAAAGTGCCTAACTTCCTACATCCACGACAGGAGTTCTAGAAGTCATGAATAGAGGAAATTTATAAAACAAAAGCTGTGAGAAGTAGGCAAGTCTTCCACTCTGTTAAATCTGCTGTGCCCTGGTAGTCTTGATACTGGTGGACTGGGCGGATTTTGACATTTCCATTCCAATCATCAAAGAATTCTGCATGGGAAAATAACCTAGTGCCCAGCAGCAGCAAGAATTAGAGGAGGAATTAGAAAGAAGTTCCTTGTGCTATCAGCTCTAAGCAATCTCATTCTTCTAGCTGACCGAAAATTTTCAGTTTCATCTCTATGTTCATTCTCTATTTAATTTCTGAGATTATTTCTATTAGGGTAAAGCGATACATTTCAATAAAGTCAGTCAATACCAGTGGGATAGATAAAATATACTTTAGTTAAAAGGAAAAAAACATACAGCAGGAAGATATCTGTTTCAGAAGAGCTTCCAGTTATCTCTTATCTTTCAATTATCCAGACTTCTATCTATCCAGATAAATCCTACTGGATTGAAAATGTCTAGATAATGGAGAGTTTATTCTACTTATTGTTAATAAATGTGTGTCTTTTGTAAAGGGAATGTCATAGGCAAACCGATAATATGATATAGGCTGGCTAATTACTGAGGAAGATTGAATATATAGTCTTGGGAATGGTTACTATTCCTTTATTGACTATTGTAAAAACACAGGAGCTGCAGAAAAGACTCTGGCAAAGATAATTCATGGTAAAAAAAAATTCTTATTTCATACTGTAACTAACTTAAGAATTATCTTTCTGGACCTTGCATTAACACAAAGAGAACCAAAAAGATCTTTTAATGTTTCAGTGTAATGTAAGTTTTATGATAAAATTTTGGATGAACTGCAAAACAATGTACATGTTAGGTAACACTACAAAATCCTAAATTTCAGCCTTCAATTCTTCCATTAAAAATGCTCTAATAGCCATTCTTCAAATAGTAGAAACTTTGCAAGGTGGCATCGTTCCATTATCAAGCTTGAAATGTTATGAAGCTGAAATTGTGGTGTGTGTACCACAATTGTGGTATGACAAGAGGGGGCAGAAGGAACATAGTGAGATGCAAAGATATAGGTAGCATGAACAAATATATGACAAGGTCATAAAAATGAGGTTAATTGGATCCAGAAATAAATAGTGCGGCACTGGAATTGTGTGGGAGACTTCACAGTCTTTTCCATAATGAAATAAAGGTGATGGGCAGTGAAGTTCCTCACACGTGATAGTATGAAAGTTTAAAGAGACCATGTGAAAAAAGGATAATAGCAGCGAAGTTTGGAAGACAAGAATGTATAAGGGTTAAATGAAATTATGGACAAAATGGCTTACAGACAAAAAATACTAGAGATTTGGACTTTTGTCTGTAAAAACTGAAAGAGGAATGTTTAAGAAGAAACCCTGTTTTGTCTGATACTTTAGCATTTGAATTGAGAAAAAAAATAGGTGTGTTTGAATTCATGGTTAATGAACTCTTTTAATAAGAGCTCTAGGACATACATGCCTTGTAATTTAGGCTATATGTTGTGATATTTATATATGCTGTAGTTTTTGTATTAAAATATCTAAATTATGTATGGAAACATGGAAAATGCACATTTGCATAGCCAAATGAGAAAGATAGCATTTGCATAGTTTTCTAAGAAATTAATATACAGGTCAAATATAATTTTAAGAGGAAGATATAAATATACAAGTTGCCCATAATGTTATAGGCTTGACTTTTTGATTGTGTGTAAAATAAAATGCATTATTCATACAATCACTTCACTGAAAACTATTATATTACGCTTTCCTCAAAAATCCCGTAATACATAGAATCTGTTAAAAATGTAAAACTAAAATAAATAATTAAAACCAAGTACTAATTTGACAATTTTGTGAAAAAGTCTTTAATCAAACTGCCACAATATTTTAATCAATTTGTCTATCACATAAATGATTTCCATGAAACATATATACACAATTGAATATGGAAAAATATATGCAGAAAAGCACCTAATTTATAAGAGTAATTGCTGAAATTACAGAATTTGACATATTCAGTGCTAGAGACTAAAGTAAGGAAAGAGAAGGAAGCAATGACTGGTGGTATGACTGAGGGGATGATCAGGACTGCCCGCTTTAGATTGTGCTGTCATTTATTGATGAAAAATGGTGACGAAAAACTATTATGAAGTTATACCTGTGGAGACAAATTTCTGAAAGAGAATCATGTATAGCGAGTACAGTGTTTTCATCTCTGCCTACACATAAATATTGTTTTGCAACTCCTTTCCTTTCCATGCAGTATGGAAACCCATGGTAATACCTGCCAACTCTTCAAATTTCTCTCTGCCTACAAATCTCTTCACCAAACAGGAGTGCTGTGGTTTATGTAACCAATGAATGCCTCTTTGAATGACTGAAATCATTATATCCTATCTAACTAAATGTGGAAAAATGAAGCCCAGTAAAAAAAAAATGTTAGTCGTTCTCCATGTAGCTATTTCTTTAAAAAAAAAATTCCTTTCAGCTTTTTAAAAAATCACAAAGTCATGATTTTTCCGATTTTTGGCCATGACAAATAACCAACCTTAATGATTAGCTTTTTCATAGTGGACAAGCTCTGGCCTACACAGCAACAACCCTCCCTGTACAGTCACTGAGGAAGTTAAAGAGTAGCCAAGAGTCTCCTGCTGTCAGCTCCTGGGAAAAGCTTCGTGCAGAGAGTTCATGTGCCACCATCCTGCCTACACAAATCACAACCGATGGTCGTCCACCGGTGTCTGAGCCACTGCAGGCACTACGGCAGACTTTTTTTTTTTTTCATGTTTTATTCATGCATCTTTATTTTTGACAAACTGATTTCTGTTGGCAGCTGTGGGTTTTCTGTATTACTGTCTGTTGCATATATGAGGAATTCTTTAGTCGTGCAAATAGGATGTTCTGCTCTTGCTGCTGCAAGCATATCAGAAATCGGTCAATAACTGCATAGGAAAAACTCCGTAGAAAGCCCTTACAAAAAGTACCCTTTGCAGTTTTGGGATTTGCTCTTTAAGGAAATTTTTGATCAAATAAAGAGCATCCATAGCAGACCAGTTAAAATGAGCTTGAATCTGGCAAACATAAGTTACAAAGAATGAATGAATGAACGAACAAACCAACCAACCAACGGAGAAGATTGAGTGTATGAGACATGTTAACAGTCTTGAAGATCCTAGTAAAGAGGGAAGAGAATTATCTTGTCTCCAACTATACCCATCCTCCATTGCCATATGTGATGGAGAGATAAGAAAGAAACAGGCTTAAAACAGTTTATGAAAGACCGAGATAGGTTTCAGAAACCTATCGTTGGGGTACTTCAGAAACGTTGGGATAGAGAGTCTGGGAGATGCTTGGAATCTGCATCACTGGAAATCTATAAGAACAGGCAAACAGTGGTCAGGAATGTCATTCTGATCTTGCAAGAGAATAGGAAACTCTGTGATATCTTTTCAGGTCTCTTCTTCCATGATTTCAACTGACTTATTGTTGCCAGCTCAAGAATTTCAGGTGGTGAATTGGAGCCAGGAACTCATTCTGCTCCTAAACAGACTGGCAAAAGGGAGGGGAAAAAATAGTTTTGACAGGATCACTTTTGCCAACTAGTTCAATGCAGGACCCCCAAAAATGTGTGTGGGCAGCACAAGGGAAGTGGTTGCAAGGAGATGGTAATGAGTCGCTTCCTACCTGGCAAGGGTGGCAGCAGCCTTTTTAAAGGACAGTGCCAGCCTAAAGAAATCAGCTGCCAATGGCATAAGGCTTATAAATGGGGAATATGTATGTAAGAAAAGTTGTCCTCTGCTGTCATGCTCCATGTTTGGTTCGTACAAAACTGCTCAATAGAACAGCAAAAATAAATGTTTGCAGACTTTTGTGCCACTTCAGTCAACACAAGTGAGAGAAGGTTAGTGTCTCCTATCACACAGTGTTCATCTGTGTAGAAATATAAGAAGTTGAAAATTTTATTCCAAACTAAGCTTTTGTAACCTCTCTCCTTAGTATGACAAACCAACTCTAAAAAAAATCCACCTTTTCTCCTGCTATTATAAACAATCTTAAGCTGCCTGATAAATAAATATATTTTTCCACTATGTCACTTGCTCGGAGTGTGCTATTCTCCAAATTTCATGTCAAGTGCCAAAATTACACTTAAAATAAATATTTTGGAGAAAATATTGGACAAGGCTCTCTGTGCTTTCTTAGAAAATTAGTATTATAATTTTTAGAGAGACATAGCTAATCCGTTTTGGCCTAAATTTCTTTCCTTCACAGAAAGCAAATCTCGCTCCTGTGCATAATTTATGATCTTGGCATTCAGCCCAAACATATGTACATGCTGAAATCAGTTTTGCATCTGCTTAACTTTATGCACATGAGTAGTCTAATTATATTTTGTCTGATGAAATGACTCATACAAAATCAAGTGTTGGCAGAACAAGGGTTCCAGACGGTAGAGTTATTCAGGGCAGCTCCCTCTTACTATAACTTTATATTGCATCTAGTACAAGAAATGGCTTCTTGATTATCTAGATACCCTCCATATGCTCCCACAATATTACTAGAATTACAGCTGTAATATATGGGGTGAAATGAAGTGCAAAAGAACAGGTCTTGCAGGCTAGATGAGATTTTTTTCTGCATAGCGCTTGGCCATAATGACAGTAATGCTAACAAGTAATGAGTTTTTACTCCAAAATCTTTGTTCTGGAGAGCTCTTTCGGGTCACGTGAGATCATTCTTCCCCTCCTTAGTCACAAGCTAGCAGGCTGCTGCTGTTGGCCTGCTCGTCTTCACTGGAGAGGTTGCTTTTGCTCACATACAATAAACACTAGCGTGCTCTAGCTGTTGTCTTCCATCAGGATAGAACCATTTTTCCTGGTTTTGATTACCCAATGGATTCAGCACCTCCTGCAACCACAGGAGTTACCTCAGTGCCAGCAAGGTGCCTATTTGTTGCATGCACAGGCTGCCGTGGAAAAGAGCAGTTTCTCTTCCCTGCTTCAGTAGCTTTCCCAAATGTCATCTTCCCACCCCGTTTCAGCTCTGCCATCCAGAACCCTGGTGTACTGGCAAAACTTCTTGCCTCCTAAAGTGCAGCCATAGGCTATAGGCAGAGAAGAGGTGGTGCCAAGCTGGCTGCTTGCTGAAGTGTTTATATCTGAGTAGCTGCTGTTTTATCTTCCTTATCCTTACAGGGGATAAGGTGGTCCCCTGTAGGGGACATGGTGGTCTAGGGGGTGAAGGCTCCTAAGAAAGGTGGGCAGAGATTGCAAGCTCTGACACTGGGAGCATTAAGGATTGCAATGTGCAATGCTTTGCTGCAAAGGCAAGGCAAGGAAAAGAACAGGACTGACTGCAAAGCTAACAGTGTACAGGCAACCAAGATAAGTTGGAAATGAAATCAGAGAGAGAAAAAATAATCTAGAATACAAATATGAAGCAAGATGTGTACCTTAAAACTGATTGGCTTTGTTTGCCTCTGCCTCCTGCCTTACTGCCTGGCTCTTGGTGAAAACGCCTCAGAAATAAAGGTGACTTTAGTGGGCTCAAAATGTAGATCAAGGCATGTAATTTTACGCATGTGTATTTGAAATAGATTTTTGATTGAGGATTAATGCTTCTGATTTTTGTGATTTTTAGACAGGAGATACAGAAAAAAAACTATGAAATTCATCAAGAGTACAATGTGCTTTAGCACAAGGGAATAAAATTTTGGTATGCTTCAGGATTAAAATACTATAGAAGTTAAATTGTGCTCTGAATTACTTGAATGTGAATTTGATGACTTTGATGGAGATACTCCATGGTACTTTTTTTTGTAGCTGGGGAAAATTTGACCTTAAAATGTTAAATCATGGAAGGTTTCTAATTACTGTTTATCTTTTTGAGATCTGCAGTTTGAAGTGTATGCAGAGGAACCAGATAGCCAAAATCTTGGTATTGCAAGGACATAATGAACAGTGTTGACTGTTTCTGTACCTAACTACTTTTTAGGCAATCTAATGAGATGGTCATCTGATGTATCCAGCAAAGTAACTGTGTTCTCCTCAGGAGAAAGTTCAAAGTGCTGATATGAGAAAATAAAATTTGCTATTTCATTTTGACTTTTGCGATCCTTAGAGGAGCCATAGTAATGTTAAGATACACATACATCACTAATTCATTATGGGTTTTTGTGAGTAAAAAATAGAACATGATGAATGCCATGTTTTCAATAACTTATTGCAGCTCTTGGTAAGGATTGGATGAATATCAGTGGCTGCTACTTAATTCATTGTTGCTTTAAAATGTATATTTTTTTATTCCTTTGGAGTTTTGTGCAAATGCACTGATCTTATTTACGTCTTGACTAATAGAAAGAAGTCAATATTTATAAAAAATATTTGTATGTAGTTCATAAACAGAGCTATATAACTCATGTCTCAACTGTAATTATTATAGAAGCTTCATGTAGTAATTGATTTATTGAATTTGTCATTTATTTAAAGTGCTGAAATGAATAATACTATGAATTCTTCCCTCTTACAAGAATTATGAGCACTTTATGTTTGCTCTGGACAGAGTAATATAAAGACTTTTTAAAAAAAAATCACAGAATTCTTGGTGTTTATAAAGCATGTGGAGACCTTATTTAGATGGTCCGTTATGAATATATTCTTTTTCTCTATTTTCAGTCCCCTGCACATAGCTATTCAAGCTATGACTCTGGCAAGAATGAGAGTGTAGATAGAGGTGCTGAAGATCTGTCTCTGAATCGAGGCGATGAGGATGAGGATGACCATGATGAACAGGAAGATCCTGAGAAAGTTAACGAATCAGATGGGGTAGAAGCTGAACGACTGAAAGCTTTTAATGTAAGTCCTTTTACGCTCATTGCCTTGTTTCCTTCCACTACCTTCCTTTACTTTTTTTTTTTTTTTTTTTTTAATGGATAAGTTTTACAATATTAGAGGCACACTAATGTAATTTGCAGGATCTTTGAATTATTATTTTAAAACACATTAAACTCATGCCAACAGACACCAGATTTACTGTGTTTTATTTAGAATTTTAAGGCCATCTTTTCCAGTGAGCACACCAAAGTTCTGTTTTGTGTGTGTGTGTTTGTGTGTGTATGTGTGTGTGTGCATGTTCACCCAATGAATGCACAGGGGCTGTAGCTAGTTTATCAGAAGACCATTCTAGTGGTCAGCTGTTTTCAATTGCTTTCCCAGTGTATGTAATTATGCATGAAAACACAGGCAATTGTTCAAAGAAAGAAAAAGATTCAGTTCGATAAAACAATGTAGCAATCACAACTTATTGTTAATAATGAAACTGAAGTGTTGCCTATTTTCACAGTCTGTTCTGGTTTATCTCACAAGTTCTGTATCCTATAGACTATTCTTTTCTTGTCTTTTTTTTTTATCAGTCCTGCCCCACTCCCCCAACCCCAAATAATCCTTTAAAGAATTGTTTGCTTAATATTTCTGGCTTCCCATTACAAAGCTCTTCAGTGGATAGTTAAAGTGTCTTCCTCTCAGTAATCAAGACAGGAAGCTAGGAAGAGAAGAGAGCAGCCCTCCAAACCCGTCTCCTCTGTCTCCCTCTTGCCAACAGATGTTTGTCAGGCTGTTTGTAGATGAAAACTTGGACCGAATGGTCCCAATCTCTAAGCAGCCCAAAGAAAAGATCCAGGCTATCATTGACTCATGCAGGCGACAATTCCCTGAGTATCAAGAGCGTGCCAGAAAACGCATACGTACTTACCTCAAGTCCTGCAGGCGGATGAAAAGAAGTGGTTTTGAGATGGTGAGTTTTGATTTAAAACCCAGCCCTAGTTTCCATCAAAACCCCACATGTAAATCCATGACACTATTTTGTTTTCATCTTAGTGTCTTTTTTTTTGTTTGTTTGTTTGTTTGGGTTTTTATTTTGGCAATATGAGGTCAGAGGTTTCTTTTTCCTTCCTTCATTCTTCCAGAATTTATTCCCTTTGTTCACTGGTTTAAAAATGCTTTGAGATGCTATAGTTCACAAGATAAACTAGTGTGAATCCATAGGAAAAGAATAAAGCATGAGGAAAAAAGAAACTAGTTTAAGACTTATATAGGATTTTCTTCCTTAAATTATAGTTAGAGAAGATTTTTGCCTGTTAAAGAAGTCTTGCAGTAAGATGGATTTTTCTTTAAAATTCTTCTGCTAACTGGCTTTCTATGAGCTCTGTATGAAGCAGATTCTGTTAGAGAAGTGCTAGACCCAAGCAAACAGCCAGTGTAGAAACATTTCAATCGCAAAAGTTTAAGGGTTTGATATTGTTCTCTTGCATATTTTATCCTATTAACAATCAGTAAAAGTTATCCTTTTGAAATCTTTCAGCTGATGTAACATGTCTTGCACATCTACGTAGGGCTTTAAAACATCAGTACCTTCAAGTTTACATTTCTGCCATCCCAATGGATTGTAGACTGTAATTGAACCAAAGACTATGAAAGCAATGTTGGTGTACAAATGGCAGTGTTTTCAGACATGAATATTTTAATATAACACAATACCCAAGAGTGTGTAAAGAATAGCTATGCACACAGGCTGGCAACTTAAGAATCTCTAAATAACTTCTATATTTCCCAAACCCAAGAAAAACATAGGAAATGAAATAGTAACTTATGTTATGTTTGATTTATCATATCTATCTAGCCTTTAGATGACAATTAAATCACCTCATCATTGCAAATAGGGATCATTTACTGATAAAACATATCATCTTTTATTTTAATGAATCATCTGCAAACCCATTGATTACATGAAAAAAATTATGGGGGTGACTGAATTTTACTGTTTCTCTCTCTCTTTATTTCTCTGTCTTTCACTTTCCTGCAGTTTCTGCAGGATATTTATGAAGTCCGTATGTTAGCTTTAAGATATTAGTCACGATTGTAAGAACAAAATATCAGACTTATCTGTAGAGTAAGACAGATAACACAAAAAGCAGAGACAGAAGCTAAATTTCTGTCTGTGTTCATGAATCTGACTGTATGATTTTATTATTTGAAACATGGGTTAATGCTGTTTTTGAATAATGGAAACATAGGTGAAAAGAGACAGGTAGAATAAGAGACGTCTGTATAGATAAAACTGCCAAGGATTGACTGGTGGTATACATGTCATATTGTATAGCCTTCCAAAGTAAAAGCAGGAAAACCAGAAACCAAATATTTTCAGTAAGTAGCATCAAGTTACATCTACTCACTCCGGCTGAAGATAAGTATGAAATGTCAAGCTCAGGCATCACTGTGCCAAATGTTTTTATTTTGCTGTACTTTCACTGAAAAAACTTGCACAATTAGCCAGTGCTAGGAGATCTCCTTCCTGCTCCAATTTACGGCCCCATTACTGTCTTTTTTCACACTGGTGAGCACTTACTTAAAACTGGCTCATTTTTGTCATCTGGAAGACTTGTGAAACTGCTTTTCAGCATGAATAAAAGGCTTACAGCCTGACCTGTAACAGCTAGGTTGGTTTGACTTCAGCAGATTATTCACATATTCATATGAATAAAGGTTGCAGGATCAAATTTTTCCTGGAAGGGGAAAAGGCACAAAGATTACCAGGACGTGCTTCAAATAGGCAATCTTTATAGTTCAGAAATACTCCCTGCTCTTATAAAATGTGCCATTACAGTTTATGGTGGGGTTTACTGCTTTATAAACAAAAAATTGCCCTCCAAAATATTGACTTTGCTGACCATGAATGAAAGTGACAGTGCATTGGCTCTCCTGCCAAAAACTGCAGCCCTCATGGGCAGGAGGGAAATGTGTCCTGCTTCCCTGCTCGCAGGCAGGAACATGAGCCAAAGACTATTCGAAGCCCCCAGAAGAGCTCCCATTCACCTTTTGAAAGAATAAGTCTTTATAATCTTTTTAATTATGTTCTGATTTCTGAATTACTTTATCAGTACCTTGTGACTGTAAGCATTTTTTAAAAGCGCTACCTTGGACAGAGGCACTTGACTGATTATTTTAATGTACTTGCCATTTTGACAGTGGAAAAGAATCACTTTGGATAATAACATTTCTTCAAAACAATCATGAGAGGATGTGTTGGTCCTGATTTGAATCAGGTGCTCCCATAAATACAGCAAAACAAGATAATGATCTCCTCAGGAGTGATAGTGCTGCTATTGTTATATTAAATAGGGCTGTTACATTAAATAGGATGTCAGATAGTCGTCTCCACAGGAGAGGCCTTTGCTATAGTCATATTGAGGATAACTTTTTCATTTTGTTCAGAGCAAGAATGCTACATTTTGTGCACCTGATTTCAAGAGAAAAGAAAACAGTCTCAGATGTGAGCTATGAAAATTCAGACTGTGGGCGGAACAGTGAGGCTATCTTACAGCATCGTGTTGTAAAGTTAAGAGAAAATGTAAACGCTGAGTTTAATTAGTGTAAGACAGCATGGAAAAGATGAAAAGCCTGCCTGAAGGCTGCGTCTGTCAGGTATTTGCCATCTGTAGTCCTCCCAACACTTGTTGCTGCTTAGCAGGCTAGTTGCAGCTCTGAGGAAGCAGGAAAGTTTCAGGTTTGCAAGTGTTCATATTGTTAGTTATTGTGCTTCTTAGACTTATCTGTTTCTGAGACTGCTTATAGGTAGTTACCGTGCTTCTATTTATGCCAGCTGGGTATCCTTGGATTCCAAGGCTGCTTGCATAGCTACTTGCTATAGATACTACTTTGAGAAGTCCCCTTTCAGCACTGGGAGTGTTTTACTTATTTGGTTATTCAGCTTGTGACTGTGCTGCTTTCATTTCGCTTCTGACACAAGAATGTCCCTTAACAAGGCAATGTCGAAGTGTTTCTTGTCAATTGTAAAAAAGCTTTTTTTCTATCCATTTTCTCTTCCTTGTAGTCTGAGAACTTTCTCCTACTAAGTTCTGTTTTCTTCCTCATTTTTTTTTCAAGAGAAAGTAAGTTTGCTTAGTCCTGAAATCACTGACTTTGTAGGTTGTATTTTCATCTGTGTTAAGCTCTAGTGAACTTTAAGACATTGTTGAAGAAATTCTTTCTTTTCCTCTTCACAAGCCCATAGGCCAAAGGAAAATAATATTGTTGCCTGTCTCCCAAGGATTGATGTTAATGAGAATTTCCTTATATACTTTAAGTATATATGCCATACAAGAGGAATTTTCTTCCTGAAATGGTCAAATGACCTATTTCTCTAATCATCTAGGTATCCATAGGAAATAATAGAAGAAAACTTTTGAGGATGTATGATATCTATCTGATTAGTTACAGTGCAGAAAAATTTAGTTGATAGAAATGATCAAATATGAATATGAACTAACCCTAATAATTACATCTTCTTACTCCTATTTGCCCGTCTTACTCCTATCCCTCCATCTTCCTGATCTATCATCAGTCTCACTTGCTCAGCTTGGTTTGAAACTGAACTTTACAGTATCTTTTGCACAATGGGCCTTTTTTTTTTTTTTTTTCCATGTGCACCCCCAAAGCAAAAGCCAGGCCTTGAACTAAAAAGCTCACCAACACAAAGATTCTTCCCTTTGCTCAAGCTGGAGGAAACCCTCCATCCCAGGCACTGCTGTAAAACAATATCAAAGAGAAAATTGTTGCTATAATTAGAAAGGCCAGTGATAAATGGCTTTCCTTGGCTGAAGACAAGTTTGGATGTATTGGCCGGAAAAGAAGAAAAGGTTCATGCTTGGATCCCTTAGATCCCATGTTAGATCCCAGTGATGTTCATCTCAGCTCATTCTATCCCATTCCCACACAACAGCGTTATCAATAACAAATAAACAAGCTCTCTGTCTTTCACTACTTCCGTGTTTTTCTTGTGCAAATTGTCTGTAAGAGGTGTCTTAATGATTTGCAACTGATTTGCACATAATGATCAAGATGTTTTAAAAGTGTCTGGTGACCCCATTTTGTGAGAGCAAACTGAGCAACTTTTGTGGGGGCTGATTTTCAAATGATGGTGTGCTTTCTGAAATCTGCCTCATTAAGATGTTTCAGGATGGATCTCTAACCTCCGTTTTTCCATTTTAGCTTTAGGTAGAGGAAACTTTCACGCTTTACTGTTCCCACTGAACAGGCCAGCTGCCCTTGCATCCACTCAGATTTTCAATTCTCTGGGGTTTTTATGGAGAGAAAGGTCACAAGCATTTTCAGGAACATGAGGGCTGGTGGGTGCAGGGATGCATCCCTAATCCTGAGTAATGAGCTGAGAAACATTAAGATAGTTATTAGAAAAGCAGTTACATGAAGATATACAACTGAAAATAGACTTGTTTTGTACTATTCTCCAAACTGTTCATTTTTAAGCATCTATCTCTTGTTAGACGCCAGTTACTTTATTTAAGGTTAATGAGTACAGTTGGTTAAAAAAGGGGAGAAATTATTCTCTGACAAACTTAGACTTTCTGTAATAGGACTTACCTCTCCTTTAAGGAAATCTAGAATCATTTCTCCTAAGCTTCTGATTTTCTTTCTTTTTTTTTTTTTTTCCACAGAAAGTAAGATTTCCCACAGAATACTGATGTGATTTTTCAGAACTGTGCTTTAAGTGTTTTGAACGCTTGCTTTTTTGTAACTTCTGGAATCTGGTATTTTGTTTCCACTTCATTCTGAAATGGCAAATATACTTGAGGTAAAGAAAATCTTACCTCATTTTGCTAGGTGAGAGTTAAGGATCTAGAGAAACAGGGTGACATGGTCTTCCTCAACCAGTGAAGCAGTTTGGTAACCCCAGCCAGAGAATGTTGCATCCCCAGCTATGTTATAAATCAACTTCTGCAAATATCTCTTTTCCAATGACCTGACAATGGAAGCCATGTGTCTACCTTAGGTAAAATACATAGGTGTTAGATGGATAAGGTCGTATTAGATGGATCCTGCTTCTGCTGATCATATAAGTCATGTAAAATTTTGAGCAGCTTCACTAAAACTGCACATCTGAATAGGTGGACCTCAGGACTTAGGCCCATAGATAGGCACCAGAGCAGCAGGAAAGCACTGCTCAGTTGGAATGGGTCACTTGCATAACATGAGGGCAGGAATATGGCTGTTTTGTTTAGGTGCCGTCATAATCAAGGTGCAGAATGCAGTGTTTCAATTAAATGACCTTAGAAGTTGAAAAATGAAAAAAAAAAAAGGTGGCATGAACTTCACAGAATGTTAAAAAAAAGCCACTTCTTCTTTTTAGCAAAATATTTCTAGTTTTTCTTCCCATCCCTTGATAGCTGTTAAATTGAGTATTTATCACAGCTTCTTTGCAGATTGTGAGACTGAGCAAAATAATCAAGCCCAGTTTGAAACACAGGGCTGCAAGCATTAAAAAGCCAGTTGAGTTGTTCATATTTCACTCTTTTGCACTAAATAATAATTATAAACCTACATCCAATAGAGTGCAGTACTGTACTTCAGTCTGTTAATTTAAAAATCTCAGGCAAGCCCAGGGGTACTGCATGTCCTATATTCTGCAGAAGCGCTTCACGCAGAAGCACTCCGGAGCCCTTTGTAACGGCGCGGCGCAGGTCAGTGCTGTGCCAATTGTCTGCATCACAACGAGGAAGAATTCTCATCTGAAGACAGGGCATACCCTTTCTTGTAAAGCACTCTGCATATTTTCATATGAAAAATGTTGTGTATGTTTTCATGTTTGGGTAATAGTTAACGTGTCCTCATTCATTCATTTATGTTAGAGCTTGTATGAAAAAAAAAGTAACTTGCTTTGTGCTTATGTGCTTGCAGCAATTGTATACTGAAAGATTCTCCTTTTCAGGGGTAATTGGCCTAAGCTACAGGGGACTATTCATGCACTAATGTCAGGATATTCAGTGTTTTAGCAGGTGTGTATGTGTGCCCATAGCTTTTTTTTTGTTTTTCAGAATAGACTAAGACCTTTGTAGTGTGCATCAGAGCACCTAGACCAAGCTTCCGTATGCCAAGTTTGGCTTTTATTTATGTTATAAGTAAATATTGGGCCTCAAAGAATAGGAGCTTTAGAGACAACAGTCATCTAACCACAGTACAACATACACAGTAGTACTGCAAACTTCTTTCTTGTGAATATGACGCTCCTAGTGGTTTAGACTAAAATATATCCGTGTTATATCCATGTTTATAGCTCTAATTTGGAGATTTATACCAAAACTCTACAATTGAAATTAGAACACAACAGTTTTTTAGATTCCCTATAGAATACAGGAATTGTGTGTACAAAGCAAGAAGGGTATTTTATGTTTCCCATGAAAATACAGTAAAGGTGCCTCACTTGTGAGGATATTGTATAGTGTATTAATAATTGTAGTCTCTTATGTTAAGGAATCAGACACTATGCTAATACACCTAATTTTCAGGGAATCTTGCCCAAGGATTTCTGATTTCATCTACTAAAAAAATAAAATACCTTGCAGGGCTATTCCATCACTCCAACAAGGCTTGTAGGATTCTTTGATTACTGAGAACCAGATCTTTAGACCACTAAAGTCACTGAAGAATCTTTGTTAACTTTATTGTTCTTTAAAGCAGGCAAACAGTAATTGACTCTAAGGAGGTATCAGCTAATTTTCCATGAAGAAGTCTGCAAAAAGATATTCCCCAATATTTTTTACATTTTCTACAAAAAGGGATTGATTGTAGAAAGTGTCCTCTCTGTAACAGTTTGACAAAAAATGTGTTGGCTTTTTGATTATGAAATGATTATGCAAAAATTCCTGTCAAAGAGGATGTGGGCCTCTTGCTTTGTCCTCATCATTATCACTGTAAGGTGAAAATGTGGTGTTAAGAATCAAGTGCAAATTGTTTTAAACTACAGTTTCAAACACAAGAGGATTGGGAGTGGTAGGTCATTCCCCGCAGGTTACTGAGGGAATATCAACCATCTCCTGACTGTTGTTTCAAAAGAGGGTGAAAGCAGATACATGTATGATTTTATGTATGTACATAAAATCTACCAGGTTGACCTTACATCTTTTGTCAAAGTGCTCTCCCCCTAAACCATGTTGGAGGCTGAAAAAATTAATTGGATGCCATCCAAAGTGATCAAAGAAAACAAAGAACGGGCCATATTCAGAATGTTGCTACTGTTTTACTTCAGTCACGGGCAGTACTGGTTTCCAAGTGAAAACCAGAGAATTTGTTTGCTGCTGCTGTGTGATGGACAGAGACATATAGTCTTCTCTAAAGGTCTGTGTAATGCTGTTTTTAAGATTCTCTTAAATTTTATGTACCTGCTCATCTTAGTTACTATAAAATCGTCAGTTGTGTCTTTTCAATCTTTGATTTTTGTTGTTTGGAAACAATGTTATCCCACTTTCTAATTTTGCCATGCGAGTCCCTTGTTTTGGTAAAGATTAGAGGCTTAGTTCTTGTTCTGGTGTTTTACACATGGGTAATTCCAGTACAGTTATTGCCTGATTTACAGCAATAGGAAGTTGCTGGTCAGGAATTTTCTGCTGATGCTTTTCTTTCCTTTAAGAAATGTTAATTTGTCAAAGTTTTTTCCATTTGGACAAACTCCAGTAAAATGCAACCTCTTTTCCTTCTATCTAGTGGGTGGGTTGTAGTTCCAGGGCCTCTGTGGGAACCTGGGCACCCTTGGAAATAAGGACTCCTTGGCTGCCAAATTTCCTCCTGTGGGAAATGCAGAAGGGAGCCTGGGAACCTAGAAAACATCAGTTTGACTGAGATTCTCAAGGCTGCAGCTCCTGCCTGCAGGACAGAGCCTGAAAGCTGAATTTACTGAATGGTGGATCCTTGGCCTTGTTTCTCGAGGTCTTTGTGTTTCACCCTAGGATTAGGTGTTAGACATGTTGGGAACTCGGCAAGGGCTGGGGCACCTAAGCACATTATGCAGGTAGCTGATAGTCATTGCACAGGTCATGTGTAATCAAAGCAAAGAAGATGAAGTTAAACTAAGCCAGAATTGGCCTCTGAGCTTAGAAGACAGGGCCATGAATTCAGTTTATTTACAAATTAAAATGTAAATAAACAAGAAGAAACATTGTGGCTATTTCAAAGCCTGATTTTTTTTTCTTTTTCTCTAAGGCAAGGCATTTCAAAAGTGATCTTTTTGACATTTCACAGATATGACATTTCACAGAACAGAAAAACCTTCTTTTCAACAGCTCTACTGTCAGTAAGAGAGGACCATGTTTGTTTCCTCAGTCAATGCCAGAGTAGTGCTCAGCCTGAGTCAGATGATCCTTCTGTGCTTTGTTACAGGATTTATTCCCCAGATGACTCGACCATGCATTCAGTACATTCTCCCTAAGGTTTTCTTTAGATAGTTCTTGACATGAACATATCAACAGGCACCTGCAGTGAGGAGTGAGAGAACTTACAAGTTAACACACCTGTCAGGAGGAGTACGGACCTTTATCTAGAGACTTCCTCAATGCTGCAGATACTTTTGTATGCTATGTTTTAATGGTAAACATAACTACTGTACTCTCTTGTTAGAGAAAAAAACATGGGACTGCTTGATTTTGATGATGATCTTTTTCCTTTCATAAACACCTCAATAAACCTAATCCTTCCCATAAACGTATAATCTGGGGGAACTTGGGTTCATTTATTTTTCAGAGAATCACAGAATGGTTGAGGTTGGAAGGGACTTCTAGAGAACGTCTAGTCCAACCCCCCTGCCTAACTTTGTCTAAGAACATAAATTTTTTGGCCCATACATCACCTTCTAAAATTCACTGATGTATATATGGTTATAATGGTAATTTAAAATCTTAGCAGGAAGACTTAGCCAGGTGTTTGCTCACAGTTTTTCTAGAATGTCATTGTGCAGCCACTGCTAGAGCACCACACTGAATAGAGACTTCCATGCAGCCAACATAACAGAGGTATCTTGAACATAAGATAAACCAGTGGCATCTATAGTGATACTTGTCCACCTATTCAGTATGAAGAGACTCCATAGTGCGGCTAAGTGGTGGAGTGATGCGTGCAGAGTAATGTGCCCATTCTAAGAACAAAAGTATTGTAATATTTTGTCAAGAAAATCTCCCTGAAGGGCTTATACCCTTCTCTGGAGCTCTGAAGAAGACATGTGCTTGTATTGCAATGTTGACTTCTGTAATCCATGACATCAGGCTATAACATCAGTGTCCCTCATCTCTTAGACCAGTTTGGCTTTTGTTAAAAAAATGCACAGGAATATTTTGTTGTGCAAACTGTAAACAAGTTCAATAATCTGTTTATTCTAACTAATCCAAATGTCATATTTTATTGTACTATTGTAGCCCCCTTCTGTCTTCCTTACACTATTATTACACTAATGCTAAATGGATTGCTCTTGTTTGAATGGAGAGAATTAATCCTATAGCACTGGAGATAACTATAAATAGAGGTAGAGGTAGTACTGTGCTGGAGGTAGTGCAGTGTGAGATACTGAATTGATTGCACATTCTGTAGCCTTCAGTCATTTGAGTTAATTCAATAAATTGTTCTAAAGTTGTCTAAGTACTGAATGGAATAACTTTAAAATCTGCTTCCAAAACTCAGCGACATTTCATCTTCAGGTTCATATTGATGATGTTGTGAGTAAAAAGGTGGATTTCTACAAAAGATACATATAACCAATTCCTAAGAAGGTATAATTTACACAGTTCTTTTGACTTCAATGAAAATTTGAAAATTTATGGAAGTTAAGAAGCGGGTATTATCCACCTGTTTTGAATTTTCTTGATATTTTCTTAATTTAGATCTATTTTTGTATATTAATGAAGAAGACTAGTTTTAGCATGATCTTCATCTTTCTGTGATATTATTTGCAGGTAATTAGGACCAAAAAAGTGTGAAGAGGAATTCAGTACCTTACTGAATTGGTAGCAAAGATCATACTGGAATTCATAACCAGCAATGAAGCTAAAAAGATTTTTGCATTCTCTTGTGTTTTTTTNCATTGCACCTTGGACCTAAAATATGTAAAAGCTGTGAAATTACGGGGTTTGTTTCAGAAAAATAAGCCATATCTAGATGAACCATAAAATATCTACACTGTTGGAAGGATGGCATTATCAAAGGAAAAACATTAAAAAAAAAAAAGTCATTTTAATCACATCAGTCTTATTGCAGTACAGAATGCAAATACACATATACTACAGATTGAGACTGCACTCAAATGTTCTGACAATCTGTTATGTTTTCAGTGATGTTTCAACCCTATCACTTGGGGTTTTTGTTTTGCTTTTTTCTTATGACTATAAAAAGCCACTACTCATCTCTGTCACATGCTATACAGGATAAAAAGCTTTGCAGTTTTCTTAACAAGAATCAGACGATCAGGGTGTTGCTGGAACGCAGAGAATACGCCAGTGTCTGTTCAAAATACAGCCTAATGAGCCAGACTAAATACCCCGGACAATAGAGCCGTGGGGGGAAAGGGCTTCTGACGGATCTATGGATCAGCTGCAGCTTTAACATCTAACTAGTTTCATTTTTCATCTTTACAAGTTTCATTTCCCTGTTTTGTTGGTATAAACTACATTTCAATGAGTGGACTTTCAGCTTAGATGACAGTGTTGTGTGCTTTGCTAAGGACGCCGTGGATTATCCTAGGAATAATTTTTGTGTTTCTTTTTTCTCTCATAGTCACGACCTATTCCCTCACACCTCACCTCAGCAGTTGCAGAGAGTATCCTGGCTTCCGCCTGTGAGAGTGAAAGCAGAAATGCTGCAAAAAGGATGCGGTTGGATAGACAGCAGGTACTGTGTTGTTTGGGGGTCTACCACATCCATATTTATAAGTGCACTGGAGTTAGACTCATTTACATAGGATGCCATGCAAAAGGGTGGTGCAATCCCTTATACATTTCTCGTTAGCAAGAGCAATTAAAGTACAAAATCTGTAGCTGTTTAAACGAATACACAGGTGTGCCTATGTACATATTTACATAAGCTGTATGAGAGGCTAGTGCATTAGTAAAGTCCAGTTGGATAAACCTGCATGCTTGTTTATTAAGATTTGTAGATTTTATGGGCATAGTGTGTAATCTGCATAGTAATGTTATAAGAAATACAGCATACAGCATGTATAATTTGAGTACATAACAGAAGTACATACATGAGTCAGTGTGTTTTTGTGTGCACACACTCACATTTTTGTATGGATTTGTAAATGCAAGGTGAAATTGTGTCAATTTCTGAAAATACCTATTTGTCTGAAACAGAAAAGTTATTATGATATATAATGAGTTATTATGATATATATATGACATTAATGAGTTTTTAAAGTACAAATCAATATTTCTTTTATTTTTATGTGATTATCTATTAAATTGTGTGTTAGTATTTCGTTATCATTAACTTGCTGAGAGCTGCTTATTTTCTTTCAATTTTTTATAATCAAAGTGGTTGCTTGTTTCAGGCTTTGATTATTCAGTTGCTCCAAGAATATAGTGAATGTATGACATGTTTATTGCAAAGACATTTATGCTTTATTTCTCTTGAATATTGTCACCAAGACAAATCCTAGTAATATCTCAGTTGTATAGAAATCTGCCTCTGTTATGGTGAACTTTTTCATGGAATTTAGTGATTAAAATAGCATTTTCCTTTTATAAACAGTCCATGGACTTCTTTCAGGTCCTGACCTGTTTGAATAAAGGATTCCTACTTTTACCCTTATAACAGTGATAGATTAGGGGCTGAGGGTCGTTGTGGCTTTTTGCTGATAAATTTTTTTTGGTTGTATTTTCATTAATACTGTACATGTGCCTTAAGGTTTACAAATTACATGGGATGTCAAAGCACTCTGATGTTAAGTATGACATAGCGTGGAAGTAGAGCTCATTCAAATTGTGCAGGTTTATTCTGTCATTTGTTCTCTGCTTTGTCAGTAACGATCAGGAAAAAAAAGCTATTATGGCAGTGTGCTTAGCCCAGGGAGACCTGGAAAGGCTTATACAAACATGAGTTACTTTCATTGCACTGGCTGGAATCTAACCTGTCCTCAATAATCACAAAAATAACAAAATTAATTCACAGGTCCAGCCAGGGTGAGGCAGAGTTTTTGAGTGATTTTAACAGGAGACCCATAATATTCTTCAGAAAGATAGAGAATAGTTGAAACAAAAACATTTTAAAAGGTGTATATGGGAGCCAAAAAGAATGTTAATTTGATTTCTTTTATTTGTGGCATTACTATCACTGAAGAGTTTGGTAACATTTATCATTGAGGAAAGAGGGGATTCTTTGCTGTTCATTACAAAATTCAAACTCTGTAGACCAAATTGCTCCATTCAGATTGGCTTAATTACAAAGGTCGTGTTAAAGTAGCAAATTTGTCTATGAAAAATAAATGTGTTGGGTTCTGCTTCCTTCAGCTCCCTCCTTCTTGACAGAGAGTGCTAGGAAAACTGTGGAGATGGCTGCAAATAGCACCAGCCATTTGACTGAGCAAGTAGTAAATTAACTGGATGAGGTAGCTGTGGTGGCTGCTAAACTATTTGTGAATTCAGGAGGGATTTTGTGAATAGTTTTGTCTGGAAGAAAAATATGCAAGAGAGGGTACTGGTGGTTTTATAAAACTGACAGTAAGAAATTTTCCCTGAAGGTGAACAGTTAGGGCAGTCATTAGAGAAGCAGAAAACCTAGTTTCTAGGTTCTAGTACCAGTCCTACTGAAAAGTTAATTATTTATTCCAAATACCTAACACAAACCACATAGTTTGAGAGCAAAGCACTCCAGAATATTTCTGAGCGTGGTATTTTAACACATGCGCTGTGCTCCATGCTTAGGCTCAGATGGGAACTGAACCTGTTTCCTCACATCCTGGGCAAGTGCTTCCTAGGTAAAAGGACTCTATCCTTCTCCTTTTCCTATTTTTCCATTTTATTTACTTCAAGATTTTCTTCGTTTTTCTTACCAATATCCAAAATGAAATATTTTGAATAGATTTTTTTATCTTAAAAACAATGATATAAGAAAGTTTAGTTTAACCTGCATTTTTTTGTGTTTGTTTTCATCTGCTTGAAACAAGTAAATAAAAAGCCTTCTCCTTTGTAAACATAAATTGGTAAAATTGGACATTATACCTATGGGGAGGACTCAAGCTTTGAGGGCCATTCAGTGGAAATTTGGGAAGAAGGCAGCTTTCGATAATGAAAATTACCACTTCATAAATTGCATCAAGAGACCTTCTAATGGAGGACAATCACTAGATAGTCCTGGAAAGCAGATTCTTAAGCAGATTTGTAAGAGCATTCAGTCAGCACTTCCCTTCAAAGCTGAATGGAAGCAGAGAATTAAAGCTGCTTTATTCTTGCATGCAGCACAGGGAAGGTCCACCCTGTCTTCTCCAAGTGAGTCAGTCTGTCTCAAAATAAGATTTAATTTGCATCCCTACCACAGGCTTTTCAGAATATTACCTCAAAATGCGTGTATATGTTTGTACAGTTATAGAGTATATACATTTACAGATACAGACAGATAAGAAAGCAAATGCATAGAGGTGTTCAAAAGGAACCTCAAGGATGTAATCAATCAGATCCTTCTTTAAATTGGGGGAAATCTGGGAAGGGAAGGTCCTAATCACACTTTCTTGTGTGCTCACTTGCATGTTTTGCACTTGTCTTCTTTCTTGGGTCTCCCTCATGTTTTTATATATGTACAGCTATGGAGAAAATATATATGTATCTATGCTGCAAACTCCCTACAGCAGGCACACTGTCTCTGGTTTGCAGGGTCTGTGCAGTCAGTGCTACATGTGCATAAAAGGTTTAATGTCCCTGCTGCGTAGAGCCACCTCCTGTGGCAAATACCGCGGCTGGCCAAGCTGCTGTCATCACGGACACAAATTGCTCAGGGCATCTAACAGAGCAGCCAGTGCTAGAATGACAGCTGTCATGTATTCCAAACACAACAACAAGATTTTTGCCCAGCCCCAAAACCAAGACAAAAGTTCAGCAACTTCTTGAGCGCTTTTCTCATCTTGGTTTTGCTCTTTTCCCTTCTACTTCTCTACTTCTTTCCCTCTCTTAGCAGGAAGATCTGAGTGTGTTGCATGCAGGCACTCCATGGAAGTCTGTGCTTTGATAAGATACAAATCTGACTTTCCAAACCAAAAATGGTTTGGAATGATTTTGCCTAGAGCATCAGTATTAACAGTGGTTTGATGAAAAAACATTTCAGTGATTTCTCAGCAGAAGGAGCCAATGGCAGAAGTCAAAACAATGATAATTTTAAAGAGCTCATTATTTCTTTTGTAAAGATAGAGTAGTGACCATGCCCATGAGTATTAGGTGTTTCTTTCATAGGTATAAAATATGAAAACTTGGCTTTATATGTTTTTACTCCTGGGCACAAACTTACTACCTGTTCAGGAGAAACCTCTCTAAATAATCTGTGGGGAAGACACAGTGAATACTGCATCTTACAAATGACATTCCAGAAATATTTCTGAAATGACAGTGCGTAATATAGCCCTGGTATAGTTAATTTTGCATAGTTTCATCTAAAGGAAGAAGCCATTATTTTCAAATTCCACACATATAATGTTTATATTTCTTAACTCAAGGCTTTTTTCTTCATGCAAAAATGCAGTTTTAAATCTAAGTTAATGAAAATAGGTCTCATTAGTATCAATTCTTATGTTTCAAAATTAGTTATTTTAAGACAGTCATTGATTCCATAATGGGAGACTCAGTGCTGTCTTGTCTACAGGGAAACCAGAACATTTCTGCAGTTTTGAAACTGTAGCAATAAAAGCAGTGTCAGCTTCAGAGACTTCCCTGTAAGTAAAATAAATGTGTTTACTAGGTCATGGTAGCTTGGACTATAATGCTTTGGCTGTCTAACTGTATTAGATATTACTCAAGTGTTTTAACTTTAGTGCATTTTCATTATCTTTAAATCAAGCTCTGTTGGTTGGCCTGTAATCTTAAATGCAGAGAAGTGACATGTTTGGTGTGTATTACCTGACTGAAGAGTTCTGTTGCTTCCATTTCTTTTTAATGATGTTTGGTATTAAGAAGAAGAATTTATTCCATTGTATAAGTTCTATAAATTAAAATTTGAAATAGTGTACATTTATTTAGGCTACTGACAAAAGATGGACACTGGGCTGGGTTTGGCTGACCCTTCCACAGATAAGGAAGTGGTTTATACAGTGGTCATGGAGTTTTTGGTTACTGCTATCCTAATTATCTCCACTGAATCCAGATTTTAAAATAGAGTAACTCCAGTCTTGGATTTTGAGGACCATTTTTTTGATGACAGTTGATCACAAATGTAGGAGCGATAGTCAGATTGACCTTTTATGCCTTGCTTCAGTAAAAGAGGTCTTGTCTGAGTCCTTAAGATTTGCTGCACTTCTT
Source organism: Nothocercus julius (assembly GCA_013398735.1). Taxonomy (NCBI): domain Eukaryota; kingdom Metazoa; phylum Chordata; class Aves; order Tinamiformes; family Tinamidae; genus Nothocercus; species Nothocercus julius. Next base: position 2,882,998 of record VZSV01000007.1, read on the forward strand.
GATGTTATCTTGGGATACTGTCTTGAAATAATCTTGCAGAATTGCATTATTGCATCTCGAGCCATATTAAGTATGAAGCAGTTGCTCTGAAGTGGAGTTTCTGAACTACTGTGAACAAGGGAGTCTTGAAATAAAGTAAGGACAGCTGAAGTGCAGACCTCTTGGCCTGCTTTCATTGCATCTGGTGAACACGGTGACTTCTTTCACTTCCTTCATTTTACAAACCACATTGTGTCTTGACTGGGCAGGGGAAGAATAATTAAATATAAGGAAAGTGGAAAAAGTCACCCTGACATGACTGCTGTGGGCAGGGAGAACGTGAGTCGGGATGCCCAGGCCGTGGGACGGCTGCTGCCGAGGCCTTGGGCAGGCAGCTCCGCTTCTCGTCAGTCACGCAGGTGGGAGCTTTGTTCTGAGAGTTTAAATGTGTCATCGGTTAGGAATTCTGCAGTGAAGGTAGATGTGTCTTGTTTTTTTTTTTTTTTTTTTTTTTTTTTTT
>VZSV01000007.1:2886586-2920418 GCA_013398735.1 Nothocercus julius
GCCAAAGTTGGCCCTCCTGAAGTCCATGGTTGCAAGGCTACTTACAGCCCTGCTCCCTCCTCGTTGGATCCTGCACTCCACCAGCTCATGGTCACTGCAGCCGAGGCTGCCCCCCACCTTCACATCTCCAACAAGCCCCTCTCTATTTGTCAGCACGAGGTCCAGTAGCCACCTCTCCTCGTTGGCTCCTCCACAACCTGCATCATAAAGTTATCATCCACGCACTGCAGCAACCTCCAGGACTGTTTGTGCCTGGCTGTGTTGTCCCGCCAGTAGTATGCAGAATTTTGAGCAGCCAAAGGAGTGGACTAAATACACTTCTTTGATACTTGTGCCCAAACTAACAGGACATGTGAATTATAATTTGTTTGTAGTCACCTAGGAAATTACCAAAGGAGCCAAAAGAGAGTTTAAGCTCAGAGGAGAATGAAATTCAGCCTCCTTATCTTCCAGCCTAATCAAGGCCTTCTCAGCCACAGCTGGTGCTTTTTAAATTAGCAGGCTTTTCACAAAGTGCTTGTCAGTCAATATTTTATAGAACATGCATGATAAGAAAAAGGTTTTCTGTATTATCCTTTTTAAAATTGTGAATTTAAAAGCTATAATTCCTTTTCATTCCACAAGCTAGTTAAAAATAACAACAGCCGGAGAACTTTGTAGCCTGATAGAGATGATGTCTTCAAACCTTTGTTGTGCAGAGTCATCAGAATAATACTTTTCATGTAAAACTCATAATCTGTTTAGTTTGATTTAATTCAATTATTTTATCACGACCTGTAAGACAAAGACAATATGTGTATAACATTAAAAATACGATGTAAGATTAGGTTGAATATGTATGTGATTTTTTGAGCCCTACAGACGCTACTAGTTTAATTATAAAAGCTAAACCAAAGAAAAGAAAAAACATTGATTACTTGAGCTTTTCATTTCAGATTGATAGGACCAATGCACTATGATACTATGAAACTATTCTTTATGATACACACTGAATACATTTTTGAAAAAAAAAAAAACTTCTCATCAAGATGAAAGCTGTGACTTTTTTTCCACGCTGTGATTTGTAGCCATGCAAATTAAGTATCGGTAATCATCATGGCAGAATGAAGAATAATATCTAACCCACAAGGAAGAGAAATTTAAAGATCCCAGATTTATACTGAAACGTAAATGAATGTTAATTTGCAAGTAGACACACTCCTCTCCCCCCTTCTCATTTTGGAGAAAAATGACAGCAAATGTTAAGTTTTCAGTGCTCCAGTAGGATATGATTAGGAGGTTAAGAATATCACATCATTTAGTAATTTTAACAATATTGCTTTTAGCTGTTAGAGGAGTGGGAGTAGGTGGCTATTAGGTTTCTGACAAAGCAATTATGGCCCAGACACATTTGCTGGCAGCTGACCTGACATTTGCCTCTGGATAGTTGTCATAGCAGCAACCTGAATAGAGCAGCTTGATGCAAGTGCCAGTCGCAGACTGGATACGAGTTCTGTGCTAATGCAAAACATCTGAATATTAATAGAAATGCACATGTACTGCCACTTGGAAATCACTGCTGCTGTGCTTCCTTCCCTTCACCTCTAATTCCTAAATGTTCATTTTTAAACAAATTGATGCTTGGACGGAGATGTTATTGATCTGCCTCCATGCAACTTATGGTGCCATTTCTGTGCATGGAACAAGGGGGCTGACCTAAGGAAAGAGTCTTGAAACACAGTTTTATTAACCAAAGAAATGTCTGGCTGTCACAGGCCAGGAACAGTTTTTGTCCCTATTAAGAAGGAAGGAAACCACTGGCGAACAAATTACAGGTAATTGTAAAACTGTTTTGGAAGAAACTAATTGAAAATCTGAATGGTAGTGAGGGCATGGGCCATGTCAGGATCACTGCATCTGTTTTTCAGCAGTGAGGGGGGAAAAAAGATATTTAATCCTTGATATCTGAGTACAGAAAAAGTGTTTCTCAGGTCTACCACTAAAGCATAGCTTCTAAATCTTGACACTGAGCACCTATTTCTTGCATTACGCTTCAGACAGCAGGAGAGGGGAAGAGGGCTGGGTGTTTGTGTCACTGTGTGCGTGCTGCTGTTCTGCTGCCTGATCAATGTGCAGCTCCTTGAAGGAAGTAAGAAACAATTTGTAGGGCTCTTAAATGCTCTCTTTACTCTGTTATTTATATAGATATTTTATATATATATATATATATTTTTTTTTTTTGTATCAGTGGCAGGCTTTGACAACACTGGTTGCAGAAAAAGAAGTTACGTAAAAATCTCTCCCAGTGGAGATTTGGAGCATGGCCTCATGAGGCAGCGCATCTGTGAAAGTGGGCTGTGAATTGAGAAATGGATTTGCTTCAGGGAGGCTGAATCCTTGCCACAGCTATTGAGTATGCAGGAGGAGCACGTCAGCTGTATGTCTTTGCAAGGGGTGGAGGAGAAGGCAATAGAGTTCACTTCCTCTTGGATTTCGTGGAGACTAATTGGAGACTAATTTGCTTTAGAGGAAAAGCAAATTGCTGGATTTGCTTCATGCATGCTGGCTGCACGTGGCTGCAGTGCAGCGGGGTGGGGGAGGGAGCCTCTCTTTGTTGTATGTTTACACAAGGACCAAAAATAATCAGGCTCAGAGTGATTTTCACTTCAGAATGCTCCCATGCTCAGCTGGTCTGAGGCTGTAGAAAAGAGCAGAGGATAAAGGATGGACTTGATGATCTTGAAGGTCTTCTCCAACCATAATAATTCTGTAATTCTAAGATTTAGTAAAAAAACAGCCAAATAGCAACTGAAACCCTAAAATCCACAAGAGGTAAAAGTCACTTTAACTTGCAAAGGACTCAATGCCTCTTGCAATTTTGAAGCCTAGTAATTTTTTTGCATTCTGACACCTTTTTGTGATTAGGTATTTACTAGGCATTGGAGTGACTTCTGAACATCAATACCTTTTTGTACTTTATCTATGCTTAAAGTGGTCTAAGAAAATCATAAAGTTGTCAGATACCCACATGCTAGTTTGCATCTCAGGCCTTATTCACTTCCATCACTTCAGGACCTAAAGGCTATTTTACTTCTGAGTTGGTCTCTGTTTTTTTTTTTTTTTTTTTCGCTTTAACCACTGAGGCACAAAATGGTATGCAGGCACTGTTTAGCTGCATGTGGATTATTGTCAAGAGATCAAATTATGTACCAGTGTTGAGAAACCCACAATGCAATAGCCATATTGTCAAGGGGAAGAAAATAAGCAGTATGCATTGTAATTTTAAATCCTGCTGCCTTTCAAGTCAGTGGCAAAATTCCTGATTTCAGCAGTGCTGGATAGGGTTCTGTTATTAGCGGATGCAGCTGGAACAGACTACTGAGTAACACAGGGCAACACCCCCCTGCCACCACATTGCAGCCCAGCTTATGTCAAATTTGCTATGTGTTTTGGAAACAAATGTGCAAGGCATGCAATGGCAAAGAATTCCATGCCTTGGATTTATAGGGAGGCCTTAAGGTGAACATCTAATTTTTCACCTCAGCACAGAGATCATTAAATTAGAAAACGCTGTAGGTTTATATGTATGTGTGTATATATATATATTTTTTTTTTCTCCAGACTCTTTATGCTGTGCATATATGTCAAATTTCGAGCTGCTGATTTCAGAGAGCACTTTAAAGACCCAGAGCTGCAAAAGGATCTAGATTGTGAAATAAAATTAATGCCAGTGCAAGTTTTCCAGTCTGGAGGCTGACACAGCTGCAGGCTTGGGAATGGAGTGGCAAGCTGTTTCTTAGGAAGTAATTTTAAGGCATCCCTCTTCCTACTGTAGGTGGAGTGGGAATGAACAGGGAGCAGAATATTGTCCTGTTTGAGCCTGGATTAGTCATCTTCCATGATGGGGACAGAAGAAGAAAGGCCAGTTGAAATATAGATGTAAAACTTCAGGCCCAAAGATGGAGATTTTGGAGTCAGGGTGTCTGTTCTTCCTATTCCCATGCTGAAAGCCAATGATGGAGATGGTTTTACTTACCCCTTCCCTTCTTATAGCAAAATATTAAATATGAAGCCTTTTCTAAACAGTCAGAAGCTTTAAGAATAGAGAACAATATGTAAAGGCTTGATTTTGTGTCTTTGCTTTCCAGTACTTAGCTAATGACTGCTGCCTGGAGCAAAGGGAGGGTGCAGCGTTCTGGGAATATCGCCCCTGTTCTGTACAGGGCTTGGGCCAGTTGGTGAAATCTGTCCAAACCCAGTGTGCAAACTCCTGCTTTTTGGGAGAAAAGTGGCTTGTTTTGGCTTAGCTCAGTGAATCAGTGCATTTAGTAGACTGAACAATCACAGATTGTTCTTAAATTTGAAGCATCCGTTACGCAAGATATTCAGCTGTATTCCTCAGTTAGAACAATACAGTTCTCCGTGTAGAAATGTATGCGCAGACTGCCTGTGTTTGTAATTCAGCAATTTGGCTTGATGTCTCTAAGCTACATTTAGAAACGTATTTTTTTTCCAAGAAAAAGATAATAAAATATAACAAGCTTTGGGAGCAAGAACTGAGTGCACTGCTGGGGAGCAGCACCAGCTGCAGAAGAGGGTAGGCGCAGGGCAAGACAGCCAAGCAGGCTGTGGCCAGCAGCCCAGGCATCGTGCCGGAAGAATCCTCCCTTGAAATGAGAATATTTAGGGAACAGGTTTGTTCCGCAGTGCACAAATTTCATGCTTATTACTTATGGTATTTCATATTAAGCTTGAGTTTTAATGTCTCCATTAATGAAGCAGATCAGAAAGCGCACCTTCCAAAGGCGAGTCAAAGTTCCCTTCTCTGTTCCCTCCATCAGCTTTTGCTCCTCTGGTTTGATGATTTTGAAATGGAAAGGCCATACCCAAAGCATCACAACTTATCACCGATCCTTCCTGTAAAACACAAAACTCTCACAATATCAAAGTTAAAGGATGTGTGCAAAGTTGTCTCAAAAATTTAAAGTAGGTCTTCTGTTCTGCAGGGGCCAAACATTTTCTTTCTACCAGATGTGTTCAGGAGAGAGAGGGAAGGTCAGTGTTTCTTAAGATTCTTTATTTTATATTAAAAAAAAAAAAAATTTTTTTCCTTTTCCTTTAAACTCTAAAAGTCAGGTTATGCCTGAGGCAGCATTTAAAAACAGACATCCTGCATTCAGTTCTTGGAAAGAATTTTCATTTTCCCAAACATGTACTTCAAGTTTTAAGGCAAATTTGGAGTAACTACCAGCCAAATCTATCAAGTACATGACAAAGCACTTTAAAAATGTCAAACCTACTGTTGTAAGCAAGAAGCCATCAATAAATGCATGCAAGGAAGAACTTGTTCACTTTCTATTTAACATTAAAAAAGTGGGGTTTTTTTTTTTGGGGGGGGATTGTATTGTTTGGGTTTTTTTGTTTGTAAGACAGCTGTCTATAACTTCTACTATATTAAACTGTGTAAGAGACAACATAATATAAATATGGCAATATGCCAGAATCTCCAGTATGCTTGTTTTTAACTTTCAAAGGCAGAACACACAGGCATTTTTAATTAGTTGAAACTGATGAAGTTAATTCAGCATTAACCTCAAGTGCTTCATGTCTAGGTTGTCGTCTTCTGTTTCTAAATGAAGAATAATTTCATTTAGAATCTAATATAAAATGGTTTGGTCCATTCCCCTGCCACAGAGTCCAATACATGTAATATTAAAAGAAAGTGTGGGGCACAAGAGAAATAGGAGAAAGCTCTAAGGAGTCTAAATTATATCCCATAATTTTTCATAAAATGAAGCCTTTTTGAGCAGTTGCTTCTCCCTACCCTAGAGCGAGCAGGTGTATGGAAAGCTGTTTTGTGTCAAGAAGATTTGCTGTTAGTGGTGGGAGCGGAATCGGTTGTAACGCACTAGACGAAGAGACCGATAGTGGGAGGCTTCATTTTGGTGACCGTGATGATATTGTAGCAATAAATCTGCAAAGCTGGCACAAGCGTTTCTGCACGACTCCCACGCGCCTTCGCCTGCGCGCTCCTGAGCTTTTCATTCACGAGTTCAACATTTCTCCCTGTGGATGCGCTGGTGCCGCAGCCGTCCTGCGCTGCGTGGAGTGGAGCGGAGCCGTCCTGGCTCAACGTCTTGGCCGTCAGATTCACCGCAAAATGGCACGCTGGGGAGGCAGAGGGAAAATGCTCTTCATGTAGGAGTGCTGCGCTGAGAAGGGTTCTCAAGGACAGCACATGGAAATATGAAAAACACAGCAAAAAAAGGTCTTGCTTCTTGCCCTAAAAAGCGGAGCTGCCTGAGGCATGGGGAGAGGAGGCGGCGGGAAGCAGGAGCCTCTCTTGCTTTGCCTCCTTCTGGTTCGGCAGTAAATACGGTGTCGTCGTGCAGCCGCTTCCAGAACACATTCGTACGTTCGACACCGTGACCTGCAGGCAAAGTGTCTTGTGGGATGGGAAAGATGGCACTGTTTTCATGTGGTTTAGGTCGGGTTTGTTTGGAAGAAAAGTCAGATATTCCAGCTCATCTGTTTGTAATGCTTGTCAATGAGGAAACAGCAAAAAAAGATCAGTATTCATGTCGAGCGAGCTGCTGGCCGCTCCAGTAAAACTGCCTGTGAGAGGATGAGAGGGGATACACTGAAACGTGCCTCAATGGTCTGGCTGGGTTTGGGGTTGGGTTTGGGGGTTTTTTGCTGGGTAGAAACCGGTGTTTACAGAAGTTTTGCCTTTGTTTACTTCAGGTTTCCCACTAATCTAACTAATTTGAGCAGGAGCATCGCAAACCTGGAATTCTTTATCCAGGGGTTCAGTCGTAGGATCGGGCAGTCACCAAATGAGCTCTCCTAGGGCCCAGCTCGGCAAACCTGCTCCCGTGTTGTCTTTTGCCTTCAGCTCTCTTGGGCTATGGAGGTGGTGTAAGGGAAGGGTCCTCTCATATTCTCCCTAATCCCATCCTCTGAAGGACTCAGTTTTACAGTCCCTTGGGAAAAAATGGCTTTTCTTTCCTGGAAAATGTTGGTTGAGAATGGGTCGTGAAATTCAAACTGAGAAAGGAGGCAGGGATTCTCAAGGTCAAGTGCTAAAACAGGGTCTAGATCTTAAACTCTGGGGGAATTGCTGAGCTGGGCTATTCTTTAGGTGAAAGTCAAAATCTGTCTTTGTTTTCTGCCTCTCCTGAAGGGAAAAATGAGGAGACCTAATACATCTGCTGCAGACTAAAAAATAAATTTAAGTGCTTATGAAATATAAAAATAAATGTAATAAATCGTCTGCTGGTATGATCGGGCGGAAAAAAAATGCCTTCTCCTTTTATGTGCCTTTGCAAAACAGAAAATGGCAGCTCTGGGGGCTCTTCTGTTCTTTACTTTTGTCCCCTTGTCTGACTTTAGATGGATGTGGCTTTCATCATAGCAAATGTTATACGTATTCTGTGAAATGCTTGTGTTTATTAGAATCATTCCACAAATAGTGTGTAGGGTTTTTCCAGAACTCAAAGACATTGGTCCACTCCTGTTACTTAAACCAGGTTTAGTTCTGTCTGTTACATGCCTGGAAATATTCATAATAATTAAAATTACATTGAGGAAATCATTGTTCCTTACACACTGCAGCTCTACATTCTTGTATTATCTACTGCTATCTAAAGACCACTTTCAGTTGATACTGCTAGTGGTGAAACTGTTAGCCAACTAAATATTTTTTTCATACATTCTCAGGACAAATCCAGAGCATGGCCATGTCAGTGCTTCTAACTTCTGTCTTTGATGCAGCAGGGAATACTTGAAGAGTTTGTGCAGAGTGACAGCTGTAATTTAAGACTAAAACAGCAGGGCCCATGTAGAAAGTTAACTTGCAGGACACTTTCCATCCTCAAATGTGATTGCTACGCTCAGTCACACTTTCTAGTATTTCTTGGTCTCTTTTGGAAAAAGAGCACATGTAGAACTTTGTGGAAGAACTGCAAGTTCAGCGCAAGCACCGCAGATAAAGTTAAATGATATCCTATTTAATTTGAACAGGAAGAGATGTAGTTTAGAAGAATCCAGTTTCTCCTGTGCCTTTTCTTCACAATCATCTAAACTGTAGCGATAGCTTACCTGTGTTTCCATGCCCGACCACCAGCACTCGTGACCTCTGAAACCTCATCCACTCTTCTGCTATTGCAGCAGATAATGAACTGGCTAAAACTGACACTGCTATGAAAAATGATCCCTCTGCTTTGCTACTGCTCCAACAAAAGCAATTTTTGAACAACTCCTTGCAACAGCCATCTGAGCACCTCTTCCTAAAAAGTTCTGCAGGTGAAGTGGCAGTGATGAAAAAACAAGACTGGAGCACTGAAATGTGAAAATACCAACCTTTTATTTAAGGTTAACATGCCCATTTCAACCTATAAATAATATGTCATTCTATCAGGAATGCAGGAAATTGAGGTTTGCTTTTCTGTCTTCTACACAATAGCAACATTTTATTCTGATCTTCTTTTTTTCATGTCAGTCCCATGCTATATTTTTTATTTTTTGTCAAACACTGACATATGTCATTTTTTGGTGCCTGGTGACAGTAGAGATGCCAGGAGTTCATTTCAGTGTTAATAACCTGAATGCAGAAGGAACACACTGCCCTTCTGATCTGAAACAAAATACGGTGCTTTTCTTTGCTCTGTAGCCTGTGTCATGAAGACACTTCGGAGATACTCAAACTTTCAGCAGCTATTCTGACAGATATTATTCAAGTTGCCACATTTCTGTAGTGCCATTACAGGGAATTTAGATGCCTAACTGAACTCTCTGTTACACCCAAGTTAGCTCTAGTATATCAATATTTTCTCCTCACCTAAAATATTATGTTTCTTATTTTTGTCTCTAAAATATGGAAACTGTGTTGATATTGGACTTCACAGCAAAGTCATCACTAATACCTCATCTTCTGGTAGTAACATGTTAGACACTGTTGTAATTTCGTGCTAGCAGTATTTTGTTCGTATAACATTATTGCTGTGCCTGAAAGTTGTAAGCTGATACTGGTGCACTCTCCATGTAATGATGGGTAAGATGCTGGACTAGCAGCTGAGCTGTGGGTGTTCAGCCTAGCTGGAATAACCATCTTTAACTGAGCTGCAAAATAGGGTAGCATGTGTCCCAAAAACAGAATTTCTTGTGAGATCTGTCAGGATTTTCTTCTGTTCATATATTTTTTTCTGTTCTATTTTTGGTGTTTCTAGTCCTGATTTAAGTATTCAGGAATGAAGAAAATAAAGCAGGGAGAGTAGCTGGGAAAGACAGGGATGTGAATATGGAGGGTGAGAAATAGAAAGCTGAGCAGTCCCCTAGCTGTGTCTTACCAGAGGAGAAATAGTGTGCGTGCACAAGGCAGGCACTTGTGGCCCTCCTACTTTCACAGGTAAGTCCGTCTCTGAATCTGCCAAACACTTTCCAATCTTTCCAATCCAGTAACTGGCTTAAATTCTGAGAGATTATTTACACTTGATTTTGTGTTTTATTTAAAAAAGTTGCTTAAATTTATTTTTAATACTTCCTTGGGAAAACTTGAGAGCCTTTCCATGGGGTGTGCTAAGTAGTCACCCATGACTGTAGTACCTTATCCCTGATGAAGGTCTGGAATGCTGTTTGTGAAGAACAACTAAATTTAACGGGGAAGGAATCTGTGCAGAGACAGATTTTTTTTTTTTTTTTCTGTCTATTTAGCCTGATGATTTTCAACAACAGATTGTGGGAATTTCATTGGACTGATAACTTGAAAGAATCCTGTGACCAGCCTAGAAGGTGGAGAAATACTTGGCATAGATATCTGTCTTGGAAAGTTATCAGAGAGTAACTTCAGCTGTCAGATAAAATACATCTCTGATATGTTTAAATATTTTCCTAAATAGACTGTAAAGATTCTAGCAATTCAGTGTTCAGATTTCAGCTATAAATTCAGTATGATCCGCTGTAAGCTGAGGTAGATGTTAAATTAGAATTAGTATTCCCTCAATATTGGGACTGACAATCTTGGAGGGTGATATTCAAGATGGTTTTGAGGTGTGAAAGCAGTATGCACCATGGCAAACAGGTCACATAAATTAACTATAATGAGCAGGGAAGCTGTGGTAGATGTTTGGCTTTGCTCTTTGTAGATTCTGAAATTAGGGTGACTTTAAACACATTCTTCCAGTTACAAGAGAAATAAGATTTTCAGGGAAAGGTAATATCTTTTATTATATCAACTTTTGGTTCTTCCTTTAGTCTAGGAGAAGACTAACATCTTTTTTTTTTTTTTTTTTTTTTTTTTTTTTTTTTTTTTTTTTTCTGCAAACCTTCCCATGCTCCCATGCTTAGATCAGCACAGATATAAAAGCAGTCTTCTACCTCCTACGATATTAAAATATGTTGTCCTTTTAAAGGACTGTAAGTATTTACTACTTCAAATATGAAGGTCGTAGCAAAACACTGCTGAAAAGCTTCATTTGGATTTCATACTCAATAAATCATGTCAATTGGTGTATTGTGTTCGGGCCTCTGTAGTCTTGAACAGGCTGTTTTTAGTGAACAGTAATCAACTCTAGAAGAGGGGAAAAATGGAAACCAAGTGGAAACCAAAAGTGAAGTCAAAACTCATATCCATCATTTTACAGAAATACCATTTCCATCATTGCTAAACATACTGAATCAACAGTCTTATTGCAGTGTTTAAGGAAAATTTTAAGTGTTTAAGGAAAATTTAAGGAAAATATGCCAAAATATTTTTCACTGTCTAGGCTCCTACGACTTGGTTGTAAAATTAAAAGATGAGTCAAACACTAGAGAATTGATTTAAGGTAATTAAAGCTAATGAAATGTATGGTGGCTTTTTTTAGAACAATATGTGTCATTCAAGCAGTTAAAAGTATCATTTATTAAAATTACTTGACATTTTGTATTAAAATGCTTGATAATAACTTTCTAACCTTCAGCCATGAGGCATTACAGTTTCCATTCTGTCTTCCATGTGCTGAACTCTTTCAGTGAAAGTATCAGCCATTTCCCAGAATGGAAATCTGTCCTTTATGAGTAGTTTGGTTCCTATATCTTAACATTTTTGTGTGCGTGTGTGTGTGTTTGGTCTTGACCTTACAGTGGTGACATTTATGCCAAGGGTGTGCCTCTGGATGCCCTTGCTTACACCTACAAAGCCTTTTAGTAGCTAAATTCCCAGATTATTTGAATTTCAGCAGGTGTGACTAGAAACCTGAGGTATGGGGGTCGGTGTTGGGGCATGATGGGATCAGTGGTGAAAGATGAAGGGAAAGTGAGATTAGGAAATGGGCTTGGATGAGGAAGTGAGTAGCTGAGGCTGACTGAGCATAATGGAAAATGTAACCAAGAACTACTATTAAATTAGAGAATTAGTGGTGTCAAAGGGTCAAAATATGACTGAGGAAAAATAACGTGGCCTGGAAACAGGAGCTGTCTCAGTTAATTGTGGAAAATGGCTTTGCTCCTTGTGGGACAGGATTATGAGATTTAGAAGAAGCTGAGGAGAAAGAAAAAACTGAGGGTGAGATGCTGATTAAATACAGATTGGGAAGTGAAAGCACCTGAGTTGCTGAAGCTACTCAGGGGTCAAGAAGCAAGAGACTTGCTTGGAAGGAAGGGGTGAAGGTTTTCTTGGCAAGGAGACTGCAGTTTGGATGAAGGTTGGAGATGGGACTGGAGAATCAAGGATGAGGGTCAGGGATTTGGAAAAGTCAGTATGAGCCACATTTGAAGAGAGAGTCTAGGGTGAACTGTGTCAGTCCTTGGGGAGAGGAGATGACAGAAACGTGTGGGTCTCTGGGGACTCAGCACCTCACAGACCTGCAGAGAAAGCCAGGAGCTCAGTGGCTCGTCCTTCTTTGAGTGCCCTGCTCCATGTTTGCTTCTACATGGAAGGCTGAGCATGGCTGGAGAGGTTCTGCAAGGTCCTCCCTACAGGTTCAGTGGGATATCCCCTGATGGGATTTGAGCTTCTTGTGTCATTAATAATAATAATAATAATAAAACGTTGTTGTGGTTGCAGAATTCAAACTGTTTACATATTAGGTAGCTGAAGGTTCCCTTTCTTTTCTGAATCTTACCATCTGAAATGCAGCGATAAAAGTCCTATCTAGCAGGACTATTGTGAGGCGTAATTGGACGTTCTTTGAAAAGCGCTACATGGTTTTATCGTGTACTTCTGTTTATTCCTATGATTTTAAAATCAAAAGTAAAATAAATTGGTGTATTCCAAACGGGCAAATGTAGGAAAATATTTGAAAAATTATCTCTGTTCTTCTAAAACCACACTACAGGCTATTGAGGATAAACTTTTTGTAAAGCACATGAAAGCATGGTTTGTTTTTTTCATGTGAATGACTTTTTATACTTTTTTTTTTTTTCCCCTCTGCTGAAAAAAATGGAGGGCCATATGCAAATACAGGGTCCCTGGCTTGCCCATCTGTTTGAAGACTAAGCTGCATTTGAGTAATTCCGACATCAAAGTGGGATTCTAAAAGAGAAGTGTGTATTCACAAGAACAACAAGCAAGCCACTTTGTCAGTTTAACATACTCAAAAAGCATTAAGCAACAGAAGGCAAAAATAGATTTACTTACTTTTCTCTCTCTTCTAATTGAGTAGAAAAATGCACCTGGACCTGGGGGCAGCTCAAAGCCGACACTCTCAGAGTTGTTGGTTTGGCAGGCTGGCAGACACGGCATTTCACAGAGGCAATAAGTTAAACACATGTGCCCATCTTTGCCATTTCTGAAGCATTACCATTTATACCCTTGTGGTAAAGGTTTGGTCAGATTTTCAGTTGGTCAGTGTTGTCCAGGGGAGCTGGGCTGCAGAAACCCTCCCTTGGGGGATTTACATGCACTGGAGCAACAGACAGAGAAATAGCAACGCTTTTAATGGCAGTGCCTACATTTCTGACTCTGCTGAGTATACGGGATCAAAACGCAGTGGTATATCATTGGCAGAGGTTTTTATTTTAACACACTCTTAATTTCTTCTGTCATTGTAGAGGTGGCAGTGTGAAAAAGATGGGGAACAGAAAGGAGCTTTGGCATTGCTATATTTTTTCATTTCTGCTATTCCAAACATTTTCCAAAAAAGATGCTCAAAATCTAGATTACTTCTTTTCCAAAGTAAAGAGAAATGTTAGAAGTATGAATTATTTCCACTGCCATATACAAATGAAAACTGTATATGTCAAATTCTGGTTGGACAAATATTTTATCTGCGCCTTGTTTATCTGCACCGTAATTCATATTAAAGGTAAATAATAAATAGCTTTAAAATGGTTAGTTAATACTTGACAGGTCTTATAAATGTTATGAATTAGACCAGTGTGTATTCCTGTTGGTTTGGTTAAGCTTGGTAATAAATGGTTAGTTAATCATTACTGATTATTATGGAATTAAAACATCAAAAAATATATTTTAAATAATTTAGTAAGCCTTTGCAATATAAATGCAAGAGGGGAAGTTTTATCCACATGAAGTGCTGAACAACTAACACAGAATATTAAAAAAACTCAAAACTATGCTTGTTTAATTTCTACATTAATTTAAAAGCAAAGGCAATTAATTCCGAGAGGTGGAAAGAAAATGGATCTGTGTCTATTGCATTCACGATGTCTCTCCGCGAGAGAAGGAGAGCCTGGCTCACTTATTCTCAGTATGGCTGCAAGGAGAAAGACAAAAGTTATGCTTTTTGAAGTACAAAAGATCCCTGGAAAATGTTTGAATCCCACAGGAGGGTAAATGGGGGAGTACCTGGCCCCTGGACGGGGCCGAAGGTTCATGCACTGCAGGTGCAGGTAGGACGGGGAGCGACGCCGGCTCAGCACACACTGGCCCAAGGTGCCCCGTCCCGCTGCTGCTGCGTGCGGCCACCTTGAGGCGCTGTGCGGGGCCCTTACCGAGGCCCCGGCTCCAGCTCTGCCGGGCACGGCTCCGTATTCATCAGTTGGGCCCAGGTGCCTGGCCTGCTCTTGAAAAAGAAGCGCAACATTCGGAGCAGGCTGCCGTCTGCATAGGCCCAGGGCAGGAGTGCTGCGCTCAGCACCCTGCCCGGGGGCGCCGGGCTGGCCGCCGAGCGACCGCGTCCCTCTCCCTCGGCCCTCTCGGCAGCCCCCGGCACCGCGCGTTCCTTCGCAGCGCAGCGGCCCCGCGGCAGCGCCGCCTCCCAGCGCGTGCAGCCCAGAGACGCCCCGGCTGAGCCGGGGGCAGGAGGCGAAGTAAAGATGCAAGACTTGTAAATGTTAAGACTTAAGACGATCATTTAAGCTTTCTTGCCAGGATACAATTTTATTTTATAGCCTATCGGTATTTTCAAATAGAGCATAATATCTTCTGTAAGAGACAGCAATGACCTGAAGTTGGGTTCCTGGCAAAAATACATGGTAGTTTTTAACATTTTTGGCTCTAATATTAAGAAAATACATAGGAGACTTCAGTATTGGCCAATTCCTCTAACAATGCAAAGCTTTGCCTCAATCTGTATTAGTGCCCAAGAGGTCTCATTTTAATTGTTTGTGGAATTAATTTAATCTGATGGTTTCCTGTTCTGTGTTAAATATTAAAATTTCTGTTAATAATATATATTCTTTCTTGTGAGACATCTCAGTTGTGTCCAAGTCTCTTTAACCAATAAATAGCTCAAAGACAGGCATCCCTTTATTTCAGAAAGTTGATACTCTCGTTTTTGAGGGGTGGAACCGATTTCTGTTCCTAGTAGAAAAATGAAAAATACTTGAGTTTTTTTTTTTGCTTAGACACATAAATTGAATACTTAGGCAACTTTACAATCCTTCTATGCTCATATTTACAGTCTTATTTTTAAATACACTTTTTAATAAGGCTTTAAGATAATTTAAAACATTCTTAATAATTTGGATATGTTTAACAACCATGAAATGGTTGTGCTAAAGGGAGAAGCATAAAACAGACAAAATATTACACAAAGGGGAGATATTACTACTCTGAATTGGTCTGTGTTTTTAAGTGATAATAATATGATAATATTATTATCATATTCAGATAATAATGATAATAATATCAGATAATAATGCATAATCAGGCCTATTAAAAAGTCTAGAAGTAAAAAAAAAAAAAAAAAAAAAAATCACATACAAATGAAGACTAAACCAGAAACTTCAACACTCAAATCCATGTTGTGGGCTGAGCGGTCGCATACTTACATTTTTCCTTCCTTCCAGCTACTAAAATACATTAAGCCTTTTCTTGTTGTTTTATTTTTCACCTGAGTCATTGCTAGAGTTTCCACAGAGACGTTCTGTGGTCATGAATGGGGGTGAGGTGGTCTAGGCAATAGCTGACAAAAACAGACACAGGAAAGAGAGTTGAGTTTTTGTTTTTCCCCTCAAACATGATCATCTTTAAGGCAAGGTTGGAAGGCCATCTAAATGCTAAATCCTGCTAAATCTAAATGCTAAATCCTGCTTAATATGCAAACATTTAGGAGGCAAACAGCATGAGATGAGCCCATGGTGTACAAACAGTCACTGCTCACACACAACCACAGACGCTTCCAGGTCGTGTTTGTAGAGTTATCTTTCCATTTCAGCCCTGTGTGGATGGTCACTCAGTCCTCAGTGGGTTACTTTTGTGCTGTTCCTTCCATCCTTTCTGAGTCCGATGCATTTGAGAAGCAGTTAATGTTCTGTATTGGTTTACTTCATCAAGAAAGACAGTTCTTTGACTCAGAAGACTCAGTCTTGTAGCCATAAAGCAGTGCTTGTTTTGCTTTGTTTTGTTTTCTGCTCCTTCGCATGTAATTTCTAGTTAGAGTTTGGTTTTGGAGGAGACTGTGGGAGGATGCATCTGCCCCTTTGGGGAACAGCGTGGTTGGCTGGTGGAGCACAAACAGAGAAGCATTATCAGGCTTTGTGGGAAGCCTGTGCCCTTACCTTTATCCGCTATTTCTTATCAACTGTCAATCAGAAACATGTCTGTGCTTGTTCAACGTGCGTTATACTTTTCTGAAAGCAATGGGTCAGAAGTCTTAAAAATGGAAAAGCCTCTCTCGTGCAAAATGAAATGTAAAAATAACTTGAAAACCTCTCGTTGTTTTTGCAGGATGAGGCTGCTCCAGCTGACAAACAGTACAAACAAGAGCCAGCCCAGGTCACTTATTCAACATCAGCTGTTTCCAGCACACAGGAGGTGTTGTACATCAATGGAAACGGGACCTACAGTTACCATAGTTACAGAGGGCTCGGAGGTGGGCTGCTAAATCTCAACGATGCTTCTGGCACTGGTGAGCTGCCCACAAAGTGTGCCTGTGTGTTTATGTGCTCCTGGGTACATTTCCCCCGGCTGTGCAAAGAGCTAGTCCAAGGGGTTCAATACCCATAGACTGTTAGCAGATAATGAGCAGGAATGCAATCCCACAAACAGCTGCTGCTGAGCAAAAAGACTTGCCCACGGGATGTTTATCCCCCTTCGAGGACTGCTGGTTTACAGACTGTATCTTGGGTCTCTAACAAAACTGAGTCAAAAATGCTGGGTTAGATCTTTAGCAAATATACATGAGTACGCGAAGACCTACCCTGTCATTATTGCCCTCTCCTATACCAGTGACAAAATGAGGCCATTAATGTCTTTGTGACTGCAGTTTGAAAATACTAAATTCCACATTCTATGATGGAAGTAAATTGAACTGGATTTCAGGTTGGTCTCTCTAGCTAATTTGCTGCAGATTAGAATCTGGTATAACCGATGTTAAATGAGAAATTGACCCATCTGTTTATACCCTAAGCTGAAAAAGATGCAGGTAGTTGTGTGTCACCGTGAGACTGTATGTCCCTCTGAACAAAAAGTATCATTTGTTCAGACAACATTACCTTCTTCTTACATTAGCAAACATCTAAAGTAAACAAATGTAAATGTATTGTTTGATTTGTTTGAAAAAGTCCTCAGATTAATTTCATGTGAATTCAGAGGAAAGGAAACGGTTTGCCTCTTCTGACAGCAAGAGTATTGTCTGTCTGTCAGAGAAAAGGGATTACTCTGCAAGACTGAGGGTCTCTTGCCTCCAAGAGCAGGATTTAAAGACTGTCTCAGAGGACAGGGAAATCCCTGCTCTTTTGTCCTGGCTGACCTCTCTCTGGCTGAGGAGAGTGCTGCTTCAGGTACGTGGGCTGGCTTTGGCAAGACCCTTCAGCTACAGCCTCAGTTTTCAATGTGCTAAACAGTTTTCAAAAGTTATCAGGGCTGCAGCCTGCAAGGAGTTAGTGGTATGTGGTATTCTGGCGACCTTCATACACATCCATTTCCTTGCTTCCCAAAAAGGTCCTCAAAGGTCTGTGAATGATTTGCCTTAAGTTTTCAAAAGGCTTTAAAAAGACAGTATTTTACTTGTCAAAAGTGTTTGACTTAGGGAGAGTGAATGATGATCAGAATTGTTTCCGTATGCACGGAGAATATATCTGAGGCGCTGAATATGATCGCTGATCAAATATTTTCATAAGGATAAGACAAGCTGTGAAAATCAGGTTTCTTGGGAAAACACACAAGAACTTTAAAATTGTACTGTGGTCAGAGACGGTCTGAACCAGCTCCCACTGAAAACCATTGGCATTTTCTCTTTCACCTAACTAAGGGTGGCATTAAGTTCCCTTTGTCTCTTTTGTCAGCAGAAGCCTGTTCTCCCATTTTACAAAATTCTGAATTGTAAGGGATCACAACTGTTGTATTCTTGTTCTTCCCTTCAAACTCCTTGTAGAAGGAAACATTTTTCACTCTTATTTTTCAGTGAATTGTAGTATTTAACAAGTATTCTGTGTCAGTTCAGTATGCCATTTTAAAAAATGAGGTAAGAACTTAAGATCACAAATTAGAAGCACCATTTTGCATGTGTATTTAATGGAGAGGACACCAGAGCTTTACTGCAATTAAAACACAAGATGGGTTTTGTAGGCCCAGCAGTGGTTATCCTGAGCTGCCTGATGCTTCCCGTGTAGTACTGCTGCTGTGAAGGGACTGTAATCCTAGTAGATGCTGACAGTCTCCATACTGAGATATGCCCAGAAATCGGAAAGTTTTGTCAGCAGGTCTCCTTACTCTGGCAGGCCACCATTCCAGCAGTCTTCCTGAGGGTTATGCACAGCTGGAGCATTGTGCAAGGGTGCCTGTCTTCTCCACAGGGATCTCACAGGATCCAAAGCGCATGGCTCCTGCACAGTGCAGAAGTCTGTGTGCCAGCATTTGCAAACCAGCTGTTGATGCTGTCAGTGAGCTAATGAATTATTTGTATTCTTCCTGCCATTTCAGGAAGCTCATTAAGAAACTTGTGGAAAAGCAACTCCATCAATTTCTTGGTTACCTTGCCACAGAATCAGACAATTTGGTTATCTATTGGCTACTGGGTGTACGATGTTCTGGCTGTTAGCTGGTCTTCTTATAGTACAAAAGGGAGAGTTTGGAGACCATTTATTTGTCTGTCCTCTCTGATATGTCCATGAATATTTGTTGTTTCTTTGTAGAAGTAAGAGGAGTGAATGGAGTTGGGTCTAAATATTGCTATCCTCACAGGTCTCACAGTTGTTTGCAACCAGTATTCTTCTCCAGGGACTCTTGTTCTAAATATATTCAAGGCTGTTAAAAGTGTTAATGAGTTCCCTCTCTGCAGAGTAGGATATTTGTGTCTGAATTGTTTTTAGGACCTAAGAAGTAATTTTAAGAATGCATTTCTCTTTCAATTTAGTGACCCATCAGATGTTCTTGTCATGTTTACAGATGTTCTCCTAATGTAAAAATAAATCTACATCTCAGTCAGGATGTGTGTATAAACAAATACAGTCTGTTTTTGTCTCTCTGCTAAAACAAAAGGGAGAGGCTGCAAAGGCTGGCTAAAGCTGGCTGATTGCATACCTGTTTCTGGATATTTCCCCACATTAATATAATGACTGTGTCCCCTATCTAGTATCCAGCTGATTTGTGTATTTTATAAACCATAACTCATTTAATTGGTTATTTCTCCGCTGTAAGGTTCATCCCTGCTATGATCCCATCTTATAATCTTAGCTATCTGCCCCGCCAACTGTTCAGTGGCTCTGACTGGGGACCTGTCTCTAGCCACTGGTGCAACTACCTCCCTGTCCTTCCCTCAGCCAGGCCTTCCACATGGCTAATTGCAAAATCATAATTAGCTCCTCACACAACTCTGTATGGGAGGACCTTCCATGCAGCTGCTCCATGCAAGTGAGCAGAACCCAACAGTTTGTACGATGGCCCCTCTTTATGGTAGGCAGGAAGAAAAAAGGCACAGTGGGGAAAGGCTTGAGCTTGAAGGACCAAGTCTTAATCCCACTGCTTTTAACTCTCTAGGCCAATCCGTCGACCTTGAAAACTTCACCCTGTCACCATGAAATCTGTGGGTTGAAAGAGCCTCTGTCAGCCTGTACATGGGCTAGAGCAGAGAAGCGGAAAAAGTAACAGAAAAGCTCCAAGGCAGTGTAGTCTTTTGGGTGTGAATGAAATTCGCTTCCCAGCACCGAGTCAGCCACAATGGCCTTGCTGGCCCCTCTCCGTCACACCCGGACAGAGCGTGGAGGGATGCCCAGTGGAGAGCAGGAGGGTGAGGGCAGGAGGCAGACTGCTCTGTTGGGAGGAAGACGTTTAGTCACCGCCAGAAACCGTCAAAGTCCCTGCGTGCTGCCTGAGCCTCTCCTGACAGAAAGGGGATCACCATTTTCTGATGTTTTCCTTGTGTCCTAGCACTTTTCTGTCTGTCCTTTCAAAGGCCTGCTGGTGACTGTCAGCTGGCCAGTGGTCTCTGAAGCTGGAGCTGACTTGTTTGAGCCTTTCTCTCTGCAGCCACGTAGTTTTCAGAGGTCCGTTTTTCCTAAGAGCGTGCAGCGACTGTTTCTGTTGCCATTGCTTGGCTTCCTGAAGATGACTGGGGGCTTGTTCCTTCTGTGTCGTTGTCTGATCTTCTGGGTAGAAATTTCTGTCTTTTCCCTTTACCCCTGCACAGAGAGGGCATTTCAGATTAATTTCTGATTAGACTGCCGATGCAAGACCTTCCCTTGTGGCATGACAAGAAAAAGCAACTGTTCTGTCCCCATTTCTCTACACAGATCTTCAGCCTACATCCACTACGGCCGTGACTCAGCACTGCATCCCAGGCACTACAAATGTCCAATCCCCTTCCAACTCAGGTGAGTCTTTCAGCCAAATTCTAATAAAGCCACAAAGCAGACAAATCCCTGAAAAGCTTCTCTCTCAGCCTCGCTTTTCACAGACAGGCCTTTAGCCTGTGACAGCCCTGTTTCTGGCCTCTAGTTGTTGGTCTCCCGTTGCACCACTGCCCTGTCCCCACTCCCTCCTTTCAGAGGTCCACAGGGGCTGCCCTTTCCAAGCTGTTCTCCTTTCGGGCCTGACCCCTTACCTGCATGAAAACCCACCTGCCTGGTACTTGAGCCTCCTGAACTGTCTACCACATCAGCAAAATATCCAGGCTGTAGTAGCTTTGTAGTATAGGAGGTCCCCACTCCATCATATAGCCAGTTCTGAGGTTACCTCTAGGCTACCTTGCCATTTTTTTAACTAACACATAATGGAGTTAATTGCAGTACCGGGCACAAATGTTGATTAGCATGAAGTTAAATTTACGTATTGGTCCCTCACTCCCTTGAGAATAAGTCAAGCTATTCTAGTGTAGCTATTGTTCTGGCAGTCCCCAGTTTAGGTCCCTACAAGCGGGGCAGCCGCGTTCTTGCCGAGCGGGGCAGCCCTGTGAAGATGGAGGGCTGGTTCGCGGTGGCTCCAGAGGTGAGACCAAACCCAGGTGAGTGGTGCCTGTGCCCCAGGGCCGAGGGCCGAGCATTTGCCCACTAATGCGTGTGTCTGAAGGAAAGGTGCCTCCTAGTGCAGGCAGCAGAGACGTTGTGTGTAGGAGATGCAGGTGCTTAGTGCAGCTCAAGTCATTATGCAGGTTTTCCCCCCTGTGCCTCCCCACACCTCTGTGTGTTCTTGAGCTGGAACACAGGCTATGGGCAGGCATAAACGTGTTCACAGGATGATATCACTAAGAGCAGTGAGAGAATTCACAGAAACCTGCATCTCAAGTTTTGACAGTTTTATAGTGTAGTGACATGTGAGAGGAAATTGCCACATCTCTTTTCTTTTCCGCTCTTCCCCTTATACAACCTTATTTTCCTTGTTTATAACTGGGCCAAGCCTGAACCATTTGAATTGAAAGTCTTGATTGAATTGAATTGAGCCACAGGCTCAATTTTTTTTTGGAGTTATTTCATCAAAAACAATTCAGGGAAAGGTTATTGGGAAGACATGTCGCTTACTGCATGTGCACATGTGGAGATCTAGCACCTTCATGGTGCTCAGGAGACCATGCTAAGGGGAGTTGCAAGTTGCCATAGCTCAGAGGAAGTTTGTTCAGATTCAGCGAAGTTGTTACCCTTTGTAAAATCTTGGCATTTAAAATCAGTAAACACACATTCAGTAGAGACTCTTGCCAAATAAACTAAGAAAAACAAAAGTCCGTTTGAAAATATCCGATATGTAGACAGCCCTTAAAGTGCTGGCTGGGTTACCCACAGCATGGCTGGCCGTGATGTAGGCATTGAAAAGGATTTTCCCTGTGGCTGCTCTCCCCAGCTCTTCCACTGGCATCAAGCTGGGAACAGAAAGGAAAGACAAAACAGCTCTGTGCTCATATTGGTGGAGCCTGGGGCATGAAGAGAGACAGAACAGAGCGCGAATGTTAGGAACCTGGGAGGCTCTGCTTAGCCTCATTTAACAAAGGCAAAAGGTGAGGTTGGCACAAGGCAGGTGGTGTAACCAATGCTGTGGCAAAGTTGGGAATTTCTCTCTCTCTCTGTTTACTGCCTGGTTCTGTACTGAGATCATCCCTACATTTCTCTTCTTCCTTCCTCCTCTGTCATACTGGACACAAAGAGGTTTACATAATAGTTGTCCATGAATCCTGATTCACAGGTATTATTCTGGTTCCACCATATGAACTGGGATGAAATGTCTATAGCTATTGGAAGGTACCTTGTTTTTCTACCTTTGCCATTAAGGCAAGACATGCCATATGGCAAGGTGTGCCATATAGTTAATCTCCATGATGGAGGAGGAAAATATTTTGTAGGTGCATGTTTCATAGTAGTTTCATAGGAAGACCTAAGGTAATCGGTCCCTCTCAAACCAGCTCATTACCATTATATTCAATGGCTGTAGGCATCTTTGTGTTTTAGCATCTTTTTCCTCAGGCTACACAGCAGCTTTTTTCTGCTGTCTAAATTAGCTGAAAATGTCTTTTCCAGGGGGGAGGTGTAGGATAGAGAAAGAAGCTTAAAAGATACAATTCATTAGGGTTTTTTTTTTTTTTTGGTATAGTCTTAGGCACATCTGCTCTCTGTTTGAAGGCAGGAAAAAGAGAATTGTTGGCAGGTGTGCAATATCACAATAAAACATTCTTGCAATAATAAATAAGTCTGATTCAGAAAAGTATCATATTAGATTGTTGTTTCTATTCAATTTTACCAGAGTAGATGAGAATCTTATTCATTACTCCCAAAGCCACTCATGGGAAGAAAAGAGTGGGGAGGAGAGTAGGTGCGCTAGAAAAGACATGTAGGAGATTTCCAAGCACAGGCAATTCCTGTCTTCATAGGGAAAATGTATTTTTCTATAAATAACTACCACTGTTTTTTACATCTTGGCTGATAGAAAGGTTGCTTAACAGGTAGTGAAAATGTAGAAGCATTGTTGCTTAAACACAAATATAAGCTTTTAAAATTATTTTTGATATTTTAAATTATTGTCTGCAATAGTGGTAATCATTCTGAAAGTCATTGATACCTTTATTTTTCTTTCAGTAATCATTAACTTTAAAATTGATGGCTACCCAATGAGAGCAGACAATTCTTAAGGGATTTCTGCTGAGACATTTGTTACTGTTTTTCTACTGTTATCGGTGTCTCTAACGACATATCTACATCTAACCCATATTTTGGAATTTGATATAAGTCATGTTTCTAATAGTAGTGCATGAGACAATAACTAGCTGTGTTTAAGTCTTGCAATTTACAGAAAAGCCATTTGTCCCACAGTGTATTTAATAGCAGCTTTTCCCAGCAGTTAATTTGATAAATGGTTGAACACACAGGAAGAGTTGAGTTTTCAGAGTTTCCGTATTCTGCCTGATGTGATTCCAACAAGAATCATTTCACTTCACAAGAGAAATTAGGTGTATGTGGCTGGACTGAGGTGGTCCATGTAAAATGTTCCTTGGTTGAAGTGTCCATCAGGTGGCCGCTCCGAGAAGCAAAGGAACAATCCCACGCTGTTCCCGTACTGTTAAAGAAAGAATCTGGCTCAGCACTTTGTTTAACCCACTGCTTAATGAAAGCACTGGAGATGATGATTTTGAGTTATAATGATATGCACCGAAAAAAAAAAGAAAGGAAAAAAGTATCCTGTTTTCGTCTTTGCAAGATGTGCATAGTCTTTGTCACTGTGAAACCTGCTAATGCTTTCACTCAGGATTTGTTATTTGCTTTAACTTCTTTGGGGTAGGACAGGACATGCTAAAATGTGCAGGAGTACTGTGGAGGAAACTAACACTGCAAAATTCATGGTGAAAAAATTAAGATCAGACTTTTCTCTATATAAGGATGCATTTCCTTGGTGCTGTGGAAATCAGCAACTTAATAAATAATGTTAAGCATACTAAGAAAATATTTCCAAAAATACAAGACAGTCATTAAAAGAAGCAGTGTCTAAACTGATCACCTTTCTCTAGATTTAGTCATCTGTAGAGATGGCTTCTGAAGGTAAAGGTGCATGAATTGTCTTCCCTAGCTACTTATTTTAAGAAGGTGAGGTGTAGGGGTCACCTAACTGAAGGAAGAGCAGAAATTCTTACTCCCACATCAAGGAGAGATTGCTCTCTTTATGTTCTGATCTCTGCCAGCATAAGCAGCTTCCCTTCCTCGGAAGGCACTCACTACCCCAAAATAGCAACTGCAAACCCTTTTCTCTATGTCTGGATCTTTTTACTTTTTTGTTCAAGGCTTCTCTTGGAGAAGGAGTGGGAGGACAGCTCTGAGATTTAGGTACAGGGCAGGAGCTGGGGAGTGAAGAAAAATGCCATTTTCCTACTATAAAAAAATCTAAATCAAATAGTTTGCAGTGGCTGGAGTGAATTAAAACCTGAGTTTTCTTATTTCCTTTGTGTACAAGCACTCAGTATCCACAGAAGCCTCCGAGAGCAGGAGGGGTCCTGTGTCCTGATGCTTCCTTGCACGCGCTGGCTCCTTGCACATGCAGCCTGCAGATTATTTTAGTTCTTAGCCACAGTTGCACAGAACTTTCTTTCCTGTTCCTTCAAAAGTGCATGTTCTGAAGAGTTGAAAAAACTTTCCTCATCAGAGTTAGTCAATGCTTTTAGGGATACAGGGCGAGATCTTCAGTTTGTGTAAATCAGAGTGGCTCTAGACTTATGCGGTGTTTCACTGAATTATGCCTGTGGGGCATCTGGCCTTCTCCTGGTTTTCCTTTCAGAGTAATGTTTTTACTGTGTGTCTTTGTTATTCTAAGGAAAACTCAGTGACGTAAATAAGGAGAACTATTCATTTTTTTTCTTATGAGAGAAACAAATTTAACAACCTATTCAACCTGAATTACCACGGAGAAAAGCACTTCACTTTCCTTGCAAAAATTGCTCTGCCACGGAAGCCCTGTTCTGCCATATATTGTGTGTGTGTTTTTGGCAATGACATGAATGAGAGTCAAGGAAAGAACATAAAGTAGGTTCATCTGGAGCACAGTGCCCTCAATATGTCAACAGTAGCTTTTTCACTACTGCCTCAGTAAATATAGAAGTCTTCAGTGGCTTCTTACAACCACTGAGTCCAGCTGGCTTTATGATTTGTACACCCTTCTTCTCAGTCCAGGGTGAGATTTTACCTCCCTAGAAGTATCCTTCGAGCTTCTTCACAAAAGGAGCATTTCCTGGTAGGGCGTAGTGACGCTGCAGTACATTCCCCGAGCGAATTGTCCTTGTGTTTATCCTTTGCACACTGGAAAACATTTAAGAATCAGTTCCTTTATGCACCTGTAAATTTGGGTAAAATAATTTTAAAGCTGAGTGGTGTGCATGCTAGTTGCATGGCTGGAAATTAGAAGAGCTAACAGGACCCTTTCTGTCTGAGTAGTTTCTTTTCATAGTCTCAGCTCTACTTCCATTCACTCAAGGCAAGGGGAAGTTTTCATTAACTTTAATGAGAGTGGGAACATGGCATTCTTGACATTCTTAGTGGTTTCAACTATATCACAGAATAGTCATAAAGGAAATAAAAATTAGTAATGATTAAGACCAGATCTTCAGCGTCTGGAGATCAGTGCATTTCTCTCTAATCATCTCTAACAAATATTTTTTTGAATCATGGGATCCTGTTGAGATTATTTAGGAGAATCTCTGGAGTATAAATAGGTGTTCTGTATTTGATGCGCTGAATTTTTAATTATCTCAGTCTCCTTAGGAAGCAAAGTCTATCCAAAGTGCCAATGCTGAGAAAGCTGGAGCACTGATACGCATTCTCCATATGAAGTTGAATAGTGACATTTTTCTGGAAAAGGCCCTCATAGGAAAGCAAGGTGCATTTCTTTAGATAACTTGATCCCAGTTTCAAGGAGAGAAGCATCAGACTAGGCTGATCTTCTGCCTGCAAGAAATCTAGATTTGCTACTCTGTCAAACTGAATGAACAGTATTTTGTGAGATTTGCACCTCGTAAACTGCTGGATAGGTATAGTTGCCATCTTTTAAAAAAAGAAAAGAGAAAGTGAAAAATGCCCGCAACTCATCAAAGCACCGTACCTTGCAGCTGAGCAGTGAGTAGGGTCACACTGCTGGGGAAATTCCCCCCAGGCTGCGCCTGCTCTGGGAGGCGGTTGTGCTGCTGGAGGCGACGCGCGGGCTGCCCGCTGGAGCGCTGCCGCCTGTGCGCAGCAGGCGCGCTCCTGAGAGTATTCTCGGATGGAGAGGGCTAAACATATTGCTGTAGTGGAGAAAGCTGCCAATGCGACCTGGTGATTGCTGCAAGTTCCCTTGTCAGTGTTGCGACCTCGGAAGATCCTTGTAACACGCTGCCAGCTGCACTCCTCCCCCGCAGAAGGAGCAGCTTTGCCAAGAGTGTATTCCCTGCTGTAGCAGCCAGACTGTGGCCAGAATGAAACTCATTCATGACCGGCTATTTATATAAGTGATCGCACGGCATCGGGGCCATTCAAGTGAGCGACCGTTTATCCGCATCAGGAAGGGATTCACAAGCTGGCCACCTGCTGTCTGCAGCACATACAATTGTGAAATATATACATAGAGAATGCAGGTTTGCTTCTCTGTGATGGAAACACAAGGCTGCAGCTTGCCACGAGGGCTACGATGGCCACTGCACTTTGGGGATGCAGGCTATGAGCTCCCTGACCTGCTCACCAGCATCGCATCTGGAGCAATGTTGGCCGCGAGAGCAACCAGGGTGCTGGCATCCCTCAGGGCAAATTTTTTGCTGGCAGGGGGCCTGTGCCTTGCATTACATGAGCAGGACTTTAGAGGTGTCTGTGGTATATAGAAAATAACTGCTGTTTTGCCTGTCAAGGGAATGGGGAATGAAACACTTACTGCTTGTGTGTGCTACTCCCACTGGTACTCAACCAGGAGTGGCTTTGCTACATTTGAGTTCCTAACTCCAAACCTGTGGTGGTGAAAGGTCTCTGGCAGCAAGAACTGAGGCTTCTCTTCTTTTCCCTTGTTATCTGCAGGTCCAACAGATCTCAGTATGAAGAGGCAATTAGCGACCAGCTCTGGATCCTCCAGTAGTACAAGCTCTAGACCCCAGCTGAGTCCCACCGAAATAAATGCAGTGAGGCAGCTCGTGGCAGGGTACCGAGAATCAGCCGCGTTTCTATTGCGTTCTGCAGATGAACTGGAAAACCTTATTTTGCAGCAGAACTGAGTCATGTGACCTTCAAACTGGCCTGGTCTCATCTCAGAGTTTCCACTAATGACATTTTGATTTCTCAGAGCACACACTTCAGTTCCTGCACAGTCTTTTAGGAGAGTTAATTACCATAATGCCACACTGTTCTTGATCCATAAAGTGATGTGTTAAGGTGCTTCAAGTGAACTTCAACCTCTGGTATTTCCAAGGTACTTTACTGTGTCCAGCTTTTTGTTTTAGTGTGTCAGCATAAATATCAAAAAAGTGGCTAGAAATTAACTCGTTCTAACAAGTGAAGAAACGGAAGATGCTGTGATGGTTTTTTAAAAAAATGGTTCAAGATCCACGTGCAATATTAGTGGAATGTGATACTGACTCATTGGACTTAAAGCTGCAGTATATGGCAAAACGTTGCCAAATGTCCTGTTGCTACAGGGCACAATTGCAATTAAAAGGATCTTGTATTTTAAAAAAATGTAATTTTTATAAAAAGCAAAACAAAAGATTTTTGTTTTCATTCAAGATTTTTCATTTTTACTTTGGTAAACTTTTTCACTGGTCCTAAAAATGTTTTGAGGAGCTATTGTAAGTCCCCCCTTCCTCTCTTGAACCCCTGACTGTGCCCTTCTCCCCACCTTCACGTTCTTTCTACAACAAGCAACTCTTGATGCTGGATAATTCTTCCCCTGTGTACTGTAAATTGTCATCTCTGGAACACCTTCCAAAGGAAGCATGCATTTCCTACTTTCCTGCCATTCTCAACTCCATTCTGTAATATATTGCAGCTTTATAAGTAACTAAAAAAGAGTTGAGGTTTTTTTTTTAAGACATATCATTGAGGAAAAAAAAAAAAGAAAAGAAAAATCAATTTCTTACGGTGAGCTCATCTAACTCCATGATCACTGCTGCTGTCCTATACAAGTCCCTCTAGTTGTGATTGGATGTAGATGACTGAATGTTAAGAGGTTGCAAGTGACAATCTGAAAATTTGCACTCTTGTGTGTATTTATTTTGTTTTCCTTAATTTAAACAAAATTTTTACAGAGGAAGGTCATTGACACTTCTGGTACGATTTGTGTAATTCCCAGGCCTAGCTAAAACTGTACTAAAATGTAAGTGGATGCAGCTGCAATGATAATTAAACTCTTTTCTCCCCCCCCAACTCTTCCCAACCCCTCTATTTCTTATTTTATAATATTGATTATACATTAATGGTGTTTCCTTTGTGCACTACAGCAGGCTTATTTTTAAGTATATAGAAAAAAAGTACTTTAGTTTATGCTTATTGTACTATCTGTTCTGTTGTTTAGCTTTTGTTGAATAACAAGTTCCTTGTGCATTCCTAAATTTGCCTTATTTCATGTACAAAATTTTATGTAATTCCATTTTTGACAATGAGTTTAAGGCATCAGTGATATTTTATATCTACTTGTTACATATAGTTTTCCAAGTAATGACTGTGATTGTGACCAAGTAATGTGCACTTTTTCTTGTAACTGTGGACATTGCTATGCTTTTTTTTTCTCTAGTGTTTCTAGAATTACTGTTGCTTACAGTTATGTAAAAGAAAAAGAACTTTTGTGATACTGTTGGTGAATATTAATGTGAAAAAAAGCCTATGAAATATGAGTATTTTGAAGGTACATAGCTACAAACATCTCTAATTGTGGACTGATGTTCACAAATCTAAAAGAGAATTCAAAATCTGAGGGCTGGAATTAATTCCTCTGTTTTGTTTGGGTAAATAAACAGATTTCTGTGTTTAAATACATGATTGTGAAACATTATAACATTTAAATTCACCTAGCATTTAAAGCTATAAACATTATTTTCTTTAAACAGGAAAAGGGGACTTCCAGTGCAATACATTCAGACAGCCAAAGCAGATTTCTCAAAATTATTGAGCAAATCCAGTAGGCTCATCTAGATGGAGCTTTGTTTTAATGAAGAATTTTCTCAGTAGGAGCAGAAGCTGATGTTCCATAAATCAGGTCTAAGTCCCTTAACATTTTTTAATTAAAGTTGGCTGGAGGTAATGCAATTTTGCCATTATGCATTTATTCTTAAAAATCTAATGGAAGTCTTTTTAAAGGTACTGATTCTTAAATATGAGAATGTTGTTGCAAATTCTTGCTACCCATCACTTGTGAAAGGTATTTTCTCCTAGCATTACCTCATCCTGCATGTCAAAGCCTATCGAGGGCCTTGGCTCTACCACGTGGCTTAGATCTCACCAAGACACTCAAAAGTCTTTTGGGAATCTAGTGCCTTTTTCATCTCTTTGACTTTTGGCCAAAATTTACAACTTCTTCCCTCTCTTGCATCTCAGGAGGGGATGAAGCAGTGCCTTGTGCCAGGTCACTATTGGATCCTCGGCCAGAAATGCTATGGCACACGTTTTCCGTAGAGAAGAAGGGTTCAAAGTTTCCTTAGCCCTGTTTTGCAGGCCTGTATGCCTCAAGCAGACAGCTAAGCCGCAGCTCAGCAGGTTGTCTAAGCATTTTTTTTCGCCAGATGGGAGTGCATCTCAACTAGGCAGTGTCACTGCTTTGAGCTGTCTTGCTAAATCCAGATACAACAACAGGCTGGAAGAAGAGGAGGTAAGAGATTTACTTCAATGTTTTCTCCTCTACCTTCTCCCTCTTCTCTCCCAAATATGCCTTCTTTTGAGGAAGAAGTAGAGAATTTTGGGGGTCATCGTATAACCTTGAAGACATATGGCTAGTCCACCTTTTCCTGCTTTATCCCAAGCCTTCCATCGTAGTTCTCCAAATATATTTTTTATATATACATCCTCTTCCCCTGGCTGCCACTTCTGAAATATTGAGGGCCTTCTTCAATTATAGGAAGAATTTATGTCCTCTTCTTTAAGTATCATACAGATACTTAGCTTTCAGTTCTCAGATGGTTTATCTGGGCCAAATCCCAGCAGACTGACAGAGGGTTTTCACTCTGTAGCTGTTTCCACCTTTAAGTACTGAGTTAATTATCTCTTCTTTGGAACAGTCTTAGATTCCATTACTATTTTAGCTTCTCTCTTCCAAGTGGATACCGAAATGTATTCTTGCCCTTTGAGTAAGAGACCATAAGCCTAAGTCAACTTTTGTGCGGTGTAAACAGATCCAAGCATCAGAATCAAATCTGTCTTCTTGGATCTGATATCACTCTCTGAACCACGTGCTCTCTGACTCGACCATTCAAAGGAAATGAGGACTCAGGTTGAGTAGATCTGTCTCGGCTGCAGACTGGGTGATGAACCCAGAGCTAAGTATCAGAGTTAGGGTAGAGCCATCCACTTCTAGCATGGGCATGTCCCTACACTACTGTTACTTAAGATTGCCTTCAGGAAACATCGGAGTTTATCCAATATCCTCATTATGCCAACGTCTCAAGTTACAGAATCTCAACAGTGTGTTACTGGTAGGTGTTGGTTTTCCTTGGGTTGGCCTCATGTCTTTCCCAGTTATCCTGGAGTTTCCTTGAGATTGGTCCTGTAAGAACTTCAGTCCTACAGAGGCTGGCTGGCAGGGCCAGGCTGGTGGGAGATTTAAGAAGGTTCTGACCTCTAATGTCCCTAAAAGTCACATCCTGTTGGGGACCCAAAGTTAAGTACCAAACTTGTCTGTTCCCTTACTGGGTTGTGATTTTTGAACTTGCTGTCCGTGCTGGGGAGACAAGTCATTTTCCCCTCCTGCCCCCTTCTCTGACAGGTTGTTTTTCTCTGATGTGTGCCACCATGTAACAGCCATAGGTGCAACCTTGGGTTGTGGGGCAATCTGACCAGCCTAGTAACTAACTAGATTTGTTTATAGCTTTTGACATAGTCAGCCGAAGAGACTGGAGCAAGAACACATGAAAAGACGTCTGAAACGGAATGATTTGTTCCAGACTGGCACCTTCCTCCCTGTCCCCGAAGAAGAATGCCACCATATGAGTCAAGGTGACTACCAAAAGCTACAGAAATCCAACATGCAGGTAAGCAAAAGAGAATTATTTAACAGTTCCCAGTTTAATGGTTGCCTGTCCACTTTGGAGAATTTTCTGAATGAAGCCAAGCAAATGAACAAGGTAGCTGGCCACTTATACTGAAGAAATTGGGTATTCTTTCTGTAATGATGTGGTTACCTACTGACTACAGTTTTTTTTTTTTTTTTTTGGTGGAAGAACTCCACTGAAATAAGGAGCAGTTTCGTTTTTCTCAGAGTTGCTAACACTGTTATAAACTTCCCGTAACATTGTTAAAACTCCTGTAGATTTAAATGTCTTTGAGAGGCTGGCAAGGCATTCATAAGGAAGGCAAAGTTTTTTTGCTCAAAGGAAAGCTGTCCTTTGACAGATATAATAACTATTGAATTCAGCCCTGACTCCAAACATGCAAAAAACAGCACATGAAAAGGAATTGTGAAATAAAGGCACAAATCAAGCAAAGTCTACCAGATGGTTACTAGAGTATATAAGAATATAAAATGGTTGTCCTGAGTAAGACCAACAGTTCACATGGCCTTCTATCCTGACTCATAATAAATAAAGCAAGTATAGTTGTAGTAGATACAGCAGAACAGAAGAAGAGAGCAAGCGTATAGCAGTGCTTGCTAAATATGCTTCCGTGGGCTGCAACAGTTTGGAACTCAGGAAATTCCTGAGATATCCAGAAGGTACCAAGGTACCAAAATCCATTGTACTCAGCATTTTGCAGATACGGAGTGAAACATCACACGTCTCTAAAAACACTCCTTATCTATACGGATACCAGTGAATGGGAGGAAAAAACAGGCAAAAATAGCAAATGAGTTGCCCGAGGCCATGCAGTCTGTAAATGCCTGAGCCAGGTCTTCGGACTTCTTTCCAATAACCTGTCCCAGTAAAACACGCTCCAGATGTGCCAAGTACAGTGTGTAAAGTCCAGCCATCTAATCCTTTTTTTACAGCCAAGCTGTCCTCAGGACAGGATCAAATGTTGAGGGGGAGGACATCCTAACCAAAATAACCTGTTTAAATGTCTTTTTCACCACCAAAAAACTGACCACAAAGACACTGGAAAGACTGGAGAATTAATACCTGCCTTATGAATAGAGACTTTATAATGTGCCGCCTAATTCAGTTAATTTCTCTGAGTGTGGAGATATTTTTTTTTTATGCAAAGTGTTTTGTTCCCTAATCTAACAAAGAATGTCTGGAAACAATGGGAAAAGGTTCTAATTATTGTGACTATATGTTTAATTTGTTTTGTAAGTACACATCGGCTGTGGTAAGCCTACTGTAAAATTCTGGTGTAAGGATTGCTGAGAAAAGGATCCAGCACATCAGGCGCACACTGAGAGGACTGTCCTTGTGTCCCCTGCGAATCCAGGCAACCGCTGACTCATCCGGGACAAGGACCACAGAGCTAATTAAAAAAGAAACAGTGTTAGATAGTTTCAAGATTTAAAAAAAAATGTTTTTAATTGAAGTTTTTCCTAGTGCTCCCCTGGAAACTTAAAACACATAATTTTTCCCTTTATCCTGTGAGGCTGCTGTTTTGTGATTAGGGCTGATAATTAGTTCTTGAAGATGTTTTCTTTCTTACGCTCAGTCACAACATAGTGTAGCACTCATAGCAGGAAAAGCACCAGGAAAAAGTGGAAAAATAGATTTTTTTTCATATTATTTATCTTTCAGGCGTGTCTCTGATTAACTTTTCCAAATTAATTTTATTTTTGGTTACCAGCTCAGAGGGTCTTAGCACTGCAAGCTTCGTTTATTTACTTCCTGTCATCTTACATGGCAAGGAGAAAAGGTTTTGCTATATGGAGGAATAGCTTCTAGCTGAGAAAAGCAAAGCTCTTACTGGCCTAGCCAGCAGGCAGCCTTGCCCTTCATTTGCCATTCCTCACACTAGAAAGTTAGAAGCCACAGGGCATGCTGCCCTTGCAGATCTGTCCTCTAGTAACTAGAGGCAGAGGCTAATTTTCATGTTTTATTTTTAGTACTTATTTCCAATCATGTTTTTCTCTTCAATGCAAACATCAAAATATTAAGAGAAATAAAAGTGAAAATTATAGATTTAATATCAATCTTTAATGCCCAACATAGAGCTGAGGTTCAGATTCAGAAAGCACTTTAATAGTCTCAGTGTTAAATACAGAATCATATAATTGCTCCCTTTTTTATTAAGGGGGAGGAAGCAGCTACGCTGAAAAGGCAGGAGGGAACTTAGAAAAGCAGACATATACTTTAAAAAGAAGGAAAGAAACTCTAAAGAATTCCTGGGGAGTTTTATTTTACATAATAGAGAGGCCTGATTTCTTCTTTTTTCCAGATCTTTTTCTTCTATCCCCACAGTTCATCCTTTTGTTTGGACTAATAAAACAAGGAAGGAGAACACCCCTGTTGATTCTCCCTGCCAAATACTCTGTTTCCCTATGAATGTTTTGTGGATGAAGGGCTTGAAATTATGGTCAAAGACTACTACACAGTTTTTGACTAAAGTTTGGTCTTTGAAACATCAAATCATTTAGAGCATGGGTGTTGACATCTTGACCCAATTCTACACTATGTATAGGTGTATGTCATTATTATGATTACTGCATGATGCTATAGAAAGACTGTAATTTTGATAGTCTTTGGGGTAATCATTGCATTCCTAATATTATTTTTCTTGAATTAGTATGAACATAAATGCACAGAAACATGACTTGCATTACATAATAATCTGATTTTAAGTAGAGGCTGACTTTAATAGTATGTTCATGAGTTTTATCAAGATCTTTACAATTCACAGAACCTTTTCATAGAATCATAGGATCCTTAAAGTTGGAAGGGACCTCTAGAGATCATCTAGTCCAACCCCCCTGCACACGCAGGGTCACCTA
>VZSV01000007.1:2920983-2940198 GCA_013398735.1 Nothocercus julius
GCCCAGGTCCCTCTCTGCAGAGCTGCTCTCCAGAAGGTCGGTCCCCAGCCTGTACTGGTGTCTGTGGTTATTCCTCCCGAGGTACAGGACCTTGCACTTTTCATCTAGACAACATATTGACCATCAAAGGGCTGAAAATTTTGTGGAAAACCTCTACGAAATGCTGTTGTTCAGGTATTTCGAGCAGTCTGAGGATGTTTCAATAATAGTTTAGAAAATCTTCAGTGGCACTATATGCCTTCCTATATCACTGCCCTGGGACTTCATACTGATATTTTAGGATTTGAAAGTGAATTCCATTGTCAGGAAATTGAGAGAGACATGTGGTTGATAGCTGCCAACTTGTACGTCGCCCTGGAAGGTACCTTTTTGTGATTTGAAGAAGTGAAAATGAATTTCTCTCTTTTGGTTAAAAAGGGCCATCTGTCCTTGATAGTCACATTAAGTGGCAGCTCTCTTTTTTTCTTCTGTAGGAGAGAATGACAATACTGATAGGGATACTGATTTTTATTAACTCTCTATTGATCCCCACCAATAAGAGGATGATATTGTTATGGTAATGCAGAGTAAATGCCACCACAGCACAATGAAAGAAATCAGTAGGCATTAGATGCCTTGTTAAGAGCAAAGCCCTGAAAGAACTTTGTAGATCCAGATCTGTTTGTCTTAAGTTGTTCGACTACAGACTCCAATCCACATATATTGGGTGGATGCAATCTTCTCTAGTCTACATGTCAACTTTTTGTTTACTAAATTTGTATTACTGAACTATTAGAAAAACTTAGAAAAATTAGAAAAAAGTCTATGGGTCAAACATTCTAGTTCCTGGAAGTAGCATCTATCGAGGTCACTTTTGAACATGAGAGGAGACACACACTGGTTTAATAGAAAGAAGCTCTCAGGCTAAGAGCTTACAAAATCTTTATTAAAAAAAAAAAAAAAGAAATGGTCACCTGAGTGGTCACTGTAGTCATCCCAACACAAGTGGGGATGTCCATGAAAGTAGGCAGAATTACAATTACACTACAGCTAAAACAATAACACGTTTAACTAAAACAGGCCCATTACTTATCTGGATAAAGCACAGAGCTGATTACACTTCTCTTATGTTTTAATACTTCTTCCAGTGATCCTAGGCTACCAGTACTGAACTCTCTGACTATCTATTGCCCAGGACTTTGACAAAGATAAAATGTTCAGTCATTACTGGTTGGTTCTTGTTTAAGTCAACAAAAGGACAAGCATTTGCTTTGGGGCAGCAGAGACCCTAGCCACTGAAACCTGCTATCTAGTTTACTGATGTTCGCTGTAAAACTTAGTTGCAGAATAGCAGACTCAGTGTAAACAGTAATAAATGACAAAGCACGCTGAAGGGGGTGTTATGTGACAAGTGCACACACAGTTGTACCTTCTCACTTTTGTTTTATGTGAGGAATAGTTCTTTGAAATTGAGACGTAGGTAGAGATAAGTGTAAAATTGGCCCATTTTGGCAACATGCAACCAAACTGGCTTTTCTGTGAGCTACTGAGCAATAGCAGAAAGACACCTGGAAGAAAGTAACTGCTTCTCTCTTTCCATGTTGCAGAAAGAGTTGGGTAATTAGGAGTAAGATTTAAGATAAATATTTCCATGATTGGTTCCTGTGTCACTGTCTCCTCTTTTACTTACGTCCTCCAGAAAGGCCGGGTAACCCTTCTTGGTAGGAATTAACAGACAGCAGAGCTCCCCTGGAGCAGCATTGAGCAGATAAGCAAGTTATGGAGTGATAATGTCCAGCTACAGCTCCTTCAGGAATGGCAGTACAGCATGCTGGAGAAGTGCAGAGTAAAACCCACGTATGTCGGATTTGAAAAGCAACATTATTAGCCAAGTGTATATGACTCCACTCAGGTGCACTCGGCTGCTCAGCCCCAGAAAGCCGCGGGCTGGAGGTGTCACTGTGTAGCGTGAGCCGGGGAGCTCAGTGAAGCCAGGGAGTCCTGCTTGACTAGAAGTCCCTTTCTCCTTTTACACCTCCTTGGTGCCTTCTTAACCTCATGACATCTTTGTTCTCACACTCTTGTTTAGCGTCTGTGCTGTGTTTGCAGGATTAGGATTTTTTCACTAAAAGGAAATACATATTCTTAACTACTTCTGCTTTCATCAGTCCTGAGGGTTTATTTCCTCATATTAGCCCTTTAGGAATCTGGAAATTCTCTTGTAAAAACAAGTGCATGAAAAACTGCTTCAAAATATGGTTTGCCTAAAATGATTAAAAATACCTAGAGTGGATTGACATGATCCCTAGAGCTTAGAGCAAGAACTTTGCTGAGAACATGAAGCAAGGGTAAATGAAGGAGGGTTTGTAAATCTCTAATAAGATGTTACGCTCCAGTTTTTCCTTCCCTCATGGAGCAGTAGCAGAGCCTATCATGTAAGGGTTTTTTTTTTTTTTTTTTTTAATACTGCAATCCTTAAGGGCTAAGATAAAAAAAAAAAATAGCAGTTGCTTTCACTGGGAGCAGGAGACATGCTCAGAAGTCCTCGGGCCAGCCGCTTCATCAGGCTAAAAAACACTGCTACTTTATGCCCCCCAAACTGCAGCATGTCTGTATAGGCAAAAGCTTGGACAAGTAAGTGTGAGTGCTTAGCTGGCATTCGCAGCCTCAGCTCGCAGGGCTTTCTGCGAGAGCTTAGAGCGCTTAGAGGCTCCGCGTGCCGGAGGCGAAAGGAAGCCTGTGTCGTACTGGAGTTTCTAGCAGCTCATCTCAGGGAATGCAGATGTGCCCCAGCTGAAACATTTTCCCTGCTCTCTGGTCATTTACTCCATTCTGGAATGCAGATACTGAAAAGACCCTTTTTCTTTCAAGTATCTTTATTTTTCATCATCTTCCCCAATAGGAAGGAAGAGTAGCAAGAAAGTGAGACACCCAGTTACAGTTATGGTTATAATTAGACTTTGCTGTAATGTGTAAATTTATAACCACAGCTCCACTAGGATCCAGCCGTATGAGTAGAAAAGGGTGGTTCCAACCAGCCCAGCTATTTTAATGCTCTTATGACATATTAGCATTATTTTTAATCCGTTTCACAGACTGGAAAGCTCTTATTTTTTGCTGGTAGGATGAAAGCAGGATCAATGCAGAGTTTTAATGGGCACGGCTATGAGTTTGCTTTGATGTATAACAAAACCATCTAAGTGGGCTGCTGTTAGATTACTGCAAATGTGAGTGGCCTTCATTTTGGACCTCTTCGTTCAAAAGAGAGGCTAATGTGAAGGTCTGTAGATGTCACTCCCCATAAATAAGATGACTTGCCCACCCTGTTAATAGTGAATCTTACTGAAGGACAGACGTGGTTTCTGGAACAAGGGAAAAAGTTGTATTAGGTGGGGATCAAAAAGAAAAAAAATAGGGTAGACAGAGGTTTTTATTTGTAACACATCCCAAGCAAGAAGTCTGGTTGATTGTATCTATCAAAACTAACCATCATTTTAACCACCGACATCCAATAATATAACTGAAACTCAGTAATTATTACTGTTTATTTAAGCTCTTTAGCTCCTGCTACATGGAGATTCTCACAGATTGCAGTATCATGACACCTACTGGCAGGGACAGCCAGAATCCATTAACAGCTCTGTCTCAGTGATGAAATCGGTGCTTCTGTCACAACTGACTGAGGCTTCTGCTTCTCTCTGGGATGGTTATTGATGTACATACACCCAAAGGGGCAGCACCAGCACTGCGGCTTAGGAATTGGGGAGCAGAGAGGAGGGATGTTGGTTTTACTGCCACGTTACCTGCAAGGGACTCCTGTGTCCTCCCTTCATTTGGACAGTCATAAACGAAGTGGGGCAGGGCCTGTCCGTGCTCCCTTGAGCTGCTCGGCTGAAAGGAGGGGAAAATCTCTGTTCAGTCTGAACCGTGTCCTCACTAGGCATCTGCTCAGCTTCTGTGCGCTGGAGTCCATACCAGCCTCTTCATTTTGGGTTTTGCCTTCAGTTGAAGCTGTATTTCTCTCTCTTTTTTTTTTTTTTTTTTTAATCCTAGTTAAGAGAGTAGAGTAATGATATGAAAGACGGGATTGTTAATTGAAAAGGATAGCTGGTGGTTTAGCCTGAAGCTATGGCAAATGATAGCTGCTCACTCACTGAGAAGCAGCTTGAACAGGTACATTCTACATGGGCTGCTGTATGTAAACTTGACCTTCGTTTTAATTGAGATAGCATAGCAGTGATGGACTAATTCTGAGGACACTAGGGGTGGATTAATGGTATTGTGAACAGAGGTGGTAGAACTTAGCTTCATTTTTTTTTTTTTTTTCCCTTGACTTTCTTCCTTTAACTCTTTTACTTTTTGCTGGGTCAAAAGTATCTGCATAAACAAACATAGAAGATGGGCTTGCGTGAACAGTAGGCAGTCACTGAGGGTTGAATTTAAAATACCTTGTCTTACCACATCAGTCCTTCAGTTGCTGTGTAATATTCCAAAATGTTTACAAAAGGCGACTTTCTGACTTACTGAATTACAGCCCCTTTCCATTTCTCAGTGCTACCTCTACTGGACTCTGTCAGACATTTTGCTCTCACTCAGACCCACTCTCATATTTCTGTTACTGTCCTTAAAGCTATTTGCTTAGCTAGCGTGTCTTATATCATTATTGAGTAGGATTCATTTATTTGACAGCACACTGGTGACAATTTCATTCCCCGGGACATGGTTTACCAGTGAGTGTTGTCTGTGTCTGCTCCAGTTTTGAGATCCAGTCTAGATTTCCTTGTGTTCTTAAGTGGCCATAACAATGCCAGTTACCAAATTGTCATCCCTGTTAAGTCCTTCCACTACAACAAAACCATTTTCACTGTGAAAAAGGCAGAATCAAGCAGCTTTCCAGCAGTTTACTAAGGATATGTCTGGCCAATACCGCAACTGCATAAATCATTTCATGTCACACATTTGTATGGAAGCTTAAGTGTATATAGAGAGAGACAAGCGAAGGATGGAAAGGACATCAGCACTTATAGACTGCATTTTGTCTTTCCTGCCAGGAAGATGCAGCACAATAAAGGGAACTTTCTTCTACTGCAGGTTCCAAAAGCCTTGCACAGATAGCGTAGTTTCCCAGTAGGAAAAATATCTTTTGTTTCAACCAGTTCTGAAGATTTCAATTTGAAATGCCAAAATATGTTCTCGGACATGACCATCCCCTTTAAAAACACTTATCACATTTTGGCTGCATTCAGCGGATTTCACACAACCAAGATTTTCAGTGTGTGTTTCAGCATTAGTTGGAGAAGATCCTAACCAGACACCCAGCAGTTTTGTTTGAGAGGAAAAATCTGAATTTATGGGTTAGATCCCTTATACTGCAAATAAGTTGCCTCACTGGTTCGTGCAGCACAGAAATCACTTCTCTTCATTTGCATTCTTTTGCCAGTGAAGACTTTGGGATGTGGTTTTCAGCAGCATATTGCATCTCACCTGAGGCAAGGCAGTAGCAGGAGCCTTCTTGTTAGATCAGCTTCTCCTGAGACCTTCAACTGATGTATCTGCCAGCCAACAGATGCGTCAGGAAATTTGCCTCCTAAATTTTTGCAGAAGGAGACTGCTTTTTCCATTAATTTACACCAGACAAGGTGATATCCGACTTTGTTCCTTGAGTGAAGTTTAATTGGGTTCTTATAGTTGTAATCTGCTTGGCCCAATCACTTCCATTGTCATGTTTCCTCCTGGGTGAAATTATGTTCTTGTTCACATACACAAGCTACTTTACAGTGAGTACCTTGGCAAGAGCTAGATTGTCAGCTTTTTTTGGCTACAGGGAATACTTCCCCAGGATCATCCTCACTAGTAGGGTATTTAGTTGAAATTGCAAGCTCAAAGGATCATTTGTGAGTCCAATGAACCAAACCATTGCAGCACCATCCAAGGAGATGTCCAAATCCCCCCACGCTGGCCCTACAGCCCCACGCTTTAGCAGAAATGAGAGCTGCCGCTTTGACTGTCCTGATGGTCCTCTGGACGTGGAGCAAAGCACCTGCCTGGACCTGCGGGTAGAAACAGAGCCAGGAAATGGCAACCGTTCCCTTCTTCCATTGCCCCCACCAAGCCTGGCATGAGAGGGAAAGGAAAGTGCCATGCAAGGGAAGCTGCGTCCCAGTGTGCCAAACCCACTGCCTGTGCCCACAGGGACGCCCAGCTCCTGAGATCCTCCAACCGATTTTCCACCTCCATTCAGGCAATCAAATCTTATGCTTATCCCGTGCACATAAAGTCTGGCATTTCTTTTCCTCCTGTGCCATTGTGTGTGTTAGAGGAAAGAGCGTGGATCAACAGCTGCCTTTAGTCAACACAGTCAATCAGCTTAGGAATGTAATCATCCAGAAAAAGGCAGGGAGGCTAAACCGCTGTCACTTGCTGCTAATAAAAGTTACAGCATTAAGCAGCAGCAGGAGATGCTTTTGTTCAGTCTAAGGGAGCATTTGGTTCTCCGCGCCGCACATCGTGGCCACGCCGTGCGCCGAGAAGGGCCCTTGGCAGGGAACAACCTTGGAGGGGACATTAATTCAACGCGCTGCTTACTCTGCCGTTCCCTCGCAGTGTCCCTGCCAGTCCCATGACCATTGGAGCTGGAATGAGGCTCCCCTGCCCTCTGCTGCCTAATTCCGCGCTGCTGGCGCAAGCCGGGGGGGTCATTTCTGGGACTTGGGGTTTCTCCTTTTTTTAAAGAGCAGCTGGTTGGCCTTGGCGCGGTAATTCCTGCTGTGCCATAAATGCGGCGTAGTGGCCGCGCGGCAGGGCAAGCCGGCAGGCTGCGAGCGCGCAAGCCTTGCTTAAACAAAAGAGGTGGATGGATTGTGATGTTAGCCAGGAAAATTTGTGACAAAGTTACCTGGACTCAGTTACCTGACAGATACTGCATTTTAACAGGCCCTTAACTTTCGATACATATCGTTTCTCTTAGCCTCTTTTTGTGTTTTTTGGGGAGTGGTTTGGCCAAGTAGGTGTCTCACACAGCAGGAGCTAGGGAAGACCCTGGAGTCCTATTTATTTGCAGAGTGGATAAGCACCAATACAGACCTCTCCATGCTGCCCGATTGATGCAGCTAAGCACTGCTTTGGAAAAATCAGTGACCTTGGAGCCTGTATTTCATAAATGATCCAGGCCTTTGCGTCCTTTCCGAGACCTTCAAGGAGAGGATCAGTTTTCCCAATACTGTGATGTCTGCTGAGAACTGCAAGAGAGGCATCTCACTTTAGCTAGACACTGAATACTTTCCTGGAAGTTATTCCCTCCCATTGTTTTCCTGACCTGTCCCGGAGCTGAACAAAGGACACCAGCGCAGAGAAATGAGAAAACATCCCAGTATCCTAGTACAAGACATGAAAAAAATTCCTAAGCAAAACACAGCTCCAGTTGAGCTACTGGCTACTGATATTCAGAATTTTTTTCTAGTAGAGGAATCCCAGATCTAATGAGTTTTCTCTAAACTCTATAATCCACATAAATATGAATAGTTATAATATTCATAATAATAAGAATGCCATAGTTCTGTATGTTTTATCAGTCATGATTGCACAACAGCACTTGCACTGGAAAAAAAAAAAAAAAGCTGCCCTTTTTATACAGAATGTAAAAACGGGATTATTTTAGCCCCCTTAGTAGGCAAAGTAGAACTCCTAGTTTAACATTAAGTTCCTTCTTTCTCTTCATATTATTGTTTATAACATCATCAATATTTGGGGAGATTGAGATGAAAGACTTCTGAAGGTTTCGTTAAGCATCTTTTTCTTTGCCAGCTCCTGGATTGCCTGTTCTGTGCACACAGCACTTGCTATTAAACATTGAACAGCCAGCGTTTGGTGCAAGTCAGCACTCAGTGTACCCAGCATGCTGGACTCAGCCTTTGAGAGGAAGCTCAGGGTGGTATTTTAGATAATGTCAAATGCTAATAGTGGGTAAAGATCGACTTCACCCAGATCCGCCTGCTGCAGTAGGAAGCTATTTTCTGCGCACATTTGGGGGTTTCTTACCGGGGAACTAAGTTGCTCGTGTCCTCTGCGCAAGGTCTGCCCGCTGAGGGTCCCCGTGCAGCCAGGGCGCAGGCGCGAGCTCGGTGCGGAGCCGAGACGCCCGGCGGGAAGCGACGGCCGGCGCCAGCAGCGCCCGTCGGAGAGGGAAGGAAGAGCCTGACGGCCGTGTGCCTCCGTGGCGCGGCGGCACCAGGAGCATGCCGTGGGAAGATTTAAATGGAGAGTGTTCCATTTAATGGGATTTTGGTCACGGCACTGCAGATTGCTTGAGCAGCATAAAATGTACATTTGAAGCACTGCCCTTTTGCCTTAAACTTGTGGTTCATTTTTCTTTGCTAATGCCTTAATAGTGGACGTTTTTTCAAAGGGAGAAATGATGTGCAGTGCACACACGATTTGATGGCTTAGCACACTGCCCTGCTGGCTGCTGACGGCAAAATACCAGCCCGCGGCCTCGTCTCTCTTTATCTGTGTTGTGTGCTAATTGATGTAACTGCA
Organism: Nothocercus julius; assembly: GCA_013398735.1. NCBI lineage: Eukaryota > Metazoa > Chordata > Aves > Tinamiformes > Tinamidae > Nothocercus > Nothocercus julius. The sequence continues at coordinate 2,929,498 of VZSV01000007.1, forward strand.
AGAAAAATGAATTAATTACGGGAATGTACAGTTAATTTCATTGAATGAGAATGCTACACTTAACCAACATGGCACTGCATCGTCTATTGATTTTTTTTACTCTGACTTGTATTTTACCCCTTGTTTCTTCAGTCCCTTCCTACCATTCTGGAGAAAATCAGGGCATATATGCAAGATAGGTTAATTAAATGACACAATTAAATGACAGGGTAACTGGCAAAGAGGACAGGGAGGGGGAGGTTTAATGAAAGGGGAAGAAGCTGATAGTAAGAGAGAGCAGGTAGGAAGGTAGGAGACTGACTACATTTCTCATCAAAACATCCTTTACTAACAGGCGTCCCAGTTCTGGGAGGGAAACTCGGTGATTCAAGCAGGAGATGCCCCAGTTTCACCTGACACAGCCACGTTTCCTCCATTCGACATCCCTGCTCTCTTTTCTGAGGCAGACAGCAAGTATCCGGGAATGGATTCTGCTCCCAACAGTGCTGCAAGATTAAGAACTCATAACGATCGATATATAAAGCAATCCCCCTGCCCTCGTGGGCGAGGAACGGCACACGGCGGCCCCCGGGAAGGGCCTTGCATGAGCTCGGGCACCCTCGGCGCAGGGCTCCTCAGCCTCTGCCTCGTGAAGCCACCTTGGCTTCAGCACTCGCGTTCACTTCCACTGCCCTCAAGCCCTTCTCCATCCCCGTTGCCGCTGATCTGATCCGCAGGCCTCGGCCGAGTCCCGGCTGCCCGCCAGCGAGGCCGTCCGCCTGCCAGCCCAGCACGGCCCCGTCCCGCGCTCCCAGCGTCCGGCTGCCGGGATGTGCCTGCCTATTCCCGTCCCCTCGCAGGGCTGGTCGCCTCCCTCAGAAGCACAGAGCTAAATCTTGGGTACTCCGCTCCACTCCCTTCAAGACCGAAACTTCTTTTTCCTGTGGAAGGCAAGTCTTGAAATCCAGTGTCCTTCGCCCTCACCCAGACAGTAGCTTTTCATGGTGGGGCCTAATGTTATCATACTAATCCCCCCCCTTCCTCACCACCAGCCATCATTTACTGCTAACATACTCTCCTTGAAAACCCTAAAACCCATGGCTAGTTTTCACTCTGAACACTGTTTATGCTGGGCTCTTTCGCTATTTCCATGCATCCATGCCTACCGTTAACAAGTAGCACGTGGTCCCTTGATTAAACAGTGTTTGCTGAAGAAGCCAGTAGCTCCTGAATATTTAATATTTGTTTTCAACTACAATATATCTGAAATTCTGAATTGTAGAAGGAAAATGCAAGTGGATTGGTGTGCAAATGTGTGATGTACTGCAGATGTGACATACACATTACCTCCATCTTTAGAAAGATGCGGGAACCTCTATTTATGACACTTTACACAGATGTGCACAGTCAGGGCTAAGGAAGGGGACAGCAACTCCCTGCCAGGGCTGATTTATTTGCCTGTGATCCATATGGTCTGAGAAAAGGAAGGGCAACCACAGCTCCCATCTTAGCTTAGCTCCCATCTCTACTTAAATCTTTTTTCCTAATTGACCTCCGTTGTTCTTCTCTAAGTTTGCCTTTTCTTTCACCCATTCTACTTTTGCCTTTTACCTCATGCCAACACCTGAACCTTCCTGGCCTTTACACAGAAGTTGCTATTCTGGAGTTTATTTCAGAAAAAAAAAATTATCAAAATTCACATGATTACTTACATTTATTTAGTTGCTACCATACAGTAGTTAGTGCACCAAAGTTATTTCTCCACTCAGGAAGAACAAACAGCATCAGACCCTGCGGTCCCGTTGAGTTACTGACATTTATAGGTCAGCTTCTCCGGTCCATTTTAATTTACATATTGCCCTGACCAGCAGTTGAAAGCCTCTTTCTGCCCATCCCCCTGCCATAGCAACTTCAAGAGATTATATATGAAAGGGCAATTGTTACCATGACTTTTCTTGATTAAGAATGAAAGTGATTCAAAATAGTGTTTTTTAAATAAAAATTAATGCTTTTTTTACAGTCAAAAGCTGAATTTCACAGGCGAAAGGCAGGGCAGTATTTCTGAAATGTAGCAATCTGCACATTACCCCGCGATAGTCCTTTAAGTGCTACCTTAATCATAAATGGTGCATATTAATGAAGGTCCTCACCAGATGAAAGAGAATGTTAAAGAGTATGTGAAGCTTGCTGGAATTAATGCAGCCGACTCCGAGTTCTGCTCAGATGGACTCAAACAGCTTTAAGCTACATTTCTGCGGGAGAGGGAGGAGGAAATCCCAGGATGACAGATGCTGTGCAGAGCAAGGTCCTTTCTAAAGAAAGAAATAAATGATTTATGTACAGTATTCACTAAAAACTGCAGGGGGCAAGAGACTGCAGGTTTTCCTTTCAGTATGGAAGAAAAATGCATATATAATAATTGCTATTGCAAACATACACAGCACAGAGAAAATGAGTCCACATAAGAATCATTCTGCTCCCCGTGAAGGAACATGACTCAGTTACTCAGTTACTCCTGGGATATTTGGCTATTAGTAATATCGTGGTTCCTTTGTTGCAAAATAAAAAAAGAGTTTGCAAGTTACCTTTTACATTTGCAAATATCTGTTTTTCAGATGAGCAATCCAAAATGCACAAATGATCACACACACCGTCCTTCTGCCTAGACATGGAAAGGAGGCAACGAGCATGATCAGAGCAGCAAGTGTGAGTCCTGGGATGAGTTTTGCAGGAGCTGGGTAGATTGCTGTGCTGCAGTGATGTCATTTTTGCTGAATTCATTAATTCTGCCAGCCTGGCCGTATAAAGGGCGGTTACAAAAGCCGCACTCAGAGCAGGTCTCGCTGCCCTCCCCCGGATCAGAATTGGCTCAGAAACAGCAGCCACCGCCTCTGGCTTCAAGGAGCAGCCGCCCGTGTACATGCTGGGGCGTACCCCGAAAACGCACGGCCAGGGCTGATGTGCAGCAATGACTCGGAGAGTCTGACGGTGCTTTCCCCTCACCTGAGCTCCTCCTCAGGCTTCGATGGGTCTCTTGACATTGCCTTTAAGCGGGGGCTGTGAGGAGAGACGCTGCAGCCCAGGGCCTCCCCGCAGCCTGGCGCCCCGTGCCGAGCCCCGCTCCAGCATCTCCCACGCCCGAGGTGGGACGCGGCGCCGAGGCGGCTGCGGGCCCCTGGGGCCGACAGTGCAGGCTGCGCGCGGGAGCTCCGGAGCCGGCCGTGCCCCGACACCATCGCCCGAGCGGAGCAGCCTGCGGCTCCTCTCGGCCGCTTTGTGCCCGCGACGCCCGCACACGACGTGCCGATGCCTCAGAGGCGCTATCCATCACACGCGCTCGCAGAAAGGTGTTAACCATCCTAAGATGCGCACCCCAAAGCCCCTTCCCGGGAAAAGGACATTTTGCCACGGAAGGACCAAGCCCTGGTCACTGGGCCTTCTTCCCCCTTGGGCTCCCATGTGCAGCTTTTGCCTTGTGTCAGCAGCCCGTTCACCAGTCCTAAGACCTGGGCCCCCGGTGTTTAGAAGGGTAAATGTGCAGCGGGCATCACGTTTCTCCAGCGGCCGGGCCGGGCCGAGCAGCTGTCGGGGGCACGGGGACGTGCGTGGATCTCATCTCGCCGAGCCCTCGCCGTGGGAGGGCACACGCACATGTTGCTGTCAGCTGAGCCCACAAATGGCTTAATGGCAGGGCAGCCGGCACGTGGCCACCCGGCCGGAGCACCGTGCGCGACCGCTCCGACGCGGCGGCACCAGCCGACCACGGGGAATAAACAGGAGGCTCCGCAGTGCCCCGCGAAGGCCGAGCGGACGGGCACAGGTAGCGCTGCCGGCGCGCGGCCGCCTCCGGGATTAGCGGCAGGAGATCGGCACCGCTCTGCCCGCGGCTGCTGGGATTTGCTGGGCCCTTCTCCCGAGGGTATCCCAGTCAGCCCGGGGACAGGAGCGTCGCACCAGTGAGGTGCCCGGTTTGTGGATGATTCTCCCCGGCACGCTCATGCAGACTCCCAGGCGCCGAGGCGAAGGGTGACGAGGAACGAAGAACACGGCTCCGGCACCGTGCCCAAGCGGCGTCCCGTGCAGGACACGGGAGAGCGCAGGGCAGAGGAGCCCGCCAGAGGCCAGGGCGGGACGGGGCTCCTCTCTCGGGAGCAGTGCGGAAAGCAGGTGTGCGGAGGGCGGGTTTTGGTTAGGTTTAATCAGCAAAGCCGGGAGACCAGCACCTGCTGGGAGCAGGTGAGGGTGCTCTCGCAAAGCCGGAATGGGATTATTTTATCGCTCCTCTTTCTATCAGGCTTAATTACACCCTAATGCCTGGTCAGACTGCACAGCAAATAATACACGTGTCTGGATCCATGAACTTGTGAGAATCAGGAGGGTAGCTCGGGGCGAGGAGTTGCTTACCTGCCCCCAGGGTACTTGCCTCTCCCCCTATGCCCCCCTCATGCTGCTGAACAAAACGTGCCCGGGGTCACACGGCGGCTCCTGGGGCCTGAGGAGGCTGCCCGCGAAACGCAGGGAAAAACGACAAAAAAGGGTTTGTTATGCACGTGTAAGACAAAAGCTTCTGTAAGAGACAAACCAAGCAGGGCAAAAAGGTGGAATTCCAGGTGACTGCTGGAAAAAAGAAACAGGTGGTTAAAGCTCACAATGGTCCATTTAAAAGATGGATAATACTTAATCTGGGGCAGCACCCTGACAGAGCAGACAGTAATGCTAATGGGGCTCAGTTCTTTTGATCCACAGGGCAAGATTTCCTCCATTTATATGTTTTCCAGAAAATTAAAATGCAGAAAATACTTAGAGCATCTTTTATACTACATTTCTAACACAGAAGCACATAAAGGACCATCTCCTGGGGCTCCCAGCTGTAAGAAAGATGAAAGGGAAAGGTGAAACAGGAGCACTGTATCTGTCTTGTAGTTATACATCCACCTAGACATACAGATATATTAAGTTTAACTATGTTTTGACAGCATTAGATTTCTGATAGAGACAAGTTATTTATTACTAATAATTCCACAGAAACAACCTGTCAGAGCAAAGCCTCTGTACACAGAGCTTCAGGTCTAAGAAATTGGTGAAGACTGTCAAGAACCTTTACCATTTGCATTTAACTGTTTTCCAGTAAATTGCCACCAGCCTGGCTTGCAAACACAGTTGTTCAATCCAGTAAATGCTGCTAAAGCCCAGCACTGAAATGCCCGCATGACCATGGTCCTGTCTTTTAAATATCAGGGCACCGCAATCGCCGCAGAACTAAAATGCCCTGTTTTTAACAGCTTGCCTGCTAATTACACATGTGGGTGTCAAAACTGGGTTTGCTGAGCAGAAATGCAGGTTTCATCTTAACCAGCGCAGAGGGAATTTTAGGTTTGGGCTGTCTGTGTGATCACGTTGCCTTCTAGTGGCTGGCCCCGTATCCCCAATACCATAAAGGTTTTGGCATACTATAATACGGCCGATATAGGCACCTGGAGTGCAGGATGTTCTCTTCACTCTTTCTAGGGGTTAAAGAGCTGTCCAAAACCACTGTGTGTCCAAAACCGCTCTACAGGCTCTAAAGAAGCAAAAAAGAAGAATCACAAGCAGCAGCTTTTTGGCACAGATATCTGCTTGTTTTGAGTGTCTTTGAGTAGAGACCCTAAATATGGTTTTAGACAATCCTCCTCAGCCTGTAGGCAACAAAAGCAAGGGAGGATTATCAGCTCTGTGCATGCAAAAGTGACCTAAGCATGTGAAATCCAAGAATGAGAGCTGTAGAAACCGCATAGTGAACAAAATAACACTGGTAGCTGTTAAAAGAAGTAGATTGATACAGATTAATACATAAATTCCCTGTCCAGAAGAAAATAACATCCGTGGTCTGTCAAATGTGTAGCTCCATCCTCTTAGCACAGGAAAGGGAAAATACGCAGCAGAAGCAGGATGCAAAAAGCAGCCCTTGCTTCATTGTACTGGATGGGCCTCTCTCCCTCTGTGTGAGCACAGAGAAGGAAAATTCAAGAAGAACAAAGCAATTTCTTTCAAAGTATTGATTGCAAAACACCCACTAGACAAAATGAAACAGGGCTGGAACTAAAGGGAAGCGCCAGGAGGAGGTTAGCTTGCTGGAGCGATACTCAGGGTTCTCAAGAACAGAGCTGTTTCCACCTTAACAAAAACACAAATTAAAAAAAAAAAAAAAAAAAAAAATTAAAAACAGATGGGGCAGCCCACCCAGCCACGTCTGCAAGGGGCAGAGGTTGCAAGCAAAAGTGCTCTGCAGGGGGCAGCCCAAAATGCTTATCTGCAAATGCAGGAAAAGTCATTATGAAAAGAGGAATTAAATTAGACATGAATGTGGAAAATGGTGACAGAGCTATATCCCTGAAGCAGGGAGCCACAGGAAAAGAGCCAAAGATATGGACTATTTAAAGAAACAGAGACAGGGATGATTCTTTTTTTCCCTTCCATGTACAAAACTAAGGCTGAGGAAAAAGAAGAGGTTGGGCACCCTCCAAGAAAGGAGGGAAAGGAACCAGACTTATGGTTGACAAGTAGAAGCAAAAATCATTAAAGGAACAAAGAGTAAATTGTCAGCTCAGAAGGTGGAAGAAAATGTGACAGTAAGTGAAATTTAAAAAGCCTCTTACAGGAGAGCTAAGGAAAATAAAAACAAAACTTCAAGAGATTGGAGGGCAAGACTTTTTCACCTGTGCAGACTACAAGAAGCAAGGAGCCAGGGACAGAGAGAAAGGGCATGGGAAGGAATCTAGTAACTGCTGAGGTGGGCAAAATTTTTAATTCATTTTTTTTTGTCTCAGTGAGTAACCAACTTATTATCGCAAAATAAACATGGCCAGTTCCTCACTATTGAGCATTACTGTTTAACCCGGCTAGTAAGCAAACAAATCAAAGTGGGATGTTTTCCCCTCAAACTATTATATACGGTATATACAGAAGAGTATTACACAAGAAGTCAAATCACAGTCCTCCCCCTTGGCTTCATAATCTGTGAATATTCCAGGAGCAGACAGCTGTGCCATCCCACTGCCACCTGTACTTGAAAACACTATGTGTACACACACACATTGCATATGTAATGGGAAAAAGGAATATATGTATGTGTGCATGTGAGCAGCAGTTGCCTTCAATACGACATAAATACGATAGAGCTAAGTTACAAAACACAGGAATATACCAGACAAAATCTTCTATTTTGCGGCTTCTATTCGGAGCTCCGAGTACTGAGGCTTGGGAGCTGCCACTTTGGAGGATGGGCCTCATCTTCCTCAGGCAGCCCAGCGGCAGGATTGGATCCATGTTTCCCCTCCGCCCGTCTATTCATGCATTATATAACTGCAGCTCTGTATCTTATGCCAGTAAAAGAGCATTAATCAGTATACATTTTGTGTCCCTTAACGTTTTTATAATCTCAGTTATGATCAAAGGCAAGAGGACTTTCATGCCTCCAAAATTTCCATATGGTAAGACCACACGACTTTTCATGAGCCCTCTGCCAGAGAGATTAGTATCCAAATAAGATACACAACTTGCAGATTATTCCTTTCTGGCTGTCAGGTGTAGGATAGACGGATACAAGACTGAATTAAACCTGCAAATTGCCAGACTCAAAAGAGCATAGGCCACTCTTTTTTTCCTGGCTTGCTAGATTTACCATACTGCATAGCAAGTACAGAATTACTTGAACACAGAAATCTAGTCTTCCAAAATTGTCACCTGCATATTCAGGGCACCAAAAGAAAGGAGAGTGCTTTGAGAAAGATGTAGCTAAAAACTTAATACAATCTCTTGGAAAGAGAAAACACCCTAGATTATTGTAAATCACCCCAGGCCCGTTAACAAGATGTTCCTGAAGGTTGTGAGGAATGTCAACATGGGGAGCATAGAGAGTTTTTCATCAAAGCAGCCAACACATTTCAAGTGCAGCCTCTTCAGATCAAATCATTTTAACATACAGAAGAAAACTGAATGTGGCTGTGGTAAACAAGAGAGTACATTTCTTATAAGGAAGCGATCCCTATAACAGTCTACCAATTAGTTAGAATATCACCTCACACTAAAACAACCATCAATTTCCCCACCAAACTTGAGGAAACCATCCAACCTTTAAAACAGCTATTGCCTTTTCTTAAAAAACAAAAAAAACCCCTTAATTTAGTATTTCTATAATATGATCTCTTCAGAAATTCATAGGTAAGTCAAATGGTAGACTTCAGATTTTAAATATAAAAGCACTGGGATTCAGTTAGGTGATGGGCTGCACGGGAGAATTCAAAATTTCACCAACATTCTTCAGGTTCATCACAGCACATAATTAAATAGAAATAAATGTGCCTGTTCCTTAATCTTCTAGAAAAGATTAATAACTATGGTAAGCAAAATGCAACAGCATCAGCATTCATGTCTGTGAACTGAGATACTCATACTGCCACGCTGCATTTCTAACTTCATTTACTCAGTGATAGGCAAAAGTAAATGCTGGTAACCATTGCATCAGTGTCCCCAGCTGTGAGTCACAGCCACAAGGTTTCCTCCCCTTGCGGAAGCAGCCGGCAGGTGTTTGTTCCTCGGGGCAGTTCTGTTCTCCAGCTTCAGCACTGCGCAATTTAGGGGATATGCAACAGTCCATTACTATTTCGCCCATTCTACCACGGGGACAAGCAATGGCAAGTTCATCTTGAGAACATAAAATGCTTTCTCAGATTAAGAAAAATTATGGCATGTGGATCACTGACTCCATGTGAGGAACCCTGAATTACAGAACAAGCAGCATCTTGAGTGGGGTGAAACCCATTTTAAAGAGGGAGAGTAGATTCATCAGTTTGCTTCATTTTAACTTAATCACTCTCAAGTTCAAGTGTTAAAATAACTTTTAAGAACTGCTGCTCCCCATGATGTGTTTGGAGGCCATGTCATCAATGCTAACGCCTGGCTTATGGTTAGACTCTTCATTTTTCCCTGTCAGCAATAGATTTGGTCTCTTCTTTTACAAAGACTGTAATTAAGGGGAAATGAATACTTAGTGATCTTATGACATAATACTAATACTAATGACATATTATCCATTCCTGATTGCCTTCTTGGAACCAGTTTTAAAGGCAAGACATAGAGCAACGGCTTCAGAGGTCAGACCACAGAGAAGAGAAAAACGGCCACTGCGGTACAAGGCAGCAGCCCTGCAAGTCGCCCGGCGCGCGGCTGGCAGAGGGACCCCGGCACGATCCCACGGGTCTAACGCCAGCTCTACGTCTGACTGAAACACAGCAAAATCCACGCTACGGTGTGAGATGCGGCATGGCAGAAGTGTGCTGCGAAACATATGTTCATGTTTTCCCTTCACGACAGAGTATTTCACATTTCCTTTTTTTTACATATACTTTAAATTACAGATGAATCTATTATATCAAAATATTGGCAGCTGCTTTTCAACACGGAAGACTGCCTTTAACATTCAGTGAACTCTTCCTGCTTTTCACTATGAAATATTTGAGCAGACTCTTGTATATTGATATTCATTACCTGCATAGTTGATATAGCAGACACACAAACAGCCCAATCAATATTATGTGCTCATATTGACTGTTTCTACCCTGAAATAGGAATGTCAAGCTTCAATTGATTCACATTCATACATTGTGTAAACATAATTTAAAATTAGCATGTACAAGATAGAGCACATACTGTTATTACTATGTAGAGTAACCCAGGGGATATACTGCAGCACAGAGCTGGTGTATTAGACAGACCTACTCAATAGGACATAAGGCATAATTTAGCGCCTAAATAGCCCACAGGCTTCAGCTGCTGCTGGCTACTATAAAGCAGAGCAATAGTCCATTTTTGTGCCAGAACAGGTAGCTTCTCACAAGCTGCAAGAGCGACAGCGGGAGAAGGTAGGAAATGTGGCTAATCAACCCACTGGCTTTTCTGCCCAGGAGGAGGAGCTGTGGGTGCAGCTAGAAGGAGTCCTAGATGGAGTGAGGACAGTGCCGGTGAGAAAAGGTGCCCTGGGTACCATGCCACATCATACTCAAGAAACAGACACCAGTTTATCTTGCACAACCGATTAAAGACCAAAAAAATGTTGCTTGCACAGCGTTTTCTAAGTACTTGTAGAACTGCATCTCATGCCACATGTGCTATGCTAATATTTTCCTGCCCATTATTTTTAGGCTTGCTTGTTGGTTTGGGCAATATAAAGTTCTAGCTTCAACAATGGACTTGGGAAAACCTCAGTCACTTTCGCTCTGGAAACTACCTCTATGATCCCTTGATCTTTCCCATTGTTGTGCCTGCAAGTTTGTAATGCATTTGTCCTGCCACGTCAAAGAGAGGAAAGGAGAGGTATTTGATCCCTTCCTAACTTATGGGCAACTGAAGCACAGTGAAGTGAGGCACAGAAGAAAAATATCATAAGTAGGGCAATTCTGCTTTAATCAATAGACTTAATGCTCCTTAAATACAAACATTTCTTACAGCTGTAGCACCCCTTTCCTTTCCGAGACAGTTCGGTGCCTCAGAGTGACGCACGACCCACGGCAAACAAAACCACTGAAGTGAGGAACTCATACCCTGCGACAACCTGCTCTGGAGAAGAGCTTTTGAAAGGAAAAGAAAAGAAAAAAGAAAAGAAAAGAAAAGAAAAGAAAAGAAAAGAAAAGAAAAGAAAAGAAAAGAAAAGAAAAGAAAAGAAAAGAAAAGAAAAGAAAAGAAAAG
>VZSV01000007.1:2941528-3018378 GCA_013398735.1 Nothocercus julius
AAGGAAAGGAAAGGAAAGGAAAGGAAAGAAAAGAAAAGAAAAGAAAAGAAAAGAAAAGAAAAGAAAAGAAAAGAAAAGAAAAGAAAAGAAAAGAAAAGAAAAAAGAAAAGAAAAGGAACAAGACCAGGCAGGAGTCACATGGATGAGACGTGAGTATCCTGTAAAAGGGGCCTGATTTCCAAGGAAACTCTCTTCTAGTGCTATAGATGGAATTGGATGGGTTCCTTCCTGAAACCAAGCTTGTGTTGGCCAGTGGCCAGTGGTGGCCACAGAGCTTCTACCACAGAAAGAAGAAAAAAACAAAAACCAAAATTGGTGTCTCTGCTTGAGAAGCAGGGTTTGACTGGATGATCTCTAGAGGTCCCTTCCAACCTCAGTCTCAACCTCAACTTCAACCTCAACCATACCGTGATTCTGTGATTCTGTGAAAACAAAAATATGCAGCCAGCAAAATAAATAAAAAAAATTAAATAAAAATATTCAGACTGATTTCTCACCATCTTGGCTTGCAGCTGGAGCTCTGTGGTCCTTTTCCAAGACAAAGAGCATCTTTCTGTGTGCTCCGGGGCGCGCGCAACTGCACGGGCTGGAAGGTACCAACCGCTCTGGCTCTTTGCTGACGGCAGCAAGGCAGAAATAAAAGTTAACAAAATGGTTGTGACCAGAAGGTCTCCCACAGTGCTGGAATATAATATATACATATATATACATATATAATATATACATATAATGCATGTGTGTCCAGAATACGATCTTTAAAATAAGTCAGTCTCACATCCCCCACAAATGTGCACCAATCCTAATTTTTGAGGGGGAGCAAAGAGAACAACCAAAATTGCCTTGCATGTGGGGCAGCTATGGCTCACCCTCTGTGTCGTCTTGCATGTGGGGCAGCTAAGGCTCACCCTCTGGGAGCCTTTGATGTTCTTCTCTCAGTAACCAGGGTTGCACAAGCTTTTCCACCAAGCAGAGCCTTGCCCGTTACGCAGGCGACCTAGCGCCATCCGTTCCGGCCTCTGCGCCACCACGTCCTTTCTCCTCTGCCCAGGCAGTGAATGTCCCAAACCTTTCTACTCATCAGGTGCTCCGGGGTGGATGTGGCACAATAAAAAGCCAATATTTAGTCATACGTAGACAAAGCAAGATCCAACATAATCCTCTTTTAACTAAGCCGCTATCAACCAACTGGGTTGGAGAGCAAAGGGCCCCAAATCTCTGGAGAGAACAAAATAGATAAAAATTACCCCCATTCCACTGGGATCACTAAAGTCTATTTGGTACTGAAACACACTATGAATTGCAGGACAGTCACTAAAAGCTGTAGAAAAAAAATGCTGTCTTTTAGTTCTGAGGGAAAAAAAAAATCAAACAATATTACCAAACTCCTCTGAAGTCTTCTGTCTTAGCAGCAGGACCAAACTGTGATCAGGTAGCTCTCCAGGTCCATGGACAAGTTTCACTGAGGCTCTCCACTGGTGATGAGAAGGATCCTATTTTATCCACTGCCCCGCTGCTGCTGTCAGATCTCTGTGCCCTGCATTTCTTACCCATTGAGGGCTCATCAGCTACCGTTTTCGAGGACAAAAAACATTCAAGCCCAATGATGAGAAGTGAAAGAGACTATGGAGCAGCTGCAGCTGTAATTGGCTGGAGGGCTAACAAATGACCCAATATTCTTCTCACTAGGATCTATCCAGCTGCCTCACGGTTCTGATTAAATAGGACTAATCTGTCACATGAAAATTACTTTGCTGAGTAAAGAAATAAACTTACCTGTTTCTTAATTTTTTCTTTAATTTTATCATTAGAAGATACAGCTCATCTTCTCTAAATCGAATGTTTGCTTTAAATTATTCATGGATAATTCGGTAAATTAACACATAAACCTACTCCATAAAGCTCTCTCACGAAGCTGCTGTATCTGTTCTTTATTTAAAGCTAGGAATTAAAATAAAACACAAAATATGGCACTAAATCTCTCAGACTTCTCTATCAATGAATATGCCTCTTAGAAGCTTTTTTTTTTCCTAATATTTGATCTCTGAAGTAGGAAACTATCCTTGTAGGTTATAAATATCATTTGTTTGATCAGTTATGCTGCTTCTGATAAATGCTTTGCATTTCAAGATAAATATGTCTAATTAATTTTTTTTTGAGGTAGTTTTGTTCCCATCATCAGAAGTAACATAAAAGTAATGTTAAAACTGATTGAGTGTTTGACAGGAACATTTTCTGCTAGACGCTGCCTATACTTTGGCTCTTTTATTCCATTGGGGGAAAAAGAAATGGCCTTCTGTAGGCAAAGAATTTAGAGAGCCCGTATATTAATTTTTAATTCCTTCAGGTACCAATCTGCAAAGCAAAGCCCTGCCCTTCTGCCCTCTCCCCTGCGCAGCTCCAAGGCCTCACGGGTCTTCATGAGGCCAGAAAAACTATTGCCCAGCAAAGAAAGGCATTGCTTCTCATCACCATCTTTGCCTTAGCCTCCCTCATATTGAGGAATGATCTAAAGCCCTGAATGTGCAGTTATCAAAAAGGCAAAAGCATTTGCCAACAGATGATATACCTATATTGTGCAACTTTGAGCAATGTACCTGTTCTTCAGCAAACAGTGGACCCAGTGCTAGTAAAAATCATTTGATCTACTGCTAGGTCCCATTAGCAGGATATATATTAAAAAAAATTAGCAAATAGACAGAGGGAGGAGGAGAAGGCAGGAAGGCAGCTCTCCTGCAGGAGCTCCCGCACAGAGGGGAAACCTGGTACGAATCCACCTAATGAGCAGAGTGCTGCTTTTCCAGTGACATTTGTAAAAGCCGATTTCCAACCCTGCATGCCTTTTTACACTGAAATGCAGAACAAATCTTCCCTCTAAAGTGACTCAAATGCTTAACATACATGCAAACAAACCAAAGATAGTCACTCTGGCAGCATTTCCTTTCTCCACATTACTCAGATGATCTACCTCAATATCATATTTCACTTCTGCTCCCTGTGGCTATGAATTTATTGTAGGATCCTATTCCCCATCAGCACAGAGGTTACAAGAGCTTTTGTGCTGGGGCACCGCCGCTATCCCACAACGCTGAAAAACAGAAAAGAAACTAAAAATGATGACAGGACTGGTGAGGTGGAGCCTTAAAACAAATAAAGACACAAAGTTAAAAAAAAGTGTATGACTGTAAGATCTAATTTACAAGAACTCATCCATTCATCTGCAGAAAGCAACACAGCTTAGGAACTCCAGAAAAGGAATAACGATCGAAGTTGTAGCATGACTGGTATTTCACCAGGTGCCAATATTAGAAATGGCTTTTACAAGGCCTATCTGAGTGACCAGATAAGAGGCGAGATCTTGGTGGATGCTGTTTGCTGGATCCGGCAGAGTACCTATTACAACACGCACAGTTCAGCATTAGAAGAGTTCACTGTTTTACTTTCAGATGCTGTGCACTGCTGAGTGTAAGAGAATGTTATTTTGGAAAGAGTTGTGTATGGACATGGTAGGAAACTTAGCCTTACGTCATGAGTAGCCCGTGGGACTCAATCAGCAGCCACTGGCTCATTTAAACCTCTCCAGCATTTGGTCCCCAGGTCTCTGGCTTGAGGAGCTGCTTGTACTGAGCCCCTCTCCCGGGACACAGCGGGAACCTGCTGTGTCACCTCCCGGGAACAGCTCTCTCCCGGGCAGCGGGAGAGGTTCCTCGTGTGAGAAGTGTTTACCGCTCCCCATAAAGCAGCCTCGCCACTTCCAGTTTTCATCTTGAAGCTTACATGAACACTGTGCTCTATAGAAGGATCTAAAAAGTTCATCTAAAAGAGATGTCTAAACTTTTAGCGTTGTCAGGAACAGAGCTCATGAAATTGAGATCATTAAACCTCCTCAGCCAAGTGAATGAGCCAAACATATCTATATATCCAAAGGTCTCAGAAAACACATCTGACTTTGCCATCTTGGAGAACTGAGTTCCATAACAAAGTGCCAAGTAGAGACTAATACCTACTTCCGTGTCACCAATTTCCTGGTTTCAATGGAACCATTAAAATAAAATCGGCAGATGCTGTTTTACCTACTCAAGTGATTCACAAAGATTCATGAAAGGCCTGAAACTAATACTGCAACAAGCTATGCCATCTGTGCTAGGTTTTTGTGTTTTTTAATTGAGTGACCCAAGAGTGGTGACAGCACATGATTTGCCTGCCACAAAATGAGGAGCTTGCCACCTCCAGGTATAGAGGTAAAAGAATGATCAGCCTTGGTTTCTATTCTCTAGCCATTTTCTTCCCGAAATCCTATTTCACAGATGCTAGAAGGGATGATGAATAAATCAAAGAAATAATTGAAATTTAAAACAAAATTAGGTATTTTTTCATGTCTCTGCTTAAAATTATGTTAATTGGCCTGTATTTTTAATGACAACATTAGCAGCAAATAATAAAAAGTCAGCGGGATCTACACATGGATAAATAACAACCACTAATGATAATTACATAAACCTTCTGTGGAGTGACATGTGGGTCAGGAATTAAATTTGCAGTCTAAAATTAAATCATCTATCAGGTCCCCATATAATCAGTAACAAATGTCACCAATATTTTTTTCTTCTATATTCAAAGTGTTTTTGTAGCTCTATTTGTTAAAATTTAATAAAAGATTATGTTTCAAGGCTAAATCTTATCAATTAACATATTCAATAAAAGTTTTAATTGCATTAGGGTAGGAAGATTTGATATTCAGAAAAGAGTTTATTTCAAAAATAGAATTTCTAAATTACAGGTAGATAATTAGAAGCTCAGATTCTTTTCTGGGAAAAAGAATCAACTTAAATAAGTTGATGGTTCCACACCAGCATATCTATCTTGCTGAACCGGTATTGTATTTTAGGCAGGTGACTTTAATGTGAAGATTTAAAAATAGAAGTAAAAGTATCTGAATGACTGATATCAAGCGAAATATTGCCTTCAGCTGCAGTGAAAATCAGCATTTTTACGTCTTTTTTTTCTGGTATAACCGGACATACTTTCTTGTCCATATAGAACAAGCTGACAAAGTAGCAGAGAATAATTCTTGAGATTATTAGAATGTGAGGCTTCCCAGCCAGACTTTCTCCGTGGTGGCAGGGAAGGAGATGTTGCTGGAGACGCAAGCTTGGGAAGAGGAGCCCCGAGCCAGGGCAGGGACACCCTGAGGGACCATGGCCACAGCCAACCCTCGTGGGGACAGAGGAAAACAAGTGAGAAGCAGGAACAGCAGAGCAAAACCACCGCCGCGGGAGCCCCATGCGCCCGGGCTGGCCCTCAACCAACGCGGCACCTGCGGCAAAACCCAAGGAAGCAGAGCCAAGGAAGTGGGGAGCAGAGGTTTGGTTTAAGCTGAGCTTGGAAAAGGGGTATTTGCTTGATTACACTCATCTTTGCACCCTACCCAAACTGTGATCAGAAGTCAATGTTAATAGGCAATAAATTATGTAGAAAGTGCCCCAGTTGGCACTGTTTTGCCCATGACACCTGTGTTTCTTCAATTGCAGCTGTTGAAATAGAAGAATTGTAGTGAAATGTCCTGCCAAGCTCAACTTACAGTCTCAGAGTGACACAGAATCCTCCACAACTCTTGATAATTTAGCAGCTCCTCACCATCCAATATTTTCTTGTCGTTGCTAAAAGTGCGTATTTTAGTTGCAAGCTAAAATATCCAATTTAGTTTCCAACCACAAGATTTTATTAGACCTTCAACAAACAGAGTGAGCTATTCATGAGTTACTGTTCCTCACTGGGGTATTCCTAGGCTGTGAATAAGTCACTGCTTTAATACTTTCTCTTTCAGTGTTTAGATACTATGAATGTCTAGAGCCTTTCATTTTCAGGTTTTCCAGTCTTTTTAATTTTTCTACAGTTATTTGGCAACTTCTCATCAAGGTTTCAATATTATTTTTCAGTTGTGGTCCCCCCAAATTAGAGTGTTTTGATTGCAGATGCACAAAAGCCAAATAGAGAAGTAATGTAACCTCTATCTTTTGAAATTTGTTGATTACACATGGAAATACATATGTTTCTGATTCAATCTTTAGGTCTGTGCTTGCAAAATTTATCTTGACCAATAGTTGTTGCCTTAAATTAATATGCAGTTATTTAGTTTTCATGGAGAAAATAGCTATTTCTTTACCATAGGTAGGCAAACATTCATGAAACCATAGTTTCATCAAAGTTAACTTTTGAACTCAGCAGCAAATAATTTGTTGCTAAAAGTTTAACTATATGTTTCCCAGAAAGGACAAAAAGTAGTAGATATTATACATGCATCAAAGTGTATTTAAAGGTAAATTATTGGAAAATGTAGGGAGAAAAATATTTCCCCCAAAAATGTGTCAATTAGCATTTTCTTCCCAGAATAGTCTGTTCATTTTTATTGTATTAAACTAGCTCTATTAAGTGCATTTAGATCATAAATATCATGACAAGGAACACATAAAATCTAACAATCTAGTAAAACACCCTCAGCCTTTGTATAGATCTTGACAAGGTCAGAACTTCATGAGAGTAATTTCTGCTTCTGAGAAGTTATTTTTATCCTGAATGCCTAATTCCAAATTTCGATAGACTCGAGAAGCTGGAGCTATATTACTTAGAATGGACTATAGAAAAGCAGGGAACTAGCCACATAAAAGGCTGCTTTATAAATGTACACTTTCACTTAAATAAATTCCTTGAGACCTGTCATCTTTCCCATAGCAATGTCAAGAAGACATAATGAGGAAACTTGCCTCATTCAGCATTGTGTTTCACAGCAGACAGATTTAGAAATAATAACAATTCTATCTACCTGGTTGATGCCAAAGCAATTTTAAATTAATTTGCTCCTAAAGTTATGTGCCTTTTAGTGAATTTGGAGCAGGTTTTATTGAAAGAAATGTACAGTTCTCTTCTACTTTACCAACAAAATATTAAATAAACATTATTCAGACTTATTTTTCTTTCATTTCATTTCATTTGAAATGAAATTCCTTCTTCCAAGGCCAACAGCATCCAGAGGTGCATTAGGCAGAGAATTGCCAGCAGACTGAGAGAAATAACCTTTCTCCTCAGCCCTGGCAAGGCTGCATCTGGAGTCCCGTGCTGGGCTCCCCAGTACGAGACACGGAGCTACTGGAACAGGTCTACTGAAGGGCTATTAAGATGTTGAAGGAACTGGAGCATCTCTCATATGAGGAAAGGCTGAGAGAGCTGGGGCTCTTCATCCTGGAGACGAGGGAAGATGTCTGGAGGAGAGTGAGGGGAGATCTTATCTATGCCTGAGGGTCTGAAGGGAGGGTGTAAAGGGGATGGCGCCAAGTCCCTTCAGCGGTGCCCAGCAACAGGAGGAGAGGCAAAAGCACAAACTGAAGCACAGGAAATTCCCTCAGGACATGAGGAAAAGCTTCTTTATTATGACAGTGACAGAGCACTGGAATGGGTTGCACCAAACTGTGGAGTTCCCACCCTTGGAGAAATTCAAAAGCTGTCTGGATAGGGACCTGGGCAACGTGCTCTAGTCGACCATTGGGCAGAGGGTTGGATCAAATGATCTTCAGAGGTCTCCTCCCAGCTCAACCATTCTGTGATTCTGACTCTATGAATACCTAATAACTTCAAGATTTTTCTTTATTCCAATAAAATTTCTTAATTCTAATAAAGGTTTTAGTTCAGTCTTAGATTTTTTTTTTTTTCAGTTCTTCATGCATTTTCCAACTGACAGCTCTGGAGACAAAAAATTATATAAATAGAGAGGGAAAAAAGCTTGCAGGGTTGTGCCTTCACGTATCATCTATGCAACAAACATACAGCAAATAAGTCCTATACATCCTGACACACAAATTAGCTTCATGTATAGTTGTAAATTAAGAAGTACTCAGGACCATTGCCAGAGTTTAAACATGGTTGTATCTGCTAATAAACTGCTGGGATATCCTCTGCCAAGATTTTGGGCCATTCCAGGAGATAGCACTCCAAGGAGCTCCCGAGCTTGAATCTCGAGGTAGAGCAGTCCAGGTACCCATCCCAGAAGAGTATCCAGGGAAGCATCTGGAGGCTGAGGGAGTTTGTTAGCATAGACATGTGCTGCCCTGCAGCAAGCAGCCTCAGTGCTCACAGGCATTTCCCAGCACTCTTAACTTAGCAGTTCAGAGAGAGCCCGTATGGCCTGCTGGATAGCAAGGAACTGGGGGCAATGTGCTCCTGATCTACCGGGGTAAAACTTCCCAGCAGAAAAGGAGGACTCACTTGCAGATATGCGCTGTACTTGACGTATAACTTTTATGTACAACATACCCAAGCACGTCTGTAATTAAGAAGTAATAGCAATTAGTAATATCCAAGTACTTTGGGACAATCACACACATAAAAGAAGCGGTGTTTATTTTTAAAAATGTTGGATTATCATTTATTTGCCCTATACTCCTGTACCTGCCAAAGCTGAGACATGTCTGCTTGCTAGGATGATAGAGAACTTATTTATTTTCCACCACAGCCACTTCTTGGCCCGGCAAGAGGAGGCATTGCTGCCCTGGGATGAGATCCGCAGCCTCTGCACTTGTTTTACTGCACTTCAGCTGGCTCTTCAACCAAACACACTCCTCCGGCACACATACTCCTGTTCCAAAACAATCTCAATCCATTCTAAGCAAATAATCAAAACATAAATAAAATCACTGAGTTTCTTTATTTACCTTATATATATTCTGAATATTGGTATATTCCCCACCAAAAGTTTTTTCATCATGCACTTCTAGTGTTCTTACATGAGGTGGCCCAAAATCTATTAATGCTAGAGGAAAGAGTTCATTGCTCCTTGGCAACCCAAACAGATTTTTACATAGGTTAGAAAGAAACTTAAAATAGAATTCAAATCTTGCAGTTGTGAACTGGTATCCATTTACACTTTATAATACCAGGAAAATAACTACAAACTAAAAAGCAAAGGAGAACCTGGCAAAAATACGTTAAATACAAAATTCTGCAAAATGTGCAGCAAGGTAAACTGCCACTAGTTTTAATTCACTGTTTATGATCAGCTGAAGTAGTTCTTTGAAATGTATATTTTTCTACACTGGAATGGGTTTAATCCATTAGGTTCACCTATTTTTTAATTATACAGATGATACGTTCATTATTATTTCATTGTTATATAGAATCATTTTATTCAGGTCATTCTGTGATATTTAATATAGACACTTCTTTTTTTTTAGAACTAGCTGCAGCTTGGTCACAACTGTGCTGTGTAAAAATACTGCTTTCTTATTTATGTGTCCTTCTGATCTTAATGTTCCTTTGCTGTATGTTATTATTTTTCTTGAAGATCCTGAAATCCATTTAATCATTTACTTTTTACTACTTAGTAATGATCAATAGGTATCTTACAATTCACTTTAATGTGACTTTATGGACTGGAATTTTTCAGAATTTTCTTGTGCTTCTTGCTCTCTTCTTCAGAATTTCTTCTTTGAAGAAGACAGCAGAGAAAGAGTATGCATAGCAGGAGCACTTCTACTAACACATGCTCTTCTTTCCTCAAGGAAAGCCAGCATACAGAAATGGGCACTTATAACACAAGCATGTAAAGGTGAAATCTGAAAGGTCAAGCACAAAATTAGATTCAACCAGCAAAGGACAAAAAAAAAAAGTAACAAAAAAGTCATTCTGGAAATATATCAACAGTAAGAACACCAAAGTGCCCATCTGCTACTTGAAGGAGAGAAGGATTATAAAAAGGTGGCTTATAATCAGGTAATTATCACAATTTGTAAATACTGGAAACAAAAGGCACCATCTCAGCCTTGAATGGGTTAGAAAATATTCAGATGAGCTATATGTTTAAAATGACATGGGCATAATGGGCTTCATTTGATATCCCTTGAAGAGGTAGTAGATGAGGTCACACGGCCATGAAGAGTTTTATTTTAGAAGTCACAAAGGATGAGTGAGGCAACAAGGAGCGGTGAAGGACAAATGGAAGTGCCTAGATTTCAAAAGAGAGAAAAAGAGGAGTGAAGGGAATTGGTATCACCTGCTTTTTTTCACACTCTAGAAAAAAGCTAGCACAAGTGAATGGCTTGTAGGTACCCCAGAGGTAAACAGCAGAAAAACAACAGTCAACATGACTTAGTGAAGAGGAAGCCAGGTCAAACCAATATAATTTCCTTCCATGACATAGTAACAGGCACAGTGGACAAAATGCAGCAGATGTCATATCTTGATTTCAATCAGGCTTTTAGCACTGCTTAAGTATTGTTTTGTTAAGTAAACTGTTAAAATATGGTCTTGACCAAACTCTTATTCAGGCAGTCAAAAACAGCTGGAAAACCATTAAGGTTGGACTCGATGATCTTAAAGGTCTTTTCCAACCATAATGATTCTATGATCCTTATATTGTTGTAATGAGGAATATACCAGAACAGGTTCTGACATAACTCCATTTCCTTCCAGCACTTTAATTAATGATATGGACAAATAGACAACGAGTAATGAACAGGCGACTAGGCTAGGTGAGGTCCCTTCCAACCTTATGATCCCATGGTCCTGTTTTTCTAAATTTGCAGATGATACTCAGCTGGGAAGGACTATGACTTTGTTAGTGGTTGAGAGCAGAATTTAAAATCATCTTGGCAAGTTCAAGTTATAGTTTAAAATATTAGGCTAGTACTGAGTAGCGATAAAAAGAGATTTTACACTTAGAAATAATAAATTGTTCAAATGTAGGATGGGGAAGAAGTGTCTAGAAATAGTTTTACTGGAAAGGATGCATGGGTTGTGGGGACCAACCTGAATCTGAGTCAGACAGGCCATGGACAAACAAAGTGCTGTTCTGGGAAGCAGAAACAGGATTTTATCCTATAAAGCATGCAACCCAATCCTACCACCCTGCTTAGCTCCAGCTGACATAAAGTATTCACTCTTGGGAACTGCACTGCCAAGGATTTGAAGTAATTGGAGAGAGTCCACAGAAGATCAATGAAAATGATAAGAGGTTGGAAAACATGACCTATAAAGGAAGACTTAATATTAGGCTTCTTTAGCTTAAACAATGGAAAAGCAAGAGAGACTAATTAACGGTCTAAGTATCTAATGGACTGCTGGGAAGAGGAAAGGAATAAGTTATTTTCAGTGTCTGCAAAGCACAGATAAGACTGAATGGGCTTAAATTGGAGCTAGGAAGATTTGGGTTAAACATTAGGATAAGCTTCCTAATTGCAAGAGAAGTGAAGCACTGAAACAAATGGTCTCAGTCTCTTAAGAAAGGGCCAGACGTACCACTGTCAACAACAACACGGACATGGCTAAGCTGGCCGTGGGGGAACAAGCTGGCCTTCAGATTCCTGGCAATCCGGTGTTTGTGATTCTGTAATTTATTAATAGAAACAACCTTCTTTTCGCATCATGAGAAATACCCTAATACATAATCCTGACTGAGGCATTCTTCATGGCCAGCTTTCCTAATACCTTACTCTACTTCGGCACTCTTCAAATATAATCACTATTTTTACCATGTCTCTTCAGCTACAACCATCAGATGCCAGAGACAGCAACCCCTTGTCACTGACATGTCACATATATTTCGTTGTATTTCTCCAAAGTGTTATTTCATTTTCTGCCTAAGTCTCTACAAATCCTTTTTTATTAAATATTCAAGTACCACTGGCACTGGCTTATATATCGTTCCTCTTTACTGTCACCTACACACTTCCTAAAGATCTTTATATTCCTTCTCTGAAAATTCAGAAGATGTGAGATACAAAAGAGTTGTACCTCAAGAGCCTCTTGAATCTCATGGCCATTTTCACTCTCCTTTCATTTTATTTTAACACAACTCCGAAAATAAATGTATATTTTTTCCCATCCACTTCAGCTGTGTTCTAAGTTAACTGAAATGGCTGCCACTGACTGCACACCTAGATGGCTTTTGGACCTGTCTTACACAGCGAAGAACATAATGCTGTTATGATGATAGGCCTAGCTATCTAATCAGAGATTATTACAAACAGGAGACTAAAGCAAGTGTATGAAACTCCAATTTAGGAAACCAAAATAAAGATCCTTATTTGGAAAAATGCTATTTTTTAATTTCCAGCAACTTTTTAATATTTTAACTCGAAACTTTATAAAACACTTTTAAACTGACATTTTAAAGAACCCGGCAATAAAGTTTTATAATGCTATACTATGAAATAGTTGTGGATCTTTATTTTCTTATATATTTAAATCTTTCACCCCATTAAGAGCTACAAAAGATGTTCTTAATACTTCCAACCTGCACAGATGTTGAAATTTTAAAACAATTGGCACAATCACTTGTTCCAAAAACATAACTGAACTGGGTTTCACTAGTCTTATGCCAACTCTCCCCTTATTCTTGCTTATTTTCAGTGACAAAATATCTTCATTGGCTATGTTTTCCAAATACTCTAATGACATTTATTTGGACTTGCTGAACTGTAAATACTCACTTCTGGACAGAACCGAGGACAAATGGTCTATTCTGGTTGCTGCGGCTTCGGTGCTGCTCACACTCACTAAAACATCTGACTTTGACTCTCACTAACCTAAAGGAAGGTAACACACGTATATAAGGATTATCACATTTTCAGGGCTAATTTTATCTTTATTCTTTTCCCCAAAGACTCCTTACCATGCTTGCAATGCGTAGCTGAAGTAAATGACTGAAAGGGGCAGCAGCATGTGCAAGTCTGTCCTCCATCCTCCAGATTTGTTTCTTTAAAAGCCAGAAATGCATGAGTTGGTGGCAAAGATCCTGCGCAATGGATGCTGGGTTGAAAGTTCACAATGAGGAGGAGGGAAAATAGTGATTTTTTATGATGAATCTGAGCAGTTTGGGGAAGAATTTGAGGCAGTCTATAGAGTTTACAGCAAGATCTAGTATATTCTAAAAACATATATATATATATACACACACATCCTTTTTATGTTAATAACAACACATATTTATTTACTCAGCTTAGCAAGATTCCTTATTCATAGAAGTCAATTAACTGAGGTATTAATCTTATTTTCAAACATGATTTTTTTCTGTGGTATCTTAATCTGTCCTGTACCTGCATAAGGATGCTCAGAGACTCCTGTGGGAAATTCTTGGCTTTTCGCTGGAAGAACCCAAAGATATGACTATGAAGACTGACCTCAGCTCTAAAAGAGAGCTTAGAAAGGAGAACTGTTCACAAAGATTCGCTTTTATCCAGGTTGTCATTACCTCCCCAAAACTAAACTCCAGGCATTTTCTCCCTCGGGTTTGTGAAACGGCTGTAGAATTCATCACTGCTAGTAAGTCAGGCAGCACCTCCCAGGTTGAGAGCGTTGAACTTTCAGTACCTGAAGTAAGTAAGTGTTTGTCGTTTAACTGACAGATATAACAAACTCCTCTCCTAAATGACTACTATGTGTTTTTACAGTATCAGCAAATGATGTCCAGATGTCTGGGAGACAGTATCTCCAAAAATGCTGCTTTGGTTCTAGGTCCAGCTCAGTTTCCATAAAACCCAGCAGCACTATTAACAACCTGTTTCCAAAAGCAGGTGCCGGTGGGTACCAACTGAGTGACTCCAGTTGCACTCTTTACCATGTCAGGATGTCTCCAAAGTGGTGCCACCCAAAGCTGTCACTGCCTGGTGTTACTGCAGCTGCAGGCCAAGTGATCTGACAAACATCAGGCTTGGCAGCAGCAGAGCCTCTCCTGGCCAGGCAACCAAAGGACCAGCATCTGTACCTGTGAAGCGCCTCAGTACAACCTATCACATTGTTATTTATCTTCATCCACAAGCGGCAAAGCAAACACCAGAAAAATGTGCTCTGCTTCTGGCCGGGGAAAGAGCTTTTCCTAGGGTCAGGACTTTACCTCCATAGACCACAGAACATTGCCAGTGCTTTCAAGGATACTTGCCAAGCGCAGGAGAAGATGATGTGAGCTTCAGGGCATGATTTTAATCAAAATAGCTTCAGGGGATCATTTCCATCAAAATCCAAGCTATAGGATTCTGGGGGGGAAGGAGGGCTTGTTTTTACTACAGCAAGAGCCCCCCATTGAAATTAAGGTAAGATTTCCAACCATTTTCTCCCAGTGCACTGCCTGCTTTACCTTATGGTAATAAAGTAGCAAGGCACAAGAACTGAAGTGTCAAAGGAGATTGGGTCTGTACTGGAAATTAAATTAAATGACCCATTTTGGAATGAAGCATCCCATTAGCAAATGCGTAATACAGAAGGAAGCAGCTTACACTGAAGTACTACATCTAAAAAGCACAGAGCATTGCTGGAGGAGTAAGAGGTAACATCTGTATATTCAGGGTTGCTTTTCTATGTATTCTGAGCTTTTTCTGAAGGACAAGAAAACTGAAGAGAATCAGGGCGATTTTTTTTTTCCTTGGGAACAAAGCAGCATGTTTTCTCCTGATGCCATCTGCTGGTTGAACAGCTATGATGTGACCTAAGAGCGGAGCATCACAAGGCTTAGCTTACTGAGTGATATTGATGAGGTACTTAGAAAGCACTACAGAATGGTCATATATTTATTTTTCAAGATCAAATAAAAATGTGCAAAAACATTTTACAGGTTTCAAAAGTAAAAAGGAAGAAGACAAAAGTATTTAGATCTAATAGATTAAGAAAATGATTTGAATTTGATTTGCCTGGATGACAGATTGCCTAAAATTAGCTTGGAAAGCTCTAGCTAGTCCCTGACTTTAAAAAGCTCCACAGAAAGACAGGTATCTAAGCAAAATGAGATAATGTAAATAACCATCTGCACATCTTCATCAGGTGAGTTTCATCTCATGAGAGTGTTGGGATGTGAGGAAAAAAAAAAAAGATCATTAGGTTACAACCATTAGATTACAACTATGTAAGACGGCTCTATCTTCTTTTTGGCATTACAGATGTAGGCAGAAGAGGCAGCGGTTCTGTCTAACAAGACCATCAAATGCTACCACGCTTCAAATAATCGTGCTAGGAGGCTGGACAGAAAGGGACTGGAGGAAGGGCCATCCTGAGTGCATCTGAGCAGACCTATGAAACACCTCGGAGACATTTGCTTGCAGCCACGTGGCCCTTCCACCCTACCCAGCGACATTCCAAGCTCTCTTTGCAGGGTAAACATGTCGAAGGTTTGTTTTGTTTTGATGGAATGGCTACTAAATTCCCATTTCAAGAAGACCTTGCTGAGTTTAAAAGCTACTTGAATTTGAACCCACAGCCTTCGTGCACGATGGACATATTATCTCCTCTGTTGTGGGGATGGGCAATGAGAGGGGTGTCCCTGGATGTGGATGTGGGGACAAAAAAACTGTTCTACTTACAACAACTTAATATACAACACCTAGTTTTATTTTGCTATTATAAGATGATAATACTTGAGTTACATCAGAAGTCATTCAGACTTTGTCTTACATCATCATCATTTAAAACTCTCAAGTAGAACTATTTTTTCTCTCTCATTTCTATTTCACCAACTTGTACATAAAATAGATGTGCACAAGTAGGGTCTTCTGCCTAAGGCACTGAACATAAAATAAGCAAATGACAAATATTATTTTATCTCTTTATTTTTTTTTCAGAATATTTTAATATTGAAGACCAAGTTGTTATTTTCAAGGGAAAAGGAAGGGAAAAGGAAAGGGAGAAGAGAGAAGTTATGAAGACAAATTGTTTTATTTAATTTATGATTTTGTGAATGGTCATTTCTGTAGGCAACAAAATGTTCTGTATTCTTTAAAAAAAAAAAAAAAGTAGTAAAACAAACAGCACCATTAAAGAAAGCATGATCCCTGAATTCTAAACAAAACACTGTCTCAAAACCAAACTTGTTAAAATTTCACCAAGTCCCATCTAGGTGGGTAACAATGCAAAGCATAACAGCACTGAACTGTAGCAATCCCGCTGAAATCACCTACACCCCCTTCTGAAGATTCAGAGAACCATTTTTGGAGCTTGTCCTGTGGGAATAATATTTTCTTTGGTAGAGGACTGAAGGAGGGTATTTACTTCACTGAATATGGATGGAAAAAACACCTATGCATGTTAGGGATTTCCCCAGTAAATCTCTATGTCCCAGTAAATTTTCATGCATGTAAAGTATGAGTGGATTTCACATTGCTGTTATACTGCAGGAGTAATACTGCCCTATAAAGGCATAGGATGGCTAATGTTGAACAGATGTAAACATTCTGAATACTGACAAAAAAAAATTACATACACACAAAAAAACCCTGTATTGGAAATGTGAATCGAGTTAAGTTTCTGTAAAGCAGAAAAAATATTTTACAGCAGTACAAGAGAATTATGGCAACAAAGTAAAGCACTTTTCTTGTAACATTCATGAACAGTACAAATACAACAAAGTTATTCTACGGACTAAATTATCCTTTAACTATCAAATATAGTACAAAGCGAAATATTATGTGCTATAAAAGAAGCAGCTCCTTAAATTAGACTAAAAAAATGCTTTTTTTTTTCTTTTCTGTTGGTTTTACAGTGACAAAGCATGATGACAACAGGATTTCACAGATTCAGACACACTTAGCTGCGCGGGGCCGCGGTGGAAGCACCGAGCGCGCTGGTGGCGCCGAGGCCGCCGCCGGGGCCGGTGTCGGGCAGCGCTCCCGGCAGGGCCCGTCGCGCGGCGGCTCCGACGATCCCTCGCGGGGACGTTTCTCATCGCGGCTCTAGTGTTCATCCCGGTCCTTCACCACACCTTGGGGAAACTGCTAAACCAGAGGCTACAAGAGCTATTCTGGAATTGTGCGTGTGTTCGTAAGGGGGCGGGGGTGCAGCATAAGGTAATTTTACTTCAGAAACTGCATTATAAAGCACCATATGCATCAGTTTATTGACTGCGCAAGGAACTGCAGGGCCCTGGACCATCTGCACGCTCTGCAGCTTGCCCTGACGACACGCACCACCCTCGCGAAGGAGGCCTGCAGTACACACAATGCACCTTCTCCTTTATGGCTCAACCTTGACTTTTGCCTTTTAAACAGTACTTTTTTTCATGCACTAGACCTCAGCAGGTAAACAAAATGCAAACAGGGAATATTCAGTTCCGTATTTCTTCATGTGGGCTTTTTTTTTTCATATTTTTTTCTTTTTAATTTTACATTATTTAAAAGGGAATTTTTGCTTGGAAAATTAGTTCTGCGCGGGAACACACAAACACACACACTGCAAATGCCCTAATGTTCTCTGCATATGTCACAGGTACGCAGTCAAAGAAAAGAGGGAGGAAGGAAAAAAAGAGTGTTTCTCCCTCTCTCCCAAAAGTGCTGCTCCTGGGGCAGGAGTGGGGGAACAACTTTGGAAATTAAAAAAATGGAAAGGATGTAAATAACACATGCTGGACACGCACACACACGCAAACACAGAGCAGTGTGATCTTAAGCCATTATTTCACCACTTTTCAGTGCATAAACTACTAACACCCAATGCCGCAAACTACATGGTCATTAGAAAACATAATGACATTGGGCTTGAAATTTGGACAGTTAAACAAACAAACAAAAACGAATTGCTCAAAATTAACTTCTGAACGTGATTGTGTTCTCATTTAAGAGCACAGGTCACTTCTCTCCAAGCACTTATGTGATGTAAGAATCCAAGTAAGATTTTCAGTCATACTTGGATTCAGTCCTAAACAAGGACAGAAGTCCTAAACAGGGCTCCTAAATCATCACAGTTGCTTTTCAAAATTTTAATACCCTACAACTATTAATCAGCAACAACACTTCACAGCTGTCTCTAATTGGTCAGATTCATTCCTGGTGCAACTTCAGTGACTCAAGAACGAAATCAGTGGAAGAGCACTATGGAAGAGTTTGGTCAGTCGAATAATATAACATAGCACCATTCAGTCTAATGCCATTTAAAATAACATTTTATCATCACCTCACACATGCAAGTTGCAATCCTGATACAAAATGACAATATGACATGAATGAAGAACCTACCACATTAGCCACACCTTTATCCTTTGAACAAAGCAAAACTGTTCTGTGGCTGGAATTTATTTCTGCATTTTGTCAGTCAATACAAGAAGTATTTCAAGATGCAAGTACAAACAAATATTGGCTTATGTGCTGTGGACAGGAAAACCTGAGCTAGAAATAAGGATTCCCAGCTGGCTTATAGAAACACAGGTAATTAGAATTGTAAGACTGGTTACCCTCTTTAAAGAAATAAAAGTAACCCACCTATTCTGAGTATAAATACAATACAATACAATACAATTCCAATACAAAGGCTCCTCGAATATGAATTTGATATGCATTAACTGACTATGCCCGTGCTACTCATGAGTATTTTCCAGTCACTCTTTTGCCAGCAGCTGGCATAGCACTGGAGGCTCATTTTCAGATGGTCACTTTTAGGTTTTTGCTTGGCTGGGTTATTGTTTTCCTACAAGAAAACCTGAAAGTGCTAAGAAGCTGTTTCACATTAAGGAGCACTTTTGTATAGAAAAAATATACTATTGTATTAGCACATATGGACTTTGTATCACACAGTGTCAAAAATAATATTGATATGTTGCTAATTACAACAAAATAGAATATAAGGGTGCACCATAGAGCTTCCTATGGCAGGAATGTACGTCATCAGATATTCCAGCTCACTTTTAAGACAATAAATGGCATTTACCATGTTTGCAAAAATGGTCCCGCAAGAAAATAAGTGTAGTTCCTCCACTTAGTAGAACCTCGCTAATATGCACCAATGTCTGGGAGACCAATCACCCCTTATGAGCAAGTATGCAAACAAAGATCATATAAAAAAAGTATAGTGTGAAATGTAGATTTGTTTCTTAAATGTAATCTTATCATTCACATTAATATTTGAGAGTGAGACAGTAAATGCAGCTTTACATACTTATTAAAACACTGAAATCTAAGCAGTATTACACCTCACATTCTTATTACAGTTTCTCTGAGAACTCTGGAAGGTTTTTTGAGCAGACTGTAAGGTATTTGGATTAGTGAGGTTCTACTGTAATGACAAAAATAACATTTCTCTCTGATGCTCATATTTGGGCAGATCCAACCACAAACTGGCAGATGAATGACTTGCACTCCACATTTAATGTTCTTCAATTGGGAGGAAAGAAAACTAAGGTATTTTCACCTCCCCAGCAACTGCATGTGCTTTATCCCTTTATAATATTTTCCTTTTAAGTGAATACAGGCCCAAAGTTATTGTCATTGTTCTCTGATGTTAGAGTGGCAAATGCATCTGGAATGCAGCTATAGATCTAAGTGTAAATACAGTACTGGATAAATACTGAAGATTACTTTAAAGATGCAGTATCCCTTTTAAAAATGCCTTTTTATGTCCAATTTCTGCAAAGTAAGGTAAGTGGTCTGAACTCCTTTAAGAAAAAAAAAAAAAGGTAGTTATAAGTCATTTTCAGAATTACTTTAAATGACAGAACTCTAAAATATAATTTAAATAGAGAGTAATTCACAAAAGAGCAAAAATAACTCAAAATCTAATGTTCCACTCAATACACAATTAGAATCTTTCCTTAACTATTCATCATAGCAATGCATAACTTTTAGGCCATGGAAAGAGTAAAACACCCAGAACATGTTACATAAGTCTGACCCTATATTTAGGACTGACAAACCAGGTGGATAGATTAGAGAGGCAAAAGCAGATATAAAATATTTGAGTAGGAAACAGGAAGAGAAAACAGGATTCTAATCTCCGGTGGAGAAGTTGCTTTCTCCAGTCTCTACTGAAGCCAGGCAGATTCCAGTGCTGGTCCCACTAACCCATCACGTTTACAAATCTTTCGCAAAGAGTCAACAAGAAGAGATGATGATTAAAATTTCAGTTCCATAATCCCTGGCAGGCACATGAGGGAATTCCTCTAACAATCTAATTTCCTTTTTTGCTAGGTGAACTGGCTATGTGTTAGGCACACATAGTAAAAGTCGATTGAAGAAAACATGGTATCAGTAGAAAAAAATGCAAACCAACTTAGATGTTATCATGGCTGATAATCCCCACCTTTGCACCCCACTCAAAATAAGAAGTCAGTATTCAGTGTGCTATTCATTCTGCATAGCTTTTTTCTGCACTTTTTGTTGAGCTATTCTTCCATTGATCCTTAACCTGTGGCTTGTGTTAACTATCTAAAAAGTGGGGGAAAATGTGCTGCACTTTGTGCAAATAAATAGAAGCTGGGAATGACATGCATTAATAGCTGTTTTTTGTTTGTTTGTTTGTTTTTAACGTAACAAGGGAGCTCATAGAAGCCTTAGGAGCAATGCTGTCATTTCTTTTTAACTAGTTCTACATGTTTCCTCTTCTTTCCAGGGAATGTCAGTCAGGGAGGAATAACTAAATTCTGAAAGCACCACAAGGAATAAAGTCAAAACAAAACAAACCAAAACAAAAAAATCAATCAACCAACTGCAAGCCATGAAGGGCCTAACCTGCGACAATTTCTCCGTTTCTGGGTCCTGCTCTCCCATGCTGACAGACAAGGGATACTGCACCTTTGATCCAGTTTCTACCGTACAACCAAGCAAGCTACACACAGTTTGGAAGGCCCTATGCAGTCATCGTGACAGAAGGCGCCGCAGCCTTTGCACACAATCATGGCTTTCAGCCTGCAGGAGCATTTCAATTCCAGTTCGTCCGCGTTGCTGCTGTCAGCGAATTTCTGCACGGGCATCGGAGCGCTCTGGCTAGGGAGGCCGGCGGCAGCGCTCGAGCCGCTTCCTAAAATCCCAATGGACTTCTCGATCGCAGATGCTGCCCTTTTGAAGCTTGTGCTACCAAAGTGTATCGTCGGGTAGTTTCCACAGAGCTGCTGCTGCTGTGGGTGCTGCGTCTGTATTTTCTGAGCAGCGAGTTGGGGGAAAGGCTTCTGCGGCTCAGACAGTAAGTAGGAAGAGAAATCTGCATTTTTTAATGCAAACGCTTTTAACTGTTCTTTCACTTCGTTCTGATCATAGGAAGCTTGTTTCATGCCCAGTTCGCAGCTGCTGCTTAAACCTTCCTCAAAGGAAATAGGTTCAGATTTTATATTGCTACAGATGCTTGCTGGCTGAGGCCAACTAAGTCTTTTAGTGGTTTCCATGGCAACTGTCGGTTGTTTTTGATCAGAGGGGACTTCGGCATTTGGGTGAGGAGGGGGAGGAGGTGGCAGGGGCGGCGGGGGCGGGGGAGGATGCACTAAGGTTTTATTCTGCAGCGTTTGAGAGGCACTGGCAATGTCATCACCTTCCTTAATCTGAAGATTAGGGGAAAACACACTTCCTAGCCTCAGCTGGTGAGCGGCTGCAGAAATATTCACGTCTCCCAAGCCCTTCTGTTCCAGGTGTCTGCTAAAAGCAAAGGCGTTGCAGCCAGGTGGGCCTTTTGAAGCAGTTTGCAACAAAGCTGCCGTAGGAATGGGGCCTCTCGCAGCCATGGACATTTGGTAAAAATGCTGTCTGTGTGAGGTACTAGCTTCTGCATGAAAGCTGCCATTTTTATCAACGTGAAACAAGCTCTGCTGGAAACTGCACGAAGGCAGCGGCCTCTTCTGCTGCTTGATCTCCGGGCTGTGAGCGACGCGGCTCTGAATCGCGTGCTTGTTCAGCCATTCCTGTTTGAACGGCTGGCTGTGCCCTAGCTGATTCATGCTGGAACCAATTACACAAGGAGCCACTTTAACATCTGTGTCCATTGACACCTTCCCAGGCTCACATTTAATTTGAGCGTGTTCCCCTACGGTCCTGGCCATCCTCTTCTTCGGATGGTTTTCACGCTTCCTGATTTGTAGCGGGGCTATGCTGCCTGCCGTAAATCCTTTACCATCTGGATTGGGAGAGCTGGAAGGGTGCTCAACAATATTTCTCTCGGACACTGCCGTTTTACATACTGAGGTAGTTTGCAAAGGCAAGGGAAGCCTGTTAATTTCCAGTTTGGCTCCAGATCTGGGCTGCGGCAGCACTTTCTCCAGGGGCAGATTGCCCTGCAGTAACTGCGTCACCAGCGGGTTGTTGGCCTCCACCGACGACAAGCGGCAGCTAGAGCCCCCAGCGCCTGACACTCTCTTCAGGGTGTCCGTTGTCAGCGACAGAGAGTCCTCCATGGCATCGGGAATGGATGTCTTGGAGGTCTGGGTTGGCTGTACACTTGTGGCTATTTCTGCAGGCTGGGTTGGCATTTCGGGTCCTGTAAAGTCCTCGGTGTCCATCCTGAAGCACTTGTCAGATTCATTAGCTTCCGATTTAACGGGAACAGCCATGCTCGTCAAAAGACTCCTGGATTGCAGTTCAGACATTTGTGTGTAACTGGAAGGTTCAGTTTTGACATTTTTTAAACAGTTTTGCTCAGCGTATTCTTTATGCTTATGGGAGTTAAGATGGCTGACCACTGGCTGATCCGTGTTCATTGCCTCTTCGTCATGCCAACAAATTCGACTGTTAGTGTTATACTGACTGGCACAGGCAGCATCTGCTTCACTTTTAAAGGCTGAGGGACCTCTTAACTGCTCAACAAAACCTTGGCTGGAAGCAACCACCTCAATTAATTTATCTTGAGGAGCAAGAGGCACTTCTCGAAGACTAGAGCAACTTGCCTGCAAGCTCTTGCTGTCTTGCTTTGCTGCCATGCTCATAAAGCTGGAACTGTGCTCAAGGCTTTCATTAGAAACTACTTCAGGCCTGCTTATTACAGAGACCTGAGGACATGCTATACTTTGTAAGGCAGCTTCTGCCCTCACAGGTCTGCTTTGCAGGTCTATGCTGTTCTCTGCACTTTCAATAGACGAAGACAGTGACAGGCTGGAATTCAGATTTGTAGTGTGGTCTACAATGACTTTGCAAGGTATAGATCTATTCATGGCAGTTTGCGTAAAGCTCACAGGCTGAGATTTCCCCGTGAGATCTATTCGGTTTCGTGTTCCAGAGCTTTTTTCTAAGAGATCAGCATTTAATTTAG
This sequence comes from Nothocercus julius, assembly GCA_013398735.1. NCBI lineage: Eukaryota > Metazoa > Chordata > Aves > Tinamiformes > Tinamidae > Nothocercus > Nothocercus julius. The sequence goes on from VZSV01000007.1 coordinate 2,964,491, forward strand.
TAGCATTATCGTAAGAGCTTATTGTCACCATGTTACCAGTAAACATTGAAATGGGTGGCCTTGCAACAGAGTCTGCTACTGCAACAGCTTCACTGCAACTTAAAGCTGATCTAGCAGCAGTGTGAATGGAGACAGTGCTTTGCTCATTGCACCCAGTTATGGCTATCTTATCAGAAGAAAATCTGTTGGTAGTCCCCACCGGGGGAATCAGTACAGAACTACCAGAGAGATGATTTGGCAAATTACTGGCAATAGATGAAGCTGGCACAGTGGCATAGTGACTGGAGACTGCATTGCTCGCATTGCTACTTGGCAGTGGCAACCTTTTGTCCTCGATGGCATTCGATAAGACCGTGCTCTCTATGGGGACTGGCATGCTACTGTTATCAATACATTTTGGTGCAACGGCTATGCATGCAGTATCAGCCCCTTGGATGGATTTCAGCATATTTATATTACAAGCTGAAACTGCTGTGTTTGTACTGTCAACAGACATTAAAACAGAAGATTTATCAACAGAACTTGCAAAAGAAAGTTCTTTAATTGCTCCAGACATAGCAGTGCTGCAAGCAGACACAGAGACTGAATTTTTATTATAAAGCACTGGCACGCTGTTATTTTCAGTAGAGGTAGATGAAATAATTTTCTCACACGATTGTGGCATAGGTAGATTTTCATCAGAACTGTGCACCGACATGTCAGTAGCAGTTTCTGGTAATATAGCTGTGTTAAGTGACTGCTGCAATAAAGTGGTAGTCTCACGAAGATGAGCAGATTTGTTGCTAGGGGACCTGCAGTTAGGATTAACTATAATGACACCAGTAGAACCTTCAATCTTTGTATCAGTAGAAGCTGGTATCTCTAGAGATGAGGTACTTTCCTTTGAGTTGAACTGTGACTTTGTTTCTTTGTTAGTCTGGAGTAAATGAGCTCGGGCTTGATGCTTTGCAAACAGCTTGGCCTTTGTTTGCTCCTTGATGTGTGCCAGTGTCCTTGTCTTCCCACCTTCGCATGGGGTCCCCATTGCTCCAGAGACGATACTTGCAGCTGCTGCCACGGCTGCTGCAGCTGCAGCTTCTCTTTGGGCTCTTGCTTGCTGAGCTCTTGCTTTGATATCTGCAAGAGTTCTAGCCCCAGTGTTTCTCCCACTGCTGACTGACGTACTTGGGGAAACTCGAGGTTCTGGTTTGGAAACAGGCTGGCTCTTTATGATAAAAGGTGGTCCAATTTTTGAGAGTTGAATCTACAGGAAGAAAAAACAAACATTTTTTTTTATGAGACTATAGACTTGCTAGAATAATTAAAAGGCTCTGAGAAGGATAATGAAGGGAAATATTGTTCAGTGCAGTTGGAAAGAAAAATGATAAAAACTGATGATATTTACACTGCTATATTTTATCATGCTCTGGCAGGAATAACTGACACCTGTATTAGCCTACATATGCTGGCCCCTTTGACATGAAGAAAGAAGACTGAACTGGATGACAAGATAATGCTTATTTGATAATAATATGTCAAACATGTTTGATCTGCAGTGTATCTAATTGAGAAGACCAACAGACATGGAAAAAAGCCCCTAATACTAAGCACTTGCTGCAGATATGTGAAAAAATAACCATCATGTAGCGCTTTTGCTCCTTGGTCTCCACTGAGACATTAGGAACTGCCTGTCTTTTGCTTCATTCAACAATCAATCTTGCCTCTACATAGTATATAGAAAAGTCTCCACTCAACACAGAACATGCTACACCACAGAACTTTTTAATTAGGAGGATAAAAGTGAATCACCAGATGATGCACCTTTCCCTTCCTCACTCACAATTTTGAGACCCACTTTAGGGCACCCGTGGCACACGTCCTGCACTACTGCATTTCAAAAACGAAACCTTCAAGCTTACAAATACTAAAAATCTACATATTAATTAAACATCTGATTTTTTAAGGAAAAGAATAATCTGTAAAATCACTGAAATTATGTTTCCAAGTTTAGAAATTAAGAGTCCTGGGAACACTTTATAGCTCATACACTTTCTTAGAAAACCAGAGCTTGGCTAAAGAAGTTTTCAATTTCTTTAAAGAGATATATGTTTACTAGCTGTCCATAATAATAGGACTTACTGATTAATGTTGTGTTTTCTCTTCTGAAAGGAACTTAGTAGTAGGTAGTACTTGTAGGAAAAGGTCAGTCATAAGGTATGATGGGAAGTAGGAGTTATGTGACAGGGCCTTAGAAGAATCATGATCCTTTTCCCTTTTTTAATAACAAAAGATAAGGTGTTTCAGATGGAATCAAATAAAGGCCAAATATGTATTTCACATAAAAGGCATTCTAGAAATGACTGTGCCATTATTTTTAGACAAACAGGGTTTCAGTATCCTCATTCACTGACTGGAGGCTTCAGGAAGATGAATTTGGTACGACTGGGCAAGGCTGAAAGCACCTGATTTTCCATTAGGGATGAGTGGAAATCAAAATGAAGATGGTTCTCCCATACACAACTGCTTTTATCAGATAGACAATGATCTGGTAAGTCTCTTCAGACACCCCTACTGTTGGGCAGGCTCTATCCTGGTATGGAGGACTGGACTATTTCACTCTTCCAAACAGTTCCATTCTTGGCCTATCAGTAAATACTGCTCACTGGTGCCTAATATCATGAAGCTTTGTGAAACCCTCTTTCATGAGAACAGGAGTCAGATTTGCTCCGTTTTACACATGTCAACAAACCCCTGCCAAAAGACCAATTCTGAATTTGGTACTACGCTTTTTCAGTTGGGTTTTGTCTGGCAAGATATGTAAAAAAAGAAAAATCCATTATTTGTAACTGATCTCTTGCATCGATCTCTCCATCTATTTTTTAACAATTGAATTAACATTTATATAAATGTATTTAAAGTATATTACAATCTTATAATTACTTCTAAACATTTTGCTTCTCATTTCAACAGCACTTTTTTCAGTTTCTACTTTGCATCATCAGAACTGCTAAAGCTCTAATAGCTTGATTATTTTTATCGTTATAGTCATGACCTTTCTCCTTCCCCAGTGATCTACTTTTCTTTGTGCTTAGAGAATGATTACAATTTATTAGGCTGGATAGACACTTTCGAAATATGAAAAAATATTACTAGACTGAGAATGGGCTAACTTCCAACTGCATCACTGCTCATAAAAATAAATTAGCTGAAATATGCTGCCATGCTAGTGATTAAAACAGTTACTGTATTTGCCCCCCTGGCCATATTAACAATGTCTAGTGATTGCAGTAGTTAAAAATAAAGGCAGAAAAGGGCATCTCTGAATAATTAGGAACTACTATTGTAAAGCCAATGGTTTAAGTACAGAAAACTGGATCATGATGTACAATATTATGAGGACAAAATGCTGAGAGTAAATATAATTAAATATATAGATCCTTCTCGTGGGCAGGGGGAGCTTTTCAACTGGAATTCACTTTTTTGCATAGCAAAATAAAAACTAAAAGGTATCCTCTTATCTGGTGTATAGCGTATTTTTTTGTTGTTTTGTTTTTTTGCTTTGCCATTAACTAAGATATCCATACAGATATTGATTAGACACTTCCCCAGATAGCAAGATCTGTGCTTTCAATTAATTCTACAGGGCGTTCTTACATTTCACTCTTAACCAAACCATAGCCTCACAAGGGGATTTGTAAATGTTGGTTGGTTCTGACTTCAGGTTCTCTTGCTGGATTACAGCACTAGTTGGTTTTCTCGGTATTTGTTGGGTAATATTTTTTATTTGTGCTTCTTGGAGAAGTCATTTGAGGGAGAATAAGGGGGCAATACAGTTGGGCAATTAGAAGACAGGCAAGTAGCACTGTGTAAGTGAGGAGAAGTTCATGAACTAGACTAAGCCATGGAGCCTGAAAAACTTTTCTGTGAACAGAAGCAATTCTGTAGCAAAGATTCTGACTGAACACTTACAGGTAAATCTGTATCAAGAAGTAATTTGGTACAGTAGGAAAGGAATAGTAACGCAAAAGGTCAGTAGTAAGCTCCCTCACATCTCCACAAAAAATACACCACACATTATGTGTACAGGTAGTCAGCAGAGGAGGGGTAATAAACCTTTAGTTTCCAAGTCAGCCTGTTTTCACTGCTTTACCTTAAGGGGTGGAACTCGGGGTTCTTCTCTGGGTGGCTGATCTTTATCAGATGGACTTGTCGATGAAGTATTACGGTTGGGCTGATCATCATCTATTCTAGCTCTCTTCTCTTTACAAATTCCAAAACTGTGCTGCTCTGCTGTTTTCCTCTTTGGGATCTCTGGGTCTCTACTTTCGTTCCTCACTTCAGCTGATTTTGTGGGTTCTAATGACTTGGAAGAATGTGAACTCTCCAGTCGGCTTTGGGTGCTGCCAGGTAGCTTGTGAGATTTACTTCTGCACACTTCGGAGAACGAAGCTTTCTCCAGAGATGAGGTATATAGTTTATCATGTGGTTTTGATGGAAGCAGTTCAATATTTTTGCCCACTGATCCTTCTGATAAGACCGCTACCTCTGATGACAGGACAGTCCCTTTCTTGTCACCTCTTTGCTGAACACTGTGGTTTTTAATTTTGATTACTTCTGGTGGCAAGTGTTCTGGGATGGATGCAATGTAGGATTTCTCAATTTCAGAATGTGATTTACATGACTGATGACTGAGGTTTTTGCTTTGTGTCTCTTCCAATATTGAAGTATCTGGCACAGTTGCTAGCGGACCTACTTTCATATTTTCAGGTGCACTCTGAAGCTGCTTTGGCTGAAGAACAAGATTCTCCTCTTGAACAATCTTAGGAATGGTAGAGCTTTCTTCTTTCAAAGTGGGAAGGGAGTCATCCGACAAACATGGTGATTTCCTCTGTTGCAAAATAAGTCTTTCATTGCTGGAGGAATTAGAAATTGGAGATGTTTCTGATGGAAGAGGTAAACTATTTGCCACAGAGGTTTCTGAGGCCAGAAGAACAGAAGATACTGAAGATGTTTCAGATGTTAAAGGTAAATCAGATACAGGAGATGTTTCTGATGTTAAAGGTAAATTAGAAGCTGGTGATGCCTCTGAGGTTAAAGGTAAGTTTGACATAAGAGATGCTTCTGAGGCTACAGGTGAGGTGGACATTGGAGAAATTTCTGACATCAAGGGTGTGTTCAAGTTTTCATCAGTGGCCTTTTGCTGAATATCGCCTTCAGTGTTTTCAGAACTGGACACTTCAGATGAACAAGCTGTTTCAAGAGATGCTGGAGTACAGGGTTCCTCTGAAGTCGACTGAGTGTCTCCCCCAGGAGAGGCAATGCAGACACACGGTCCTTCTGGACTTTCAGAGGAAAAGGAAGTTTCAGAAATACAGGCATTTTCAGACAGTTGTTCATCAGGGTCACTTTGAAGCTCCATATCCACCGCAACACCCCCACCAGTGAACAACGAGCCTTCCAGAGCAGCATTTGGCATTTCTGGAGCAATTAGCTCTTTTGCAGACTCAGAATCCTTCTCTGCTGTATCACTGACGGAGTTTGTGGATGAGGCTGATCGTGCTGGCGATACGCAATCCTCCAGCTGATCTATCACAACTGACATCTCCTCCTGAGGGCATTCTGACTTCAACTCCACTTTAATTTCAATGTGAGGTACAGTACCAGTTACATCATTCATCGTGACACAAGACTCAGCACTGACTCCAAGCTGCGCTGCCTCTGTTTCTTCATTTGTGCCAGCTGGACTTACTGACTCCTCAGAAAACTCATGTTCTGTTTTATGGTTCTCCTCCTGGCATTCACAAATACTCGTCTCAACCTCCTCAGCAATCTCCTCCTGAATGATTGATTCCTCAGGTATCAGTATATTTTCTGATTCTGACACTAGCTCCTTGGCTGGAGCCTGTTCCATATTACAGAGAGGTGGACAATGATCCCTCTCTGGCAATGGCGGGAATTTAACACCGTTCTGCTCGTGATCCTCAAAGGTTGCTTGCTTAGAAGGACCAGGTATGTCAGAAGATCCACACAAAGAAACACTTTCATCTTCATCATTGTTCTGTACTGCAGTGAGTTTCATCGATTCCCCTTTTGACATTCCCGATCTAAATAAAAACACACAAATTAAAATGTTGTTTTGTCACAGACATAAAGAGGAACAGGTTCACTCTTTTCTCATGTATCCTAATTATGAAAAAGACATTTTATCCGGTTTAAAGTTACAGTTTGGTTAAATAGTAGCAGACATGTATATGATTGAAAATTTGGTCTTATATATTTTGGAAAGTGAATTACCCAACTTGTCTTACCCTTGTTAAGAAAGTAAAATAATAAAAACCCAAATACTTTACTCCTCATTATTTAACTATTTGACATTTCAATTAAATAAACAGCAAGCTATACAGATTCACTGCTATTCAAACTCTTTTTTTTTTGTTTGTTTGTTTTTTTCTGCATTAGCAGAATACTGAAATACTAACACTGCTTACACTGCAGAAGAAAAGCATAAATGTATCTTCTACCACCAGTAACAGTTCTGGAGAAATTCCCTTTTCCTACTACACCTGCATTCAGAGTCAACACAGTCAGCAACATGGTTTGAAAGGTGCACTTCAGTGAAAGTTTCGCATCTAAAACTAATAAAGCAAAAATATGCTTTCACCTCAGTTTTGTAATTCTACAATCATTTCATACATGTGATGGAAATAAAAATAACTCAATCTCAGCCTCATTTTACCAGTAAAGAGTCAATTATAAAGATATCATTTGACAACTTGTATGTTTTTCAGCACCTTATTAATACTCCATTTATGTTAATAAACTCTTTCTAAATAGGCAGATCTATGCATATTCTATTCATCCTATATTTTCCAAGGACTATATTTATATTTTATGCATTTTCAAGGATGACGTGCAAATGAAGCACTGGTATATTTCATATGAATCTCTCTATATTTCAGAAGATGTTCTTACCTTTATTACTTCGAGAGAACGAGAGAATTAAAAAAAACAACAACGAAACAAAAATCAGGGGCTGGAAAAAGTTGTTTTTTTGTTTTTTTGTTTTTTTTTTTTTTGATTATGCTCTCTGACATCCTTATTCTGCACTACGGGGAGTGGGAGTGCTGGTGTTCAGCATCTTTAATAAGATCTTCCAAAAGCACATTGCGCCTAAGCAATTCCATAACACTAGAAAATACACAAAAACCTAAAAACCTGGCTATTCTCATTTTAAACAAAGTAATTGAAGAATAATATGGCTGCTAAGCAAGCATGACAGATATTCAGAAATTAAGGAAACAAGAGGACTTTGTCAATGTATTGCCAGAGAGATCAGAAAGGCTTATACGTGTGAAAGCACAGAACAAATGTTTAAAAATCAGAGTCTGTGTTCATGCATTTGAAAAATACTGAAAAGATGCATTATTCACAATGATAGTTATAAACATAAAAAAAAAAATTAGGCTGGAATTGAAATCCAAGAAGGGCTCTTATGGTCATTATTAATATTGGCTACCACTAGTCACTTAATATATGTACATAGTCTCCCTGTGCCATCAATAGGCTGAGACAGGATCCTCCAGAGAGAAATTCAGAGCAGCTAATTTACTTCACCCACACTGAATACCTTTCTGAAAATGTTGCTCTCTTGATAGACTATATATGGAACCAGACAACTAATTTTAGGTGAAAAAAATCCTTCCCCTAAAATTCCTTTTGGAAAGAAAGAAAAAAAAAAAGTTATCTCAAGAAAAAGAGGAGAGGGGGAAAAAAAAGGAGAAAAAAAAAAAAAAGCACTGCATTACTGAAACCTAAATATATGGTCTATTTTCTCCAGCTGCCTTACATCACAAAAGACAATACCTGATGGCTGTCCTTACAGGAAGAAAACTAGCAAAGGAATAAAAAGAATAAGATAAAGGTGATAAAGGTGAATATAACTGTCACAGAGACACTACACAAATTTACACCTCCAAGTAACATATCAAAGAGAAAGAAGAAGCACAAGAAAAATAACATAATGCAGGATTAAGGCGAGCAGAACACGTGCTGAATCTTAATTAGTTTTATGCAGTATTAGAAGCACTACTCTCTTAAGATAGTGCAGTGAGGAAAAAGACTTTCAAAGGAGGACTTGAGATCAGCATGTTTAAGACAACCCTACATTGCAAGATAAACAGCTGATCTGTCTTCTTTCCTTAGAGAGACAGGCAACCAAAGCTTGCAATAAAGCAGGAAAATATGAGAACAGCAGTAAACAGCCATCTCTGAAAGCGTCGGTAAGGACAGGATTCAAGTGATAAAGTAAGGGCAGTCACTCATCAAATAAAAAAAGACAAAACAGCTACTCCAAGATACAGAGAGGCTGGTATTCTACTGCCGTGAGAAGAAGTAGGTAAAATATTAAAAATTAATGAAGGGTTAAAGCAGCAATAAAATGTAGCAGAAATATGCCCCCCAAAACCCCTTTGATTTAGTGGGCTGACAGCACCATCTTGACATCAGACTCTCTCAAGAGTGGGAAAAGAAATAATACAGCGAGACTATGCAATATAACCCTTGCAATCCTGGGGACAGAGCCAGAGGAACGTGCGTTTCTGGCAACACACATCAGCTGGGCCTGCATAAACGGCTGCAGAAGTCCTAGTTTTTCAAACAAAGTCAGAAAGAGGAAAATAAGAATGACCACAGAGAAACAGAACTGCAAAAGTAGAAGGAAAACATAAAACGGATGGATGGAAACTACAATTGACAGTCTCACGCTGAATGGCCTGGGCACAGATATGAGCAAGCAAAAACCAATGTGGAGAGCCTACAGGGAGGCCTTTCAAAGTCATGAGCTCCACAGTATGTAAAAATGATTATAAAGATTCTATTAATTGGCCTTTTTTTTTAGGTAAAAGTTGAATTTAGTTACGGAGTATCTAAAGATCAAACTAGCCAAAGTCACAGGAAAAAAGCTCAGAAAGCTCTCAGAATCTGTTGCTTCAGTAGTACCAACAAAACTGAAATTACACAAGGCCCAACCACACTCAAAGCAAGTTTTAAAACTGATGAAGTAAATAAGAAAAGAATTTTTACCAGGTGTAACTATAGCAAGAACTACCAGGCAGCCTGTAAACAATGGGGAAAAATACTCAAGACCAGCCAAGCAGCTGTGAAGTTGCCTGCTTATTAGCCAGGAAAAAGAAGGCAGATGAAACAACATAAGCTGGGGAGAGAGAAGGGGAGGGAAGGGGGAACTAGATTCACTCCTGTAGTCAGAAACAGATACTATGTAGGATATGACATTTTGCATAACAATGTGGATGTCAGGAATCTATCATTCCAAATGACATGTATCACTGCAGACTGCGTTATTATCTGCCAACTGTTACAGCATCCAGCACTCAGCCAGCACAGCAGGACTTCTGGCTCTGTAAAATTATGAGTAACATTCTCTGGGCATGTGATACTCATTTGTGACTTCGGAATGCATTTTAACTGGAATGAGCTGCTCGTGCCTTGTTGTTATTAAAATTCTACTTTCTGTGGCAGCACCTTACATAGCTTTCTCCTTCGTGCAGAATCTGTAAATGACTTATCTCGACATGCGTAATTAAAAGCCATTATGCTACTTACCTAACAAGTTAATTAATACTTTTTTTTTTTTTTATATGAAAAGGATTAAGAGCTGGACTAAACTGAGGTCTCAAGGCTTTTAAATATGAAATTAAGCACTTGACAACAACAACAAAAAAATTACCATGCTAAGACCACAGAACTTGCATTATATTTAAAGTGGAGTAGAAATAGCTTTCACACCAGGAGAAAGCAAGCACATGCACAAGGTAAACATTATAGTCAATCTGTCTATTTGTTGCCGTGTTTTCTTCACTTTTTAGTGGTCCAAGACCAGTGGATTGAGAGAAGCAGCCACTGGCTACACAAATGCTTTATTCAGTGCCACAGCTTTTAAGTTAATTACTCACTTGCAGGCTTCTCAGTGCTCCTGATTTCCTAAATAAAAAGTACCTAACAACAATATTAAGAACTCTCAGATCATAATAGCTCCTTTGGGACATTTTTGTCTACTAAATGTTATTAAGAAATTACTTAAAATAAAAATGTGATAGAATTCTGAGTTTTTTAACAGAGATGTAATTCAAGGTATTGATGGAATAACTTTTTAGATGTCATTTTTAAAATGACATCTTAAGAAAATCTTAGAAAAAAAAATTTAAACAGACAGAATTTAAGGGCTACATCTTTAGCTGTTGCAGAATATCATCTGTGTCAGCACCAAGAAAATTGTGCTGACCCACCTGAGCTGAGCACCTGGAGTGATACTTTCTAATTCACTTTAGCCAATAGTTATTCTTTGTATCTCACTTCCAAAATAAGAGCAGCTAGTGTCACTTTCAGGGGGTTAGTCAGTGTTTTTTCCATGTTGTACTTTTCAGTCCCCTGAAAGGCCATCTGGGTTAAACACTCATAAGCACCATTTGATTTTAAAAGCTTTCACAACTAACTAACTTAAAAAAAATAATTAAAATCAAACCAGTAGTCTTCTATTCTGCAGAGACTGATTTTACATTTTGCAGGAGGAAAGAATTGCTCTTATGCTATCTTTAGAAATAAAAATAAAAAATACTCACATGCTTAGGCCTTGTGTCCTAAGCTTTCCTCAGAATGAATTTTTATGGATGAGTTATGAACCTTAAAAATGCAATTGTAATGCAAGTGCAGACATGTCACTATAATTCTACCCACAGCTTCTTATATAGGGAATGACTGCCTTTGATAACTGCCTTATTAAGTTTTACAGCATATGCCTGCGCTATGTGAAGCAGAGAATTATATTTTCATTTCCTCCTAAAAGAAAATGAAAAAATGCTTTTATTTGCTTCAGTACTTACTTTTCACCATAAAACCTTTCAAAGAATTTTTCTTTCCAAGGTTCAGTTTTCTTTTCTTTTTCAATCTCTTGTCTGATGCGCAACTGCATTTCTGGAGTAAATTCTCCTAAAAAACAAATACTAACATATTGAATAAAAGTTGTCAAGGTTTAGTCTAATATAGGATCATTGTAAATTACAGATACACATATGACACATAGCTCTTACTGTCACCCAGCAATCCAAAATTAAAACGATGAAAAGCAAAAGTGAGTTTGACCTAGAAAGATTTCATTTAGCATATAACTTCAGTATTTACAAGGTATATTGGAAGGATTTAGTCACATGCATTTATATTTCCAGGTCGGACAGTGATGAAAATGCTTTTTGTATTTTTTTTCTAACTGTCAAAATAAGCTGCCATGGCAGGCTGTAAAATTCAAAATGGAATCAGCATTTTTTCTTTGCTGAAGTGCTGCTGTATTACAATTTCCATTCCAAAAGTATTTCTCAAACACAGAAACAAAAGCATCTTTCATAAAAATAATTAATATCTGGTAAATCTGAGAAGAAGAAGTGGAGTTACCTTCTGCCAATCGTTGTTTCCACCCTTGTGCTGCATATGCAAAGAATTCATTATTTAGAGCAGAACTACTGAGGCGCAAAACTCCGTCACTTCCCATCTAGAAAACAAGCCGATGGTAGCAGAAGATAGTGTCAGAAATAGCCTCAACTATGATCACATAAGAATAAAGTTCCAATTAAGGCAAATGGGGAGGGATAGGCAGTGGGAATAACAAAGGAAATCAACTACTGCTACTAAAACAGCATTTTCATTATAGTCGTTACTGTAAATGCAAGTGGCCTAATCTGCATCAACGTGCTCCCTTCACTAGCAATCAGTCATCAGGACTACTTGATTGACATGTTTTAATCACAGCCCTCTATCTTGAGACTATTATGTCTAGAGCTGTTGTATACAATGGAAAATCAAGATCATTATTGTACTTGTGCGTCTGCCTGGAGTGAAGTACAAAACAAATTAATTAAATATAACGAGGACAGTGACTTTCCTGTGTTTCTCAATGCCAACTAAACCTAATGTTCATATTAGCTAATATACCGCGCTGGAAGCAGAATTGATGACAAGTAACCTTAGCAAAGGTCAGCACTAAAACAAAAAACAACTACACATTTTATAGGCACTAACAGTAAAATCTGTAGAAAAATATTATAAGCAATAGTGATCTTTACCTTCTGCATCTGTCAAACAGTCAATGATATGAGGCCATTAGAAGTCTTACAGTATTTTCTACAATTACTTTTTAAAGTAATCTAAATATTGAGCTTCCTGTTACTATAAAACTGGATACTTATTTTCAGTTTGTGAGAACATGTCCAACTATTCAAGGAGCATTTTACTAGCTGGCAAAAGTAACTAAACAGAATAAATTAGCAGTGGGTATCATCACTATAGTTATACAGAACGAAGAAAAGCAAGTAAATAAAGAGATAGAGAGAGGTAACAGCAAAAGGAGGAGTTAATGTTGCTGGAACCTCACTATGATTCATTTCAAACTTTTTGAGTTAAATAAGAAATAAATGTTTGACAACATATTTTTTTAAAAACATAAACATAAATAAAAACCTTATACCATAAATACCTTATTTTTTTTCCAGCATATTAGCACACATTTTAGTTATGTCATACTGCCTATCAGAACCTGTTTCAAACCACGAGGCAGAACGAAGCAGATGTACTTCTAAGATGGTACTTATCTCCGGCACCCTCACTGAGCCCTAGATTTCACTAATATTGGCCCCACTTTCAGAGCAGTCTTAGCTCATTTTCTCATCACCTAGCTGATGTCCTGTTCCAAAATAAGCCCATCTATGAATAAAACAAAAATTTGCAGACTAGTAAAAGGAGAACCAGAGTGATAAGCCTCTGAAAAACAAGTAACTCTAAAGACTTCAGCAAGGAAACAGTTGATGTTGTGCATGCTATGACAGTACCAGGGGTCTTGGCTGGATATGAACCCACAGCACTGCCTGTGATTTCATGCTAGATGACTTTGCTTTGCTAACAGTTCACAGAACTTTATTCAAGAGCAGGGTGGATATGTAATGCTTCTGCACTTCTTGTGATGTGTAATACACATATTAAATTATTATTCTTATTGAATTTAACCTTTAACTAAAGGCTGTCTGTGAAAGGCATGGTCTTCCCAAATCCATTTGCCCAACTGGTGATACACAGGACAGACATTGTTAGTCAGATCAACAACTCTCATAGGAAAGTAATAGTTTGCAGACACTAATTTTCTGCTAAAACAGCAAGATGATCCAACTGATCCTAAGGCCATACAATCACTAGAGCTCATACAAAGTCAGAATGCGCAGCAAGAAATGGAAGGAGAATACCACCTCTCAGCAGAAATCCACTTTGAAATTGCAGTAGGCATTATATGAAACTACAGCCAAAGTGTGCTTGAGCTATTTCACTAGACTGCATAAATCAAGAGCATTATGAAGATTGCCAAATTAGATTAACATGTGAATATAAGATGAGCAGCATTAGCTTTGTTGTAGCTGTGTTGAAGCAAGGTTTGTAGGAAGAGTTACTGAATCTTTTATTATATTGGCTGATAAACTTGGAAAAAGTTCTGAGCTTTGGTGTACTTAATTTTTATAAGGTGTGAAAAAGAAACTGCAAATTCCAAGCTAAATGCTAAAAAGTGACTCAACCAAACTCAAATGTTAAGTAAAGCCAAGAATATAACTCCCAAACTTTAATGGTCAAGACTATTTCTGATTTTTTTTTCTTTTATTATTTAAACAAATTGTTCCTAACTTGAGAGAAAAGGATAGGTAATAATTTTGGAAGAAAAAGCAGATGGTAGCAGGGACATAGGTAAAAGGGCTTTAGTTCCTGCAGACCAGAAAAAGCAACAACTAGATGCTGAGAGGAAGATTACAGTGGTTTACCTATGAAGTGGTTTACTAGTATAGGCCAACTAACAATGATGGCACACCAGATCGTTTGTGGAATATCCTGAAGATAAAAATAACATTGTGAACGTTGCATTCATCACTTCAGCTGTTAACTGTTAAAACTTACAAGTATTAGGGAACTACATTTTCAAGACAACAAACGAACTTAAAGATGCTTAGCTACAAAATGCAAGATGAAAAAACCCGAAGAGAAGTAATTGCTGACTTCATGATTGTTATATCTTTGGTGAACACTCAGTAGACAAGTTGTACTAAGAGCTATGCTCATGGGACACAGAACACAGAAAAGCTTTAAGTAAAAACATAGTTGGAATAGCCAAAAGCTGTACAGAAAATTATATAATAATCCAGGAACAGAAACACACTAATTAAGTAGAGGAGGATCCACAAGTGACCTATTTTAACATGATCTAAAAAAACCAATTTCAGGCTGAAAGAAAAGGATGGAGGGATGCATGAAAACACCACTATTAACTAGACTTGGTAAACATACCTCAGGGTAGGACCAAATAAGCTCAGAACATTCACAAACATTCTAGTCAAATGTCACAGGAGTAAACTTTAAAATCCACCAGGATAGGAAAAAGCCTTGGAACCTTTAAGGTGACAAAATTTGCTGAAATAATGCATGCCAATCAGCACTTCTGGAATAAAAATGCAAGAAGTAAAATTGGCCCATCTCTACTATTTTGCTACTGCACCTGCTTGCAAATCTGTGATCAAAGAAAATCTGAACTGGGAATGAGAGAGGAAGAATGTATTCACTCAGTCAAAGCTCAGAGAAAAAAAGGAGGATGACACAAAAGCAAAAGGAACTCACGATGAAGAGGTAAAGTAAATGAGAGAAAAAGAAAGCAGACTAAGTATCAGATGAGAAAGTGGCCAACGAAATTTCACCTTTTAGCTACTTTTGATTCCTTTGAAGATTTGTGTGTGTATGTGTGTGTGGGACAACTGCAAACAGTCACAAAACTAGCAAAATTCTGTATAGATATTTATTTTAAAGAAGTAAAAATAATTGAACAACAGAAAAACACAATAATTCAACCCGATCTCGGTATCAGGGAAAGTTAGGGGGCAGATCATCTCAAGAGTGATCACACAGCATGTGTGTGACAACCAGGGCATCAGGCCCAGCCAACATGACCTGATCTCATGACCTCCTGATCTCCTTCTATGACCAGGTGACCCGCTTAGTGGATGAGGGAAAGGCTGTGGACGTGGTCTACCTAGACATCAGCAGGGCCTTTGACACAGTCTCCCACTGCCTTCTCCTGGAGAAGCTGGCAGCTCATGGCTTAAACAGGTGGACTCTTTGCTGGGTTAAAAACTGGCTGGATGGCCGGGCCCAGACAGTGGTGGCGAATGGAGTTAAATCCAGCTGCGACCAGTCACGAGCGGTGTTCCTCCGGGGTCAGTGTTGGGGCCCGTCCTCTTTAATATCTTTATCGATGATCTGGATGAGTGGATTGAGCACACCCTCAGCAAGTTTGCAGATGATACCAAGCTGGGAGAAAGAGGTGATCTGCTTGAGGGTAAGAAGGATCTAGGAATCTGGACAGATTGGATCGATGGACTGAGACCAACCATATGAGGTTCAAAAGGCCAATTCCAAAATAACTAATGACAAGAGCCTCAAGCTGCACCAGGGGAGGTTCAGGTTAGACATTAGGAAAAATTTCTGTATGGAAAGAGTGGTGAAGCATTGGAACAGGCTGCCCGAGGAAGTGGTGGAGTCACTGTCCCTGGCAGTGTTCAAGAAACTTGTAGATGAGGCGCTTAGGGACATGGTTTAGTAGGCATGGCCGTGGTGGGTTTACAGTTGGACTTGATGATCTTGAAGGTCTTTTCCAAACATAATGATTCTATCATTCTTGGACCTTCCATGATAAAGGATCAAAAATTATCTATAGAAACCAAAAATAATTAAGGTTTTCAAATCTGGGTATTGAAGCTGTCTGAACAACACTCTTACTAATTGAGACTGAGTCACAGAAAAGGAAAGAATAACGCAGCCACTTGCCATCTCAGTGAACAAGGAACTTTACTACTCAACTACTTCAGTTCCAAACTAAGAAGAGGAACAGCCTAAGCTTTATTTCAGAAAAGCAAACAGAAAAGAATCAAATAATTAAGGAAAAAGTAAGTCTTTTTATACCTTACTCCATCACAGATATTACTGGTCTTCACAAAGATCTATTAGAAACCATGGCAACACTAACAAAAAAGTTTTAGTCCTTCTCTCCATATACCAGTCATGTGAAATCAGACCGAAAATACTGTTCTGTTGAACTTAGAAGAACCAAGAGATATTCTTCTTACAATACTAGCTAATAGCTGCTCTACTGAAATCTTCTTATCTCACTCAGAAAATGTATTTTCACAAAATACATTTTTTAGTATTCTTTGTAATTAAATGTATTCTGAAAGTAAATTTTCAGAAATATATTTCTGTAAGCTAAAAAGCTTAAGAGGGAATTAAAAATTTTGAAGCAAAAGAGTCTATTTATTTCTCTGTCCTCTGACCATGGAAACAATGCAATTAATCACTAAATTAAAATTTGAATAAACATGCCAATATAGCAGATCTTTAAAAACACTATTAATTTTTATGGTTTTTAAGAAACGCTGTCTAACAGAGACAGTGCATTAATGAGCTGGTACAGCAAATATTGCTTGAAAAGTTTATATTTTATTCTGTTAGGCTCTGAATTTCTGTTTTTCTGATTTCCTACAATATTAGAATTATTTATGTTCTACAATTTAATTAATACTTTTATGCAGAATTCACATTGGCTGTCAAAAGTTCCTCTTTTTATTGAAAGCAAACAAAAACCACCCAACTCATCTGCTAAAAAACATCTGATTGCATAACAGAACATTAAAAAGTCCAACCTAGTTGTCACAGAACTAAGCTGACAGGAAATTTTTCTACCAGCAACTATTCAGGCTGAGAGAGCTGGGCCTGTTCAGCCTGGAGAAGAGAAGGCTGAGAGGAGACCTGAGCAGTGTCTGTCAGTACCTCAAGGGAGGCAATGAGGAGGATGGGGCGGCCTCTTCTCAGTGGTGGCCACTGATAGGACTAGAGGAAACGGCCACAAACTGAAACACCAAAAGTTCCACAGGAACTTTAGGAAAATTTCCTGCCAGTGAGGGTACCAGAGCCCTGGCACAGGCTGCCCAGGAAGGTTGTGGAGTCTCCTTCTCTGGAGATCTTCCAAACCCGCTTGGACGCAGTCCTGAGCCACCTGCTGTAGGTGACCCTGCATGTTCAGGGGGGTTGGACTAGATGATCTCTAGAGGCCCCTTCCAACCTTAAGCATTCTATGATTCTATGATTTCATTCTTTTGCTCCAAGTTCAACTGCAAAATCTGTCGTGACACAGAGGCAGGAATTATTTGTGTAGCTCTGCCTGAAGCTGCACGCTCGTGTTTCGGCAGAGATACAGCATAGGTAGGAGAGCTAGAAGGCAAGGAATTAGCAAATCTATCATTTCTCTCTCTCTTCCAATTGATTCAAAATTGTCCCTGTGTATTTATAAAACTACTTGTGATCTACTCTGTGTAGTTCCTGTGAAGTAGCACATATTTCTTATATGAGAGCTTATGCATACGAATATCTTGCTATTTGGCTATAGAATTTCACCACACAGACGGACACACAGAAACCTAGAGAAGTGAAGATGCATCTAAATTAAGAGTCTGTATCAGTCATATACACTCCTTACAAACTGCTACTAGGCTTCCTTGCTTTTATATTTATCCCGAGAAACAAAAACAAAAACCACAGCTCTATAATTCACAGCATTTCCCCAAGATATTTAAAAGCAATTAATGGAAGTTGTGAGTAAATACATTATGACAGCTCGTATCCATTGCACTATGGAGACTCCCAAAGACTAAACTTGTAAAGATTAGCAGTGTTTATATTACACACATGAAAAAAATCTATGTGTTATTTATCTGTAGAGAGACACCATTGCCATTTTGTAACATGGAACAAACACTGTTCTCTAGAACTGGGCACCTCCACCAAATAGGAGCCCGCCAAGAATACGCTATGCAAGTATCAGACATTGCAGATGTGATAACCTCAGTGGCCACCTTCTGAACATGCTATGATCTCCTTTCTTTCAGTTACAGAGCAGAGACACATAAGAAGCTTGCTCATAGAAGCTTCTTTTCTAGCAGTAAAATCTCAGTTTAGGGCAGGAAGCGGGAAACAAATTAGCACATGTGTTATACTGGAATAGGACAAAGAGCTAAACCAACTACATTTTGGGCGTAACATTTCACAGATAAGCCCTTTTTAGCCCAGTAGACAACATTCCATGTCTGGCTTATTTTACTCTTGATGATCATGCAACAAAGGTTGACAGGTGACAGGAAACAGCCCTGACCAATACAGAAGAGAATTCTCTTCTCCAGTACAGAAGTGAACTCTGCAAGAAGAAACTGTGTGAGTCCAAGCACACAGAAACACTTAATTTAGGTGCTCTACAATCTGAAGGAGCACCTCTGTCTTCAGTAGTTGCAAAGGAAGCCTAATGGAGACCAGACTCCTAATTAGGTGTTCTAAAATAGTTGGGAATGCTAGTTAGTGTGAACCTGCTTCACCACAAAGCCTAAATCCAAACCCAGTATCAACAGATATGTTTTTAATGTACCACATTATCTGTTGCTCCACACAGTCCACAGCGCATTATCAACTGCTACTGAATTTGTTACAAAAGGACAGTTAGTTAAAAGCCTGTAGCAAAATGTCTTATGTCCCAACATGAGCAAGCTTCACTTGGGATATGCAGATACTATAAATCCGATGAGTACCAAAACACACGTTAGTGACTAATTTTTTTGCCTTTCTTACACATCCATTTACCAGGTCCATCCAAAATCATGTTTGTTGTCCCATACATTTCTACCACTTCCTACTCGTCATCATGAAGTCTGATGTATTAATTGCTTCTTCATGACACAATATCTTTGCTGGAAAGAAAGCAAAACCAAAAACAAGGATCTCGCAATTCATTAGCACCAGGCTTGGTAGTTTATATTGTGACAGCAGCAAATTGCCATCTCTTTTGAAGTCTCTACTGTTTAAAATAAGAGGCTGCCTACGCAAATTACTTTAGCCTCCCAAGAACTGATGTAAACAACCAGTGGTTATAGCCATCAGACAACTTACTAGAAACTCTGGCTTTTGGTCTGAGATTTTTCCAAGGCTGCCTGAAAAGGTATGGGAATGGAAGACTGACAGCACAACAACCAAGTCTGACCCCAGGTGATGCAGGCAGATACCTGCGTACACCACCAAAACCGGGAAATTGCATTGTGCGACCAGGGTCTTCCTAGCACTTTCAGGATTCTTTGCGGGGTGAATAGAAGGAGTGCCTGCTGGCAATCATAATGGAAATGTATTCTTTACAAACCATCATTCAATAACAAAAACCTCATTAGCTCATGAACGTTTCTATTTATGATTTCTATAGCACAGTGCTAAAGGCATACCAACCTAGGCCCTACTGCTCTATACAAATGTAGCTTAGAAAGGCAGAGTGTGGCAACATTCCTGGGTGTAATGCAGCTGGAGATTAAAACAACTAATACAGAGACGCCTAGATGTGGTTGTAGCCAATGGAGCCGAGAACTACCCAGTCAATCAGTCAGTAGGCTCCTACTTTAGGGCGAGCCAAATAGCTCTCAAATAGCTCTAGATCTGCACAAGCGTTTAGACATTTAACACACCTAAACAGACATCCAAATGGAATTATCTTAAGCTAGAGATGAATCCCATTCTCTGCCTCAAAGCGATCAGAAACTTGACAGAGATAAGCTAAAGAAGCAACATATTAAAGTAACAGGAAAATGGAACAACAAAAGCACTGAACAAATTAGTTGCATTAATACATCTAAAGATACAAAAAAAAAGGATAATATAATTCTTTTCCAAAGGACATTAACAACTCAAAACTTAAAAAGACAAACTGTATGAGACATAGTAGAACATGATACCTGCTCAGATACATTTGGGCAAAATGTCTCATGCATAAGCAGTCACAAACATGTTCTTGAGCCTTAACACAGCAGGAAATAAATTCATGTGCCTGTTACACTGTATACAAAGATTATGTTTCTATTCCTTTTGAGACAACATATATAAAATGGACAAAAGCAAATTTTAAATAAACAATTTCAGGCACCATTAATGAGTTTACATGTACAAATGCATGTTTTGCAAATTTGAATATTATATATAACAGCCAAATGGACCCAAAACATGTAGCTGGAGAATACAAAACTCTCTGCCTCATAGTCACTTAATACAATGTCCATATACAGAGAAAAGTACTGTCCAAATCAAAACCTGTCAGGGCAAAAGATAGCAACTTATCCCAAGAATAGAGGAAGAAAAGCCAGAGCTCCCAGTATCCAAAAGATTCACTACCTCCAAAGAGGATTGCAAAGGGGAAATGAAGGGGAGTAAGGACAATAGAAGAACCCTTTGGCGACCCCCTCTAATATTCTAGATGGTGTGACACCTGCAAATCTATCCACTCTACTAATTATTTATTCAACCTGTATGTCCGGTTACCTTTGCTCTACAAACACAGCCAGAAATGACAGTGAGTGGATCAGAAATGAGGAGAAGTCTGTAAGACCTTTTGATGTTTTTAATAACAGTCAGACATAAACTTAAAATGAGCCCGTGCTTGACTAGATGAAATCGCAGAACAGCTTTGACATCTTCAACATGGGGTGATGTCCCAGATTATATTTTGGTATGGCAATAGGTAAGGAAAGATGTAGAAAAGCCATCGTACTAGAAAGAAACATGCTCTAAAGACAGACTCAATAATTCCTCCAAAATCTTTTTGCCGTGTTTATATGCATGGGGTAATCATAATCACTAATCAAGCCCACAAGCGAGACACACTTCAAATTAAATCAACAGAGCAAATAAAAAACAACTCAAAACCCATTACTATTAGGTATAGATGCTGTGGATCACTGCCAAAACTAAGTTTATTTATAAAAGGAGAGGTTAAAGAAGGGGTCAACATGATGACAGTGGTATATTTATTTTAGGCTTTGATGGCTGTATACTAATGCAAAAACTACAAATGGTACTTAGGAGGACTTGAAAGATTCAGTTGACAACCCACATTTTGACTTCATTGGCAAAATGGAGACATGGTAATTCATAGGACTAATGGTAATATAAAAGTCTAAAGCTTGTTTAGGAAAAAGAGAAAAGAATGACAATGGAAAAAAAAAAAAAAAAAAGGCATACTTCCATAAATGCAGTATTAGCTATTGGAATCCCCTATGAATTCTGCGCAAGTGAAAAAAAGGAGCTAAAGAAACCTCACTGTTCGTTAAACATTATTGACCACACTAAGTGCTGCTAAGGAATGATGGAGATTGTACAGGCAGACCACACTGTCTTAGTTATGAACTCACTGTTGATCTCATGGCATGCAAAAAATAGAAATGAGGTCAATTTAACTGAACAAGAATACATAGAATGCCATGGCACAAAGGGCCAAAATTAGATGCAAGGAACATCACGCTCTGTGAAGAAATAATTCTGTAAATATGTTAGCAGCAAGAAGAAGATGAAAGAAGCAGCTAGTCCACTGGTTGACTGCAGAGTGATATGTAGACAAAGCTGATATATGTAATGCTTTTTTTGCATTCATCTTCACTGAATATCTATTACACTGAGGTGCTTAATACAATTAAGACCATCAACAAAAGGATAAGATCTCATCCTTGAATAAGCAGGAAGCTGAGCAAATGTTATTTAAATGTATTCAAATCAGCTAGCCTTGATGGATTTAAGCCAGTTAAACGCTCAATGCTGAATCTATTTCAGAACTGTTAGAAGTCACATTTCAGAACGCATACTGAAGAGAGTGGGACAGCAGTAAAGACATAGAATATATACATATATATACACACATATATTATGTAAATATGTATGCATCACTTGTCTCTCGCAGACTAAGCCAGATTCAGGGCAACTCTGTTGCCTCTACATAGGCATCTAATCCTTCCTGAGATGCCCAAGGGCAACCTAAGATGTTCATATCAAACTGGCAGATACACCCCAGAATCTACAGTGGACCTGTGCCCTTCTGGCGGAGTCAGGTACTAGACTACACATCACAGACTCTGTTGCTGCTAGAAGCCAATGTTTTAAAACCTTGCTTGATCCCCCCACCTTTACGTCCTGGAGAATATATGCAACGATAAATAATATGAAGTTGCACTATGCACAACTACCTGGAAGATAACAAGAAGCTGAGCAACAGCCAACATAGACTTGTCAAGAACAAATCATGTCAAATCATTCTAATTTCTGACAGCATCAAAGGCCTGGTGCTAGAAGAGAAACAGGAGAAGTGTTAACAACACCATTTGACATGCTGTTTTCTTAAACAATCTCAGATATATGAATTAGATAAGATTGCAATTAGGTGGATGCAGAACTGCTAGAAAACTGAGAAACTCAGAAACACTAGTTACTTATTATCAAATGAGAAGGATGTATTGCAGGGACACAAAAACAAAAAAGCAAAAAAAAAAAAAAAAAAAGGAAGGAATTTGAAATAATGTGAACCTGAAAGAAACTGAGTGCACTGAAAGCTAGAACTAAAACTGAGAATTCTCTCAACAATTTTGAAAACTAGTTTGGAAACAAGAAGGTAGGGATGGACAACTCAGTATAGGGTGATGCAAAGTTCCAGAGCTGTGAAGTAATAATTAATTAAATAAATACAAAATGGATCTCCAAAACTTACTTGATTGGCTAAATAAGACTTCTGCAAAGAAGGATTTGTGGAGTATGAATACGTAGGCTAATCAAAACTGAATATAAGCCAAAGGTGACATACAATTGCAAAAAAGATGACCAATGTACTTGATGTCATAAATGGAAGTACTGAGTAAAACATAATAGCAGTTCTGCCGTACTTGGTGTTACTTAGCACCAGAGTTGGAGTCATATGCTTAATTTTGATTGTTCTAATTCAGAACCGATATAAATTCCAGAAAAAAGAAAAGAGATTGGCCAAAGATTTAGGGTCCTATATCTATGTAGACTGCATTAAGAAGGGTTATGTCTCAAGAAAAGGGAACATGGAGGTGGGGTTACTGCCTTCATGTTTGAAGGCTGTTGCTACATGAACACAGTGAACACAGAGCAGTGAGTAACGGGCTCAAAACAGATCCCAAGGAAAAAGGATTCTCATATTACAAAAAATGAAGCACTAGGCTCTCTCATTTGGAGAGGTTGTGGAACCTCCATCACTGGAGAGCCAAGTGTCACAAACAGCATACATTGCTGATTCTCCCTTAAGACAGAGAAGACCAGGTAAAATACTCTCTCAGTATCGTTTTACCATGCGTGTTTACTATGTTCAAAAATAATTTAGTTAGAGTCTGTTTCATAGTTTTCAAAGCTAATGGACAGTATATCAAGTTATAAAAGTAAAACCAAAAGTCATCTCAGACTTGTTTTTCTTGTGATCAATTCTCAATCTCTTTTCTTTAAGAACAAAAAAAAACAAAACAAAACAAAAAGGTGGTTAGACAGTGCCTGCACTACCTGCTTTCTATTCTCAAGCCCTCTGGCCTCTCCAGGCCCTCTCAGGTTTTAAATCAGCTTCTAACTAAGTCACTGTAGGCAATCTAGTCTATCTGGCCCACCAACCGACCACAGCTAATGATTCACAGTTGAAGTAACCTGCCATCTGGACGGTATGATTTTCAGCAATAATGCAATTTGATAAAGTAATGATATAGCTTTGCCTGCTTAAAAAGTGGATCCCATGTAGTTCCTGAACATCTTAAGCGGATGTCATAGCATGGAGTCTTGCATCTTCTCAGTACTATCTGCTGAGACACACTCCTGTTCTCTGGACCCATCTTTCTCAAACATAGACTGCTCGTAACAGCCACCATACCTAGGCTTCATGATGGCTGGAAAGAAATCTTGCAGTTCATCAACAACTAGTTGACAGGAGACGCTTATAAAAAGCCAAAAGATACTCCTACTCTTGAGGCTGAGAGGAAAAATTCCTGTAGAAAAGACTTGTCATGAAGTCCAACAGCCAGAGACTACCACTTGGAAATACACTATACATCTCTAGCATGGCTGCAAAGAGTACTAGAAGGCCATAGGTTTTGTCCATAATGGTGTTTTTTTTTTTAGAAAAACTTGCTAGTATTGCAAAATGGGCAAGGCACTAATAAAAGAAACAGAACTTGCTTATATTTGCTCTTGTCGATCTCTGGATTATTTAATTTCTGATTTACGCACTCTTCAAAAATCTCTAGCAAGATCTACTTCCATTTTTCTAAACCAGAGTTCTTTAAAGTAACAAAACAGTGACTCTCCGGCTCGATGCTTTGGCTAAGGATCTGGAAGCTAACAGTGTCAAGGAGTTCTCCACAACTGAAGTTCTCCCTGTCAAATAATAGTTGTCAGCTATAAAACTTAACGTGTATTCATCTGAAAAACACTTTTAGAGAAACTTGCATGTATTTCTACTAGGAAAATCACTGGGGAAGATTTTATTTCCTACAGGATACTGCTGACTGTTCAAGTATGCCATTACCTCTCTGAAAGTCATTTTTCTGCGTATACAACTCCAATTCAAAGAGACTGTGATAAATGGAACCAAACTAAAAGGATGTTGTAACAGTTGGCAAGTCTATAATAGAGACTGAGTGTGAATGTGCCTGGGGAAGGAGAGGAAAAGCAGCTGTACTTGTCACAGAAAATCTGTAAGTTCTGTTAAACAATGGCAGTATTTGTGATAAACTGACAGTTCTTCTGCTACACAACTCAATGTTAAGCAAAGAAACTGTATTTTTCAGGAGTCCCTATAATAGGAGTGGTACCATATGCTGCCCATGATAGCAGATAAGATCAAAGGTTCAATGTTCAACTGACCCTTGAAAAATCGTAAAGGAGTGATCGTGTAAAGAAAGCTGAGAAAGATCCCAAAACGGCCAATCATTAGGAAAGCTGACAAAGCAGAAGTTTTGTATTTCTATTTAACATCACTGGTATATGACTGAAAAAGGGGATTTTTATTTCTCATAAATATTTTAGCGCATTTAAAGCAACTGCAGCTACTACTCATGTATGTGCATTAAACATTTTATATTAATATGATAAAATCTGCCCAAAATCAATGCTTACTCTTATCATGCAAGAAACTTCCATTGGTTAGTTGTTTATTGAATGAAATATTGCACTTGACTGTAATTAAAAATGTTGATCTTCACATTTAATTTGATTCTGGTAGAATAAAGGCCCCAAACCAGTATATTTTCTTAAAAAAAAAAGAAGAAAAAGAAAGTTTTTATGGCTGATGTAATTTTTACTGCTTTTTTTTTCTGCATGCTTTCCATAGCCATATTGGCCATCGTTAATATTAAAGATGATGACATAATACTATTTATTTAATGAAATGGTGTTTTCTCTTTAGTACCACCTCTTTGTCGCTCCTGTTTCACTGTGCTGTCCACAATCACAACCATATCATCTTTTCAAAGCTAATTTAGAAGCTATCAGTGGAATAAACCATATCATTATCTCCACTGCAAAACAACATATGTTTTCCTGCACTAAATTGTCACTATCACTGTTAATCCTAAATGTCTAGCCTAGAATCATAGAGCTCAGGATTGGATTATCTCTGAATTTGGGGGTAAACCTTACGCTGTCAGAGAAGCATTTACAGAAAGATAGAACACAGGAGTCCACAGGAAGTACCTGGAGATTTGATGATAGTTAATTCAATAATCATATTTCCCTCCAAAGCGGCATGAAAGACACTTTGGACATCCAGGAAAAGGAACTATATAGGGATTAAATAAGTAGCCCTATTGCCCCCCCCCCAAAAAATTATGTGAGCAGGGCCAACAGGAAAGCTGAGGACGGCAAAACAAAAGCAAATCAAATGGAAGTTGCCTTGCAGTGAACAGCAAAATAAAAACACTAGACTCAATAAATTCTTCAATAAATAACAGTATGAGGTTGATTTAAGGAATTAAAGATGAAATTCAAAGTATGTCTCTGCAAAATATTTTAGTGAGGGGAGAAAAAAAAAAAGAGAGAGAAAGAAAATGACTGATGGATTGTGCAGAAGAATGACATTTGGAATGCCATTTTTTTTTTCCATCAATCTTCATTTGTGATTTGGTGGCTAATACAAATCACACAAATAGAAAAGGGAAAGACTTTATCATTAGATACAGAATGAACTATCTGGAAAGCATAAGAATGAGTCAGATATACCCCAGTTAACTGATGGGGTAATGTTTCTAAAACCCTCTTTGGAGCCCATTCCCAAATCCACCTTCACCTGCCTTTTTGCACTGGACCTTCCTCATGCATTATGTGTTTAGCAAAGGTGATCTCCTGATACATATACTTGTTATCCTAAGTCTTAGGATGGAGCCACTCCTTAGGCGATGCTATTTTTATGGAATAGCCAGCTTTCCTGAGGTCTTTTGCTCTCCAGAGTTGCTTCCAACAGGATACCACTGACTGGATCCCTTAATAAGCCAAAGTCTGCTCACTTTAAGACCAGGGTCTGTACTCACTTTCCTCACATCCCCCAAGAACTTGGATTTCACTATTTCATAGCCAAGGTTACCAAGGCTATTGAGTATCACAAGCCCAATCAGTTTCTCATGTTAATGAATAACAGCACAAGCTGTGCAACATCCTCTGTTGGAGCACCCATTGCAAGTCTCAAACAGTTGTTCTTGACACTCTCCAGAAATATCCCTGTGTGCAGCCCATCACGTTGTCCTTCCAGCTGATACGAGAGGTTAAAGTTCTTCATAAGAACCAGGACCTGTGATATGGACTTCCTCAAGCTGTTTAGAGAAGACTTTGTCCATTTCTTCATCTGACTGGGTGGTCTGTAACAAACACTCACAATGTCACCTATGTTAGTGGCCTCTCCTCTGATCCTGACCCACAAGCTGCCCACCCCACACGACAGTTCCATACATACGAGTTGCTACTTCACCTAAAGGGCAACCTTCCCACCCCCTTTTTGTCTTTCCTGTATCTTTCTTGTAGAAAGGCAAACTTTCAGCAATGGTTTGATAAATATAAGGAAGGGAAAAAGGAATAGGTGCAAAAAAAAAAAAAACCCAGAGTATAATATAGATGAGAAAAAAAAAAAAAAAAAAAGAAGAATGAATAGTAAAGAAGTTTAAAATTACCAAGTTTAGCACAAAACACATATTTCAGATCTTTAGGACACAGATGGTAGGAATGTGAGGGAAGTAATGCAGTTGGAAGCTGCAGAACATTTTAAAAAAACAGTCAGGACTTGCCAAAAATGCAGAGACAAAAGGACTGCAACTACTTCATTGCCTGAAGATAAGGAATATTTAATTTAAGGCTCATCTCAAACACAAAATACTTGTACATACACACAGTGCTGTGGCTTTGAAGAAAAATCTATCTTTTCTTAAAACAGTTTTGATGCGTTTAAAGATGACGACAATGGAAGAATTTAAAGTAGGGAAAAGGGATTATAGGAAAATTGCTTCTGAGAAGATGCAACTGATTGGGATCTTTCTGCTGTTGTGACCATAAAACAGATGATACTTAAGCTCGTAAGAATTATAAGACAGAGACACCCCAAGAAAGGGATACAGCAATACATGCATCAGATTTACAGACTGCTCTCAGAGTTGTCTCTTCTACGCAGTATCACCTGGCCCAGAATAAGCCTATATCTAATTTAGTCCTGATTACAAGGTAGCTGATCCATATAAATAAAATCTACTACTACAGCACTATTTGCTTTAGACAGGAAGAGGAGAAAAGGAAGAAGAGTCTTTGAGTCTTTGAAGAAAGAAACAAAGACCTTTTCCTTCTTCTCTAAAGCAGGAAATGTGCCAAGTTAAGACTGAGGAATTGCAAACATCTGTTTTCAAAATGAAATGTTAATTTAGACCTTGTCTAAATCAAGAAGACAAGTGGAACATCTATATTCATTCCAATGCACTGGAGTGTCAAAAACAACAATGGGATCTGATCCTGTTGAGCTGAGATGCAAGAAATAAAAATGAAAAATTTAAACACAATAATAAATTTGGAAAGATGGAGAGATAAAGCGTGTTTTGAAATGAAGCAAAAAGCCCCCAATAAAATACAAGGAAAACCAGAAGGTGCAGCAAACAGTATCTTCTAACTGCATTTAAGCTGTTAGAGAAATTGCAAGTAAAACTTACGTTTCTATTGCATCCATCATACAAGTACCAAACCAAAGCATGCCAGAACATGTAACAAACTACAAATACTTATAAAGGTACTAAAATAGGTATAAAAGCCTGGGGGAAAAAAAAAATCCATAGGCTGTGATCAAGGCAGCATATATGAAACTTATTTTAAAAAAAAGGGTTGGCGATTTTGCAAAAGTAAAAATTGTTACATTATCCATCAATGTTGACATGTTGGGGAAGACATAGAAAGACAGATGTAAGCAGATAGAGTCTATTAATTTATCTTTTGATAAAACAAAACATAAATACCTTTGACCTGGATAAACAGGAGGTGAGGCGATGCTATGGTTATAAAACTGGTCAGTTATTTGTGACAAATGGCAAAAATGAACATATTGTGTCCTGTCCCTTTTCTCTAGCTATTAGAACACACAGCCTACCTGTATCCTTTAAGAGAAAACATGGTAAAGAAAATGTGAACTCAGATAATTCTAAGACAAAGAAGAGTCATCTTCTCAAATGACTGTTCAAAAAAACCTCACTCACTTTTTCCCTTTGTCTTTAAGCAAGGGTGAAAATCTAAAAAAATTTAATAAAGTAAACAACAAAGTAAATGCAATGCTAGACAACTGTCTGCTAATCTTCTCTCGTCCCGTATTTATGACAACGAAGGAGGTAGAGTGGTAGCAACAGAGAGAAAGAGAGAGAGAGAACAAGCAGCAGGATGGATGGATCATTTCAGCTTCCTCTCCGTTTCCCATCACCTGCAGACGACATCCTGTGTTTAGGTCCTTGGCTATCTTTTAACTCAATATTCTAAGGAATATTCTGTTCTGTGTGTAATCCCACTGCAGTCCCACACCGGTGACCCTGCAGGCACTGCAGACCAAGTCTAGTCACTTAATTATCACTACTTTACTAGGAAGGAACAGTTGAAACGCTACATCTTGCAGTACTGCCACACTTCCTTAACAGACACATAATCTGAAGCACACCAGTCCCTTGTGTCCATACACATAGCTATTATGCTCCACATACACTCTCATAGCACATTTCCTAGCGCAGAGTTTTTAAAAGTGCATTTGTGCAAGCACTTTCCCCGTGGTGGGCAGCAATTCTCTTCCGTCTCAAGCACTTGTATTGTAGCTAATGCGAACGGCAGCGGTATTGAACGCACGTGTCTCTGTGGGGCGGGAGGGAGGGCAGTAACAGCCATGCAGTGTACTTTATAAAATTTGGATGGAGAGCAGCTCAGAGGAACAAAAGCTTCCCTAGTTCACACGAGGAAAACAAATAGCGGTACAGAGCCTGCCTCACCCCAGGAGCGCTTATGGCAGAGGACACCGGAGAGGGAGCCACAGCTCTCGGCTTCCCAGCCTCCAGCTGGCACAGCCCCAGCGCCGCGGCCCACCAGAGCTTTCAGCTAAGCTGAGCCTTGCTATGCACCAGTGCCGCGGCGATAGCTCCGCGAACGCTCTGCAGCGATTGTTTGTACAGGCGAGATTTTACAACAAGAGACTTTAAACAACAGGGGCTTTAAAAATGACACCTGAATGAGAACATCCACAGCACGGAAGCTGCATGCTGGAAAACACCAATTCACACTTCCGAACTACAGCAACCAAGGCTGCGGAGATGCCAAAACAAGATGGTTCATCCAAAACGTAAAACCTTCTATTTACACATGGAGTAGTACCGATGCCAAGGAGGGCCTCCCAGCACTACCGCAGAGCCGGAGGGGAGATCTCCGCTCCCGCGCGGCTCCGCGCGGCCGGCAGCGCGTTCGCCGCGATCCCTCACGGCCCGCGCGGGAGGCGGCGGGAGCTCAGTGTTCCCGCAGGTAACACCAACAGCCACCGCGAATTAGGGGCCTTCAGCCTTCAATTCACACAAGGCAAAACTGGCACGTGTGTGTGTGTTAATACACACGACAGCGAAACGCGCAGCTGCGCAAGCCGCGCGGCGGAGCTCGGTACAAAGGCAGGAGCTCAAGCACGGAGGGGCCAGGCGAGGGGAGTAACCTCTCCGAACAGCACTGAAAGGCAGAGCTCGTGAGGCAGAGCTGAAAAGAAAGCTTACGCGTTTCGCTATTTCTTCATCCATCTAGTCTAAAACTACCTTAGAAAGCTGTATAAATAAAGCACATTATAGCAATGTTACCCCGTCCACATTAACCAATAAAACCTAAGAAAACATGTCAGTTAAAGGGAGAAATGTGGCACAGAATGACCTTCAATTACTCCACACAGAGGGGTGCCGATTTAACAGCTTTTTTAATATGCCTACTCGTGCTTAGGTGCAGAAACATATGTTACATTCAACCTACTTAAATGTTCTCCTCTGACTGATTTTGTAATAACCTTAAAACTATTTCAGAGTAAAACACAAACTTCTACATGAACATTAAAATAAATAACAGAAAACTCAGTAGCTTTGAAAACTGAGCTTTGAGAATTGAAAAGCACAATTAAAAGGTTGGAGTATTAGCAGAATGGCAACTAACGTAAAATAAGGCAATCATTTAGCTATTACAGCACAGTAATTCCATACAGAGAAATGCAAAACCAAGTTGGGAGCAAATAATACACACAAGAATAATTTTTGCACAGTTTGCTGTCTTACAAAGAAAAGGCAGGAAAGTACAAAGGCAGTGTGACCTGAAAGCAGAGATG
Organism: Nothocercus julius; assembly: GCA_013398735.1. Lineage (NCBI taxonomy): Eukaryota > Metazoa > Chordata > Aves > Tinamiformes > Tinamidae > Nothocercus > Nothocercus julius. The sequence goes on from VZSV01000007.1 coordinate 2,995,299, forward strand.
AAGCTGAAAGCAAACACGAAGGGGGTTACACTGCCAGAGGGAAGGAACTGTGAAAACAAAGCTTCCCTTGCTCTCTTTTAACATAAACGTCATATAGAGTAAAATGCACACTAAATAGTATTTATTTTATTCTTTTGTACTCAAGTAGTAAAATTAATACTAAGTGTCAGAATGGGAGAAGACCGACCCTTTTCCTTGTCTTGTACAACTGTGACATTTTTTGTATTATTTTGTATTATTCATTGTCTCTCTCCACTGAGGAGCTCTAACTGATACACCAAGGACTCTGAGTAATTTGGGCATAACAAATCAAAGGTTATCTGTTACATACTGTTGTTTAAATGGCAGTAACAGATACTAAGCTCACTCAAACTATACAAAAGCAGTGTTTTTGAAATGGAATTCTCTAGATCACTTTCTAAAAATTACTTCCAACTTTAGAATTCTGTATTTGACTAACTCTGTTGATTATCTATAAACTGTAGCTTGAGTCAAGGAAGAAATATAAGCGATTTCTAAAATTTATTCCATGAAACAAGTAGAGTTAAGAGAAGGTACAATTTTAGTTGGACATCATTTACTGTTTTAAATTCCTTTATTTGTCAGATAAAATAGCATGGCAAATTGAGACAGTGGTCTCAGGAGGCCCTAGGATCCTTCACGGCTATGTGTACAGGAGAAAATTTCCATCCTAGGGTGAAAAGGACAGGGGAGTTGTAAACAATAAGAAGATTAGAAGAGCCACTATAAGGGAAAATATAGGAAGGGAAGTTAAATTAAAGATCAGAAAGTAGTTAAGCATTTGCAGAGTCTGAAAAGCTGTATTTTTTAAGAACCATTTTGTTCAGATCTCTGAGGGTGAAGGAAATCAACTGACCTTTCTGTTACAATGCAGAAGAGGGAGTCTCTCTGTTCTTGGAGAAGTGTGACTGAACAGTCATATACTGTTCTTCCTCTTTCCCTATTTTTAACAGCAGGAATTTGACTGCCCCAATAGCAGCAACAAGGAAAGCTCGTGCAAAGAAGCTATTGCTATTACCAGTCTTTTTCAGAGCCTGTCACACCCATTCTTGCACAGCCTACACGATTTAATTAGTATTCACCTTAAAGAGATTCTGATGCACTATAAAAATCCAGATAAAGAGAGAAAATTCCTGTATTTGCACGGTTAGCAAGGTTTCTGTTACACATAATCATCACCTTGATGTATCAATATCAAAGGTAGGTTTCTTTGATCAAAATCCATTGTTCTTCAGCTATGGATGTTCTGATTAGAGCTGACAGAAAAAAAAAAGTCTTTGTAGGGATTTGTGATAATTGAAATCTTTTGTGCAGAGCCTTTGCTTTCTGTATGGTTTCGATACCAACATGCTTTGTTTATTGTCAGCTAGGTCACCTAGTTCTCCTGGGCAACCTCCTGCCAGGCTTCCACAGCAGAAGAGCATTAAGGTTTTTGAGACGTAAGTCCATTAGGTTGAAAAGAGCTGGTAATCTGGATATCCAGATTCTAGACATGAGGTTCCCACTTTCCAAGGATCCAAAATTCTGGAGCAGCCTGAAGAACAGGCAAATCTGGGTCAGGGTTTCTATTCTGTAAACAACGTCCACACATTATTTCATTCTCAACACATAAATAAAAGTAAATACAAGTAAATAAAATTCTGAGGAAATAACCATCTGACTGCCAGCTTGCCCCAATTTGTTTTACAGGCATTTTGAATACATGGAATTATACACAGGCCTCACTGCTACTGAAATAAAATTTAAACTACTGTGCAAGCTGAAATCAATTTGAACTGTGAATAGCTGATTATATAATTTATCTTTTCATAAGGAAAAAGTGAGGCAACAATCCTAGGGTTCTGCACCTGTAAAAATCTAGCTGGAGTAAGAAAAAGGAGTATCACCAAAATCGGCAGAGGTGATCCCAACTTTTTTGCACCCTGGGACATCATTCCAAAGGGCCTCTGTTCCATGCTCCCATTACGGGTGCGTGTTAACAATCCCTGATTACTCCCTGATAACAATCACAAAACTTAAAACCAAAAGAAAATACAGAAAAGACTTCTTGTGAAGGTCCTGACTTGGTCCTGAACTTTTTCTGAACATACTGGAGTAACCAGACTTCAGTGAGACGTTAATTATTTATATTTAACACAAACCAAGTAAGAAAGAAAACCTCAACTCCCTTAACTGATGGTTTCTCAAAAATGCCTATTCAAACTGACATACGCATGACAAGTTTCAGCTCAGTACGATTCGAGGAGGAGGAGGTATCCCACCCAGAAAAATGGTGTTTATGACAGACATGACAAAAGATCATTCATCATACGGTTTGTCTGTGTGAAGCAGTAATAAAGCCCAAATGCCACTGCACTTCATTAGTAATTTATTTCACAGAGCACCATATATACACATAACTAGCATAACTCTATTGCATTTTTTTATAGGGCCATTCATTGCAGTACTCCACATCCTATATCCATATGACAATAGAGCAATGGAGCTTTCTCTGGGGAAGATGGCAGCAGCCAACAGCAGAGCAGCACACACAGAGGAAACACTTCAGAGCCAAAAGAGTAGAGGTACTAATTTTCAGATGAAGCAAGGAAAATACAAATAAAGCAAGAAAACAGAACCCTCAGAGACGGAAAGCTAAGTCAAAGACTACCCCATGTTTGCTTGCCTTAGGCCCCACTTGGTTCAAACAAAACTGCACAAAGAAACTCCTGCCTAGTCCAGGAAGAGTGATTAACATCAGGGACTGACAAGAACTTCCTGGCTGGAATTGTCCCTTCCTCACCTGAGCACATTCTCTCTTCCTCATTCTTGAACACTATAATGATGTCTTGCACTTACTGCAGGAAGGAAAAGCTTATCAAATTATTTATTTCCATCAGTTTGTATCTGGAATGCTGCTCTTTGGATACAAGTGACATATTCCCATATGTCAAAAGCCAGATGCAGTTTTTTTTCCCTGTGACTTCTGCAAAGTGAGAATCAGGGGCTGCCCACTGCTATTTTACTCAGCACAAGAAAAGGACCCCCAAACAATCACATATAGAAGACTAACACTTCAGTTAATCCTCCAGAGATGTATGGAGACTCCTGCCTTTACAAATGCAAGCAAAGCCACGGCATGCTATAGAAACCCACAGAGAACTGCAAGAAGAATACAGACAGAAGGATGTCTGCAAGGGCCTAGTGACAACCGCTTTTTTTGTGAGTAGTTCTCTTGGGAAGTAGTAGTGTTCAGTTATGTAGCATTGCATTGTAGAAGTAACACTTGAGATGTATGTTTTATGCAAGCATTTTCTGATACAAGAATTACAAAGAAATGACTAGATTTTCACTATTGAGTTATGACTGAAATCAACACAGACATCTTGATTTTGTCACCGAGGTCTGTTTTAAGAGCTCTACTATTAAGCAGAAAAGGCTTTTCGGTTCCAGAGACTCTAGTGTTCTCTAGTCTTTAAAGTAAGAAACCTTTAAATAGGGATATTTACAATGTAGAGCACAAACACTGATGGTTGGAGTGAAAATATGTTTTATCTATCAAACATTTTTATCTATTCTGATGCATTAGAAGAAAACTTCAAAACTATTAGTAAAATGTTGCATGTACTAGTTTTAAAATCTGTTTAACAGCTAGCATAAAAGGTTCTCTTAAAATATGTCAATACTGATTCTAAGTGCATTACAGGAACTCAAGAATAAATGAGTTTATATGGTTCTCCTATGGCTCTCTTTCTTAATGTTCTCTTTCAAATATTCCACTACTAAAGTGCATGATGTTGGTCTATAAAATAAAGCACCTAATTTGGTAAGTCACTGAATAAATGTATATCAATATATTTTTTCCTTCTCTTCTGCATCATACTGAACTGATTTTTCCTGATTTTTTTTTTGTGGCAGATTTTAACTACACTACATAGAGAGAGCTTAAAAAATAAAATGATGACATTCAACAGTCTGATTTAAGATACAGGCATTTAAGAGACCTGCATCCTCTAGATAATACATAGAAACAGGAATACTGGCCATCTGCATAAAATGCAATGCATTATAGTCGGGCAAGGTGCTTAAGAATGAGTGAGTTAAGTACATGAGTAATCCCCATTGAAATCAATGAGATTATTTACATCCTGAAGTCAGACAGGGGTAAAAGTGAGAGTGTTTTGGAACTCTCTGCTATTTTAACTCCTAGACATGCCAGAGGGCCTTTTATTGCTCTTAGGGACAATCAAACCAAACAGTAGGTCCAAAAGGACTAAACCTTGTTGGAAACGGTACAAAATTGAATCTTTGCTTCTACCTTGGCACTCCCAAAATCATTCTCCTCAACTGAGCTGTTTAATAAGCAACACGAGCCTACATTTATGAGCTCCATACAAAAAGTTCCTGACAAAAGCTATGAGCAGGAGGGCCCCGGAGCTGAGCAGCTGCATAGGTCGGCACGTGGAGAAGAGGAGGAGGAGAAAGAGCCAACAGAACTTAAAGTGACTGGGCATTGCTGGTGGAGTGCCCAGGAAGATAAATGGATGAAAGGAGACCCTACGTAAGCTTGACAATGAGAATTTTTAAGTTTATCTTTAATGCTGTAGTTAGAGAAGCTGATTCTGTAGAAGAGATTCTGTAAATTAGGACAATCTGCTGTCCAGTTGCCTTTTGACAAATCACAGAGCTGCAGAGTCTTCAGAAAGAATGAAGAAGAAACAAAGGCCACAAGGAAGCTGGAGCTGGTCAAGGCAAAGGCAAATTTTACAGTCATTCTGTCTCCTTACTTAAGGCATCACAGATGTTTTCTTCCTATTTTTTCCTAGAAAAACTGCAAGTCGAAGAAGTCAGCCTATATAAACACACTGCTAAAAAGTCTCATTAAGTATGGCAATAAATATAGCATGTTTTTACTTACCTGCCTGTCTACTTCTGGAAGCAAAAGCAGGAGGTATTGTTGAAAATGCTGAGGTAAAGAAGCAAAGGTGTGTTTATTGATTAAAGCCCTCAGGTTAGTGTTCACTAGAATAGATCCTGGCGTTTCTATGTCAATATCCTCAGCTTTGGTCCATTTCAAATGTCCTAGAGTAAATAAGCAAAAAGTGACTTTAAACATAAATAAAGGAAGAGAATATGAACAATAATTATTTTTAAACATTTCATATTTTTTGTGAAACACAATAAGCTCCAGAAAAACAGTATTCTAAGAATGGGAACAGAGCCTTTTCTAAGGATTTGAACATCTTCTTTTGTATTCCCTTCATCTGAGTTTTTGAGCTTCCAGTCAACATTGTAACTGACATACTCTTACTTGCAGCTCAAGAGATCTTCTCAGTTCAGCATCAGAAGAAAACCTTCCTGTCATTTCATCAACGTAATTGTAAGCATCTACTCTTAAGCAAAAGGCTTCTTGATGAGGCTGGTGGGAATGCATCGTTACACAGAACTTGTGTGTTCTGCATCTGCAGAGCATGAGGGCTGCCTAACTTGTTACACTGCACCTGGAGATGCTCAAGATGAAGAGGACTCTGCAGGGGCTATACTCAAACGGTGCTTGTCAGGGGAAAATGCACAGAAGGTGGATGCACAGGGCTTAGGGAACAATGTGTTCTGACTATGCATAGGAAAAGGTAATGAGCTTAAACAGTAAGAAATATTTGTGTTAGATGCTGGAAAAGAGCAAGTTTTCAGCTAGCTAGGGTAAGGACACACCGGATCAGATTCCCTAGGGAGGCATTTGTGTCCATCACTGGAAAGCTTTGAGAATAGGTTAGAAGAATCTCTGTCGGAAATGACAGATGTACAACTGATCTCGCCATAGGACTGGTGAACAGTCTAGATGACCACGGGAGGTCCCTTCTGGCACCATTTATTTTATTATTATTTCTATGATAATATTAGGACGACAGAGCCCTGGCACAGGCTGCCCAGAGAGGCTGTGCAGGCTCCTTCTCTGGAGATCTTCAAACCCGCCTGGCTGCCGCCCTGTGCCCCGTGCTCTGGGTGTCCCTGCTGGAGCAGGGGGGCTGGACTAGATGATCTCTAGAGGTCCCTTCCAACCTCAGCCATTCTGGGATTCTGCAATTTAAAAGATACTTTTTAAAGTCCTTAAAAGAGCAATCAACTTCTGCTGCCTGCTCGAGGGTGTATACATAGTGTTACAGTCATTCGTTCCTTCCAGTTTTAACAGATTGTACCACTGCATCCAGTCTGAAACTGGAATAAGTCAGGGGTACAGGTGGCCTGGAAACCTCCAAAAGTTCTAACCCCTCCAGGTTTTGGTCTGTACAACTTCCTGCAGAGTCTCTAGGAAAGCAATTGGAAAAAATATTCCCCTGCTATGAGCAGTGGTAGTATTTGGCATTCACACAGGACCTTTCAGCAAGGTTCAAACCGATTCAGAAAGAATGGATATATTTAACAGATAAAGGAGTTTGGGTGTACTCACAATAAGGGATTCCTCAAATGCTACAAGGCACTTAACAGTAATATTAACGAAAATTATGGTTTAGTTTCCTTAGAAGCCTATAGTGTGGGCTTCCCTGAAAGCCTATGACATCATCCACAAAACAAATGAAATGGAAAAAGAAAAAAAAAAAAAGAAAACTGCAACAAATTTGTAACTTCTGCAAGCTCCCCCTCAGTCACAGCTTCCCACAAACATTCCTGTAATTTTCTGCTGCTTTTAGCAGGCAGTACTGACTGACTGAGACAAGAATTACTTTGCATTCAGCAGAAGATAACCTTTTCCAACACATATTTCCAACCTACTATATTTCAATATAGCAAAGACTCCATTACAAACAAATGAATGCCCTGCTATAAAGGACAATTGTGTGGAAGAAGTGCTCATTTTAATGAGTACATCGCAATAAACCGTCCTCACCATCTGTTCAACCCACTAAATATAAATGCAAAAAGAACCCAATCCCCAAGTGTAACACAAGCAGTCCGAGGTATCTAATTTTAATGCATATATGTATGTTCCTTTTTTTTTTTTTTTTAACTAATACAGAATACCAGTTCCCATCATCTATGTGATTCCAAATTCAAGTGACATTTTTTTAACCTAACTAATATATCACACACTATGAAAAAAAATACCTTTTGCATACAACAATCAGACGTTCCAAAATAAAACCAACTATATGACTGCAAAGGTAGTAACATCTTTCTGCTGATTTATCTCACCTCCTACCAGTAATCCAGGCTACTACAGAGATTGTATCAATTTGTGGAGGAAATTGCTTGAGAAATGTATATTACTCCTAGGATGATAGGCCATTAGCTCACTGAGGGTGTATATAATAGCTATACTTAAAAAAAGAAAAAAAAAAAAAAAAAATCTCTTCAGGGCAGCAAATTCTGTCTCTGGCTTTCTAAGATACACCCTTTGTAAGATACAAACTAGCTGCAACTAGAGCTTTGCTGCAGTGGCTGGGCTGAGAATAATTCCCTATTTAGGGAAATGCTTGGGCATGGAGCCTTTGGAGGAAGCTGGCAAAGCAGGCAACTGTGGCACGGCTACTCACAACCCTGGGAGACTGAAGGTGCAGGCAGGGCGCAAGCCCATAAGCCAGTGTTTGTCATACTGTTTTTCTACACAGAAAGACGTTTTGAATTCTTACATAGCGGCTGTCCTCGTTCAGGGATGGAGGGACCGCTGATCAGATCAGAAATGAGAGATGAAAGAGGAGAGAAAAACTCAAATTTACGGGCTTGGAAAGACGAGTCTCCAACAACTATGAAAGAGGTGGAAGCCCCATAGTTCTACATGAAAGTATGAAAAACAAAATAGGGAGTGAATGGAAATAATACAGTCAAAATAAATTTGCAGGTAAAGAGGGAGAAAAGCCATATTTAATTGAGGATCAGAAAGTCTACCAAATAGAATATGCAGTGAATATTGGGCAGACCTGCAGAGTTTCAGACAAGTAAACAATGCCTAGAATGGAAATACACATTCTATAGGATCCCGGACAATTCTCAAAGATGCTCGACAACTGCTCTGGTAGCATCCCAAGAAGCACTGTGCCATATAGCAAGCATTTCATCAGTACACAAACAGAAACATTTAAAGCATAAGCAAGACTCTTTCTTTCTTTCAAGTCCTGACTGTACCCCAAAAAGGCAGGGGGATTATTTTTTTCTGAAATACACACAGGCACAAAATAATGCATCTGCTCTACACATGATATTGGGGGCCAACAGCTGATGAGATATCAGGGCATGGGGAGGAATTGATACACCACAGTATGTATCTCAATCAAATCAAGAGGCAAGTTACAGGAAATCATCTAGGATTGCACATATGTTTGCATGACAAAAATTGTAATCCTGAAGATTTTCAGGTTTAGATAATGCCATTACATTAACATAGAGTACGACCTATCTCTCAGAGGTGATGAATAATCTGCAGAAAGATAATATATGAAATCAAAGTATAATTTCACAGGAGGCTGGAAAATAATAAAGCTTGAATGAAACAGTTCACCAGGAACTGGTTATAGCAGATTTAACAAGCAAGCTAGGTTATTTAGCAAATAAAGTATCATAAGTTTATTTTACAGAATTGTTATGTGATAAATATGACAAAGTCAGGTCACTACTAAATAGAAAAAAAAATCACCATAGAGAAAGATATTCAATAATTTTTAGGGTTATCCAATCACCACAAAAAGATTTTTGCTAACTTTTCCAACTTGTCACATTATGAAATATTTCTCTAAATGATTCAGCGGTCTGCTGAATGCAAAAATTCCTCTGTAAAGATAAAGAAGCAGTTATTTAATTATTCTGCTTTGCTTAGCTAAGACAGGAGTCTGAGCGAACACTACATTTTCTATTCCTGAGGGAATTTTTCCAATTATATTCCATGCAGAGCAAGAAAATCGGCATATCGTACAGAGCTATTAAGAATTTACTCCTATCATCTCTTCAGAGAAAATTCTTTATTAATTACAAATCATCATCCATGAATCTTGCTGAAAAATGCGGAAAATAATAAACAGAAATTTTATCGAACATCTCTAGAGATATAGCTTCAAAATAATTAAGGATACAACTGAAGAAAGAAGCCCAACCAAAAAAGAAAATCAACCAAAAATGATAATGTCAATACTCAGTGTGACATGGAAAAATGCATTTGAAGAAAAGAGGGTCATCTTCTGTAAGACATATATGTAAGAAAATGTTATCTGCTTTGGCAGTAAAAACATGTAACAGCAAGAAAGAATATTTGCTGGTTAAAAAAAAAATAAAACAACATAATGCAGCAATCAGAAGGTAAATGACCTAAATGACCACTGGCTGCAGTTACTCAGGTCTGTCAAGCCTTAAAAAGCAACGACAGAAAAGCATTCTGGGAGAGTTAGCCCTATAGATTTTGTAGGGAGACAGAAAGGAAAATGCTTGCTGGAGAAAAGAGACATCTGCTGAGTTCAAGAAGAACCCAGACAAGCCAGAAAAATAAAACTTCTAAAGAGGACACAGAGTCTACAAAAATAACAATACTGCAATAACAGATAAGACAGTTATTTTAGTTTTACTCACCTAAACCAGATTTTTTTAACCTTTTTAAGTGCTGGCTTGTTTGTTTTCCAGTTGGAGACTTTTGCCCATTTTTCATCTCTTTATCAGAACCATCTGCTTCACCATTTCTAGATTCAGATCCTTAGGAAAAGAAAACGAAAATCTAAAATGTGAAACTGATGCACTTCCCTCCCTCCCAACGTGCACACACACTCTTAACAGAATAAAAAAAGATTAATAAAAAAAATGACATCTACTGGCTGAAAAGTCACAATTTTCTGGTTACAATTTGATTCCTCATCACCAGAGGAAATGGAAGTAAAAGCTCAATAAATCAATTAAGTGGTGAAAACTAAAGTTTACTGAACACTGCAGTCAATAAAAATGTTCACTGATCTAATAAAAATAATGTTTTCCTCTAATGCCCAGGAGATATCTTTCAAAATAATTTAAACACTAAGTTATGGGGCACTGAAGCAATCTAAAGGAGAAAAAAAAACACATTTCTTTGTGAAATAACTTTCATAAAACAGCTATGCCTGTAAACCCAATTGTCAATCTGTGTTAAACACAGATGTAGGAATCTCTTAAGATGAAGCAACTTAACAACCAGAACTAAAGGTCAGGGTTACGCTGTGGTGGTAAGAATGGTGCCAGAACAAGAAAAGCTAACAAAAGATTCCCACTATTGCAATGCAGAATTGAGACACAAATTCACAATCAGAGAAAAGCTTGCCTTTTTTTTTTTTTCCTCCCCTTTTTATGGCATTCAATACCAGCATGTGGTGCCCCACTAGAGCCCAACAAAATGTTATTTTGCATTCCTTTAAAGCTGCTGCTATTTTCAATTGTCATTTTATTATGCCTCTTCAGCTCTTTATTAAAATTAAAGAAAAATCTGCATCCTGAAGTCACCAGATTTGATAAGAAAATAAGAATGTTAAACAAAGCCAGATCGAATTATTATTTTCAGCAGTTCCAAACCCCGTCTGCTGCATATCTGATTCACAGGAAGGCTCTGTGACTAGAACGGATCTTTCAAGCGATCCTTTAGCTGTTTACCTGAAGGTGAATCCGACTGCTCATCAGACACCTTTAATGGTGTCAAAACAACACGAGGAACAGTCTTGTTTACCATCATTGAGACTCCATTTCTTCTTTTCTGCTGTTGTCTTAAAGCCTACAAAAATGATAACAAAACATAAAAATGTAACAAAAAATACTGCTTATAAATGAATTGCATGAGACATTTCTCTACCATTAAACTGAATCTCTGAAAGCATAATTTACATAGCTACTGATTTGCCAGACTTCACACTCGTCCCCTTTATGTCATATTCCTTTAAAACATAAAATCAAGCTTTTGGTTATGAAAAGAAAGAAGATGCACCTTATATCATTTTCCAATACAGTTCTGACAACAAAGAAGCATATAACTGTTTGCTCTACCTTAGCAGCACAACATGATTACCCATGGAATTTGCAACTAAGACTTCCAAGTAAAAAAATAAAAGTAAAATAAATGCTTTAAAACCAGAATAAAAATATATGTCAGCGTATCTCTTGCAGGTGCATCCTCTCCAGTATACTGCTCAGTCAATCAAGTTAACACAGAGTGTCATCAGTATGTACAGCATGTAAGGACTACAGTATTGATGCACTCACTGAGCCGTGAGTAGTGCTGCACAAAATCACTGAACATGGCAGGAATCATTTATTTTTGTGAAGGGAATCAGTCCTAATCTTGGAAACGTTGCAGCACTTGGCTTCTGTCTGCTTGACTTTGGGCATTAACCTTCAGAACACGAACATGATGGTGTTCTGGCAAATCTGGGGAAAAACGATACAAAAATAAATCTCTACAAATGGGAGTGCTTTGTGTTTCATAAATGGATTGAATACAGGGCTGATAATGTAATACAAAATATTTAAAGCTTAGAAATAGCAAATACCTGGCAGACTGTTTTATATGGAAAAATGCTATCTGATTCAAAAGTCCTATTACATACAAATATGAATATTTGCCAGTCAATAGATTTGCAAGCATTAAAACTGTGGAACAAATCAGAATGGGTTGGGCTTAATACTGATCTCTTACATCATCCTGTCTGTTCTTCTCTAATCTTACTGTGCACTCTCTTTTTATAGCTATGATTTGTGTTACGGTCTTCGGGGGGATTTATTAAAGTGATACTATACCAATAAGGTATGTATTTGACACGAATTATCCCTGTAGTTTTTATGAGCATAAATGGCTTACACATTTTAGTCTGTATCTTCAATTAATCTGTAATATCTTTCCAAAATGTTCCCATAGCTAAGTCAAAAAAAAAAACCTCTGGAAAAATAAATCAATATCACTCCAGTCTTCTAAATAACACACTTTACAATATAAAATACAGGGAGCCACACAAAAGCTATTTCATTGATTAACTCTTTTTATAGTATGCTTCTTAAAAGACACATAAGCACTGCACAATAAAAAGCAAATTACAGCACTTGAAATAAACAAAGAGAAGAAGCTGGTCAGACCTGCACATACCGAAAGCAGCAAGCACAAACCAATGAAAAACAAACTGGAGTTTCATCATTTTTTAGACAGAGTTTTCATACTGCTTTTGGGCAACAACAGTCACACTTGCAGGCACAAAATTCCAAAACATTAACATTTCCAAATAATACCCCAAATTACCCAAACTGTTGCTAAGGGCACAGTCCTGCCAAGCTAAGTGTCAAACCGCGTGACCCTTATTCAACAGCAACGTGACTCAGACAGTAACAAATAGTCCCTTAGAAATCAACTGAAAGGAGAGCCAAGCGGTGTGGTGTCCGTGTAGCGGCGGAAGTACCACCCAACCTTCGTGCTGTTGGGGTGACACACCACGGAGGACACCAAACAGCTCCTCACCGGTGCCCAGACGACACACCATGATCTCCCAGTCTGAAATTTAGCCTCTTTCAGCAAGTGGCCTAGCAAGATCATTCCGCCACTCCGTCCCCTAGCAGAGGCCATAACTTTGCCAGCACCTTATGGAAATAGCATCATTATGGTTTATCCACCCAGTGAAATGCACGCAGGTGGGGTCAGTTGACTATCGGTGCTTCTCACTCAGGTGCCACGAATGTGAGTCACAAAGTGGCACTCCCGGCTTCGCTGGCAGGTGGTCGGTGCTTGGGCATCTCGGGTGCGCTCCTTGTGCTCGTCCTGCTGCAGCGAGGGCAGCGGGAGCAGTCGCCAGGTGAACTGCTTACCTTCTTCCGAGACACAGGAGGGCCACTTGCGGTGGGCCTGGAGCACATGCGTGTAGTTTTGGCACTTCCAGCAACAATAAACATTTTGCCACGACAAGTTCTCAGAGCCACAAAAGCCCACCAGGGGCTGGTGACCACGACGGTTCATGGGGCGGCACAGCCCCCCCCCTCAGCTAGACGGGTGCGGTGACCAGATAAGCACCTCAACAGGTGAGAAACAACCCTAGTGGGGACATTCCCCTCAGACACACTTTTGCTTTCAAGTTTTTTCTTTTTCCCGGTAACGCTAATATTTCACTGCTGGTCCCTCTGCCCATCTCCGCTTTTACAACAATCCATGTGAGGAGGAACTTCTTTCCTGTGCGGGTGCCAGAGCCCTGGCACAGGCTGCCCAGAGAGGCTGTGCAGGCTCCTTCTCTGGAGATCTTCAAACCCGCCTGGCTGCCGCCCTGTGCCCCGTGCTCTGGGTGTCCCTGCCGGAGCAGGGGGGCTGGACTAGATGATCTCTAGAGGTCCCTTCCAACCCCAACCATTCTGGGATTCTGTGAACAATGCAAAGAGCAGATCACCATGCGGGCCCCATGGTTGGGTGCAAAATTTAGGGTGTGCAGCACGACTGTGACTGACAGAAAAGATGCATGCATGGGGAAAGTAGAAAGGCAGGCTATAGGACGAACACCTTTTAAAACAAGGTGGACATTGAAAGCTATGTCAAAACTTTAACACAAAGTGCCAATGAAGTGTGCCGTGTCCAGCAAGGAGACTAATGCTCTTCCTTTCACCCTTCCCTGCAAATCCTTTAATTTGTCAAAGGAAAGATATGAGGCACAGCAGGAGGGAAATAAAATATCAATTAAATAGTCTAACCCCTGGTATATACGGTAACGAGATGGCTGGGGCTTTGCTGACTCATCCTGTCTAGTAGAAGAGAACATTTCCAGCTAATGACACTTGCATTTCTATAACTCTAATTTAAAGTTGCAGGTCTACGATCTAGGAGACGCAAGTCTCCGCAAGAAAACATTAGGAGCAACCAAGAAACTGCAGAGTGAAGTCTAGTTTTCGGGAGAGCCGAACAACAGAAGGAGTTAAGTATAAACCAAGGGCACGGTGAGCAGTCGCTGCCAAGGAGGAATATATAACTGCTCTGTGCTTAGCCTGAGGGGTATTAATTTTAGGATACCAGACTACTGTAGGATGAGACAAGAATCTTGTAGCCCAAGATTAATTCTGCTTAGCTTGGAAGTCAATGGGATTACTCAAAGTGAAACATACACTTACTGCTTTGCTGTATTGAGGCCTTAGTGTACCAGACTCATTCAGTGCTGTCCTAGTCCCCATTAACAGATAAATCTCTAGGTTTAGCTCTTCAGGTGAAGGGAATAAACATGAAGTAGATGAGTCAAATTTGTAATAAGCATGAAGAAAATGAGAATGTTTTTAACTTATTCCAAAGAAAAATTGTTCCAAGTCTCATTGTGGATACAGAGACAGTAACTAACATAAACTACATCTGTAGCTTTTACAGACATAACCTATTGCATCACATGCATATAAAGCTATTCGACCTCCTAGCTGGGCTGCCTATGGAAAGAGACAATGTTTCTGCCACATGATAAAGAATCAGTTTTACTATGTAAAGTAACACAGAAACATATATAGCATCTATAATAGCTTGCATAAAGCATATTTTTTCTTAAAAAGATGGGCTTCCATGTTTACATTTCAAATGCATTCGATCACTTTGTGGTAAATGCTTGAGTTAAAAAAAAGCAGCATGCTGTAAATTCCTAGAAGAACTGATCCCTTGTCAAAGTAATCTCTAAAACATTACTACCATTCTGCCTGCACAGCACATAAAGGAAATAAAGAAAACGAAAGTTCATGTGGTATGCAAGTTCATCATTAAAACCTTTCTCAAAATCACCACCAAAATATAGTACTTACGTGCAGCTTTTTATAAGCGAATTCTTAAAGTGCATCTGTGAATCTCTTGTACATAATGAGCATGAAGAACTCCCAATATTCCTATTCATAAAACAGAACCTGTGACCATCCATTGAATAACATTGCCATGGTCATTTCGCAGGGTCTGGTATAATTAGTTTGTTTAAGGCATTTGTTTAAATGCTGAAAACATTAAGAAACCTCTCAACCCAATTTCATCCAAAGAACTCAAAATAATACAAAAATTTGAGCATTAAGAAAATACAAATTCTGAAGATACATGGCAAAAGAAAAAAAGAAGATACAATTAACAGTAATATTCTAATTTCAAGATGATTTTTAAAAGGAGGTCATAAGGGAAAGTCTCCTTCTGCTTTTGGGAGAGCGTCCATCCCCACTGCGCAACAGTCTGCTAGAGGCTTCACAAATGCCAATGTCTATTCTTAAGAACAGTCTTTTCATATTTAGTTGACTGCAACATAGGAAAGACTTTATTTTTAAACCGATGTGACAACATGGCAGGCCATCTTCAACAAAAATAAAATAAAAAGGTCTTCCTTGAAGTAGGAATGAAAGAAAACAATATGAACTAAAAAGTAACCAGGGAGAAAAAATACATCCCCAAAAGAATGCAGTAGATCCTGTCTAAGTCCCAAGAGCAAAATGTCAAGCTCTACATTCTTATCTCACTGCTGCATAGGATTTCTTTTTAATTATTTTTCTTTTCCTACATCTTTTCAACTCATAATGAAACAATGCAGCACACAGACAAACCATTAATGCAGAAAACCACTTTCATTTGAGTTTAAATGCATGACATGCTTGAATGGTAAAAATTAAGTTATTAGCAACAAAGATATGTTATACTTGGTTGCACTCAGCAACATCGTCCCAGATTTCTATTTGTTCCATAAATGTCAAGTTCTGAAACTCGTATCATGAAACATAACCTTTGAAATTTCACACATTATGGATCAGAAATATAAAGCTATGGAATTCTTCTGTTCTGCCATGTGAAAAACAAGATCTATGATATGCTGAGAAAAGTCTACTGCACAAAATAAATAATAACTCTACATTATGGTCATGGATCCTGAATTGGCAAAGATGAAACAGATTTATAGTTTATCACTGATGCATTTAACACCATCTTAAAATTCAGTCTTTGTCCTCTTCCTTACCCTCATTTTGTTAGTAAAATTACGGAAGGCTTTAATTCCAATGTCTCTATTAAATTACAATCTCAGTGGCAACCTGTTTCATGGGTACTCTGAGCAGTTAAAATATAAGAGTGAGCACTACAAATCATGAAGAGCAAACACATTATTCTCAGGATGCCACTCCTTATAATTAACATACATTAAAAGTACTCATTTGTAAACACACAAATGTAAAATTAACACAATAATACAGATCTCTCATAGAAACAACTGCAAAATACAAAACACGTGTATTTCGTTCCAAACACGGAACCAGTTAAGTTACTTCCAGGCAGTCTTGTGGCTCAAATATAGAGTATTGGTGCTACATGTATAAAACCAACAATTTGGAAATCAAGAGTAGTCTGGAACCAGTTAAGTTACTTCCAGGCAGTGTTGTGGATCAAATACAGAGTACTGGTGCTACATGTATAAAACCGATAATTTGGAAATCAAGAGTAGTCTGGTGCTATAATACCAAGATGAAAGTTTGGAAATCTAGGTTGTATTTGCTAGCTAACTTCTAAAATACATGCCTATTCCTGCCCATGTCACTCTCCTGCCTTGTGACACATCTATTTTTATTCTTGGAACAAAGATAATTCTTTGGCACATATTTGTTCTCTGAGTAGCAAAATGCAGTCTCAGCAGTGGTCAGGCAGTTTAAGTACAACTACAGTATATATTAACAACTCAACACCTGTTTCTGTATTAACCAACATGGAAATAAAGTACTTGGTTATTTTTGGTGCAGAGATGGACATATGGATGTGCATTTATGTGAGTGTTCACACCCCTGCAAGTCAGTACTATCTTCTGTAGGGGGTACAATAATGCAGCCACTGCTGCAACTGCTGCAGATCACTATGAACAGCCAAAGAACCTTTTCTGTTGCTTTCCCAAGAGCAGAAACAAGAAAGAAGGACAAGAAAACTCACAATGGGCTCAACACCTGTTCAGACTTGCATGTGAATGGGAATGAAGATGGCATATGCTTTGACTCAATAATACTTTTTTTTTTTTTTTTTTTTCCAAAAGAGAGAGGAGGGTTTGGTTTTGTTCTTAAATTGTCTGCATAACATTGAACTAGTAATATCAGTAACTTTAAAAGTGCTTTTATGGGGAAATCTCTTTCTCATGAGAACAAAGCACATATAGACAAGGAAACCACTTGTGCACAGCAGCTTAAAAACAAACTAAAATAAAGGTAGAAATGCCAATACAAAATCTAAAGACTTTCCTTTAAGTTAAATTTGCAAAAAGACTCTGCACAAGATTCAAAGTATACAGGAGAGCTACAAGACTAGTTTACCATCCTCCAACTAAACTATCCCCTCCTACTCTCATTGCAGAAATGTGCAGGAATTTATATTGCAGCAGTGTAAGTAGTTAGAGCGTCCTGCCCCGATGCCAGAAATCCTGTTTCAGCTTGGGTTCTGCCACACACTGTGTCCACACACGGAACCCTCCAGCAACCCACCCAACAGCTCCTAGAGCCGCATTCGCAGGAAGCTGGTTCTTGTAGGGGCCTTCATCCCTAGAGCCCTCAGTCACTGTGAGCTGTCCCCACCCCTGCCTTTCCCTGAAAATGGCAATCATTTCTAGGAAACACTTGAAAATCAAGGCAAAATTCATGCTCACCTGGCATAATTTTACCTGCTGGACTCAAATCAAAACCTAGTCCTTTCACATGGTCCAGAAGAAGATAGTCGTTTAGAGACACACTGCTGTTATATGGAAAAATCATTTGGTAATGTAATGTGGAAAGACGAACTACTATGAACAGACCCCAGCAAAATGGGGCTCTCATTTACAGTGACGATATATGTCATTAATACTAGAGTAGCAATCAATCCTTCCTAACTAGCTCACCTGATTACTTAAAGAAAAATGTTGTCAAACAAGTGCAATGTTTACAACTAGATCAGTATCATCAACTTGAACATCAGAGACTTTGGACCAGCAATAGCATCTACATAACAGAACTAAGAGACAACTTTCAGTTCCTGTTTGGGAAGAGGATTCCACTATTTCAGGATGGCAGATTTAAACAAAAGTAACTTTCAAGTCAGGACACATTCTAGATGAAGGGTACTGCCCCAAAGTGAAGGATTATCTATGTTTCAACACAGTAGTGTTCTGAGATTGCTAAAATTTTTTCTTAGTTATTTCTCAGAGTAAGAGATTCTGAATCCACGTTTATTAGAACATAAAACATGCAGGACAACTGCAAAATCATGTTATGCAAACAACCTCAGAAGGAAAACAAACAAACAGACCCCCCAGAAACCAGGAATTAATTATTAAAAAACAATACAATGAAAGTATACAGGGATCAGACAGATTCCTGCCCCTTTTTTTCCGTCACAAACATGGGCTCTCCTGAGGGCCATGGGGACGACCCAGAAGAAAGTCCCAGAAATACTGTCTTGCGTCTTACCAAGGCACTGTGTTGAGCAGCTGGTACGTGCTGCCCGTGCATAGGACCCTTAGAGGGACATACCGTGCAGCCTGCCTTCGGGCTACGCAGGTGCTCCCTGGAGAGCTCCTGCGGGAACTCTTGCTCTTGCAGCTTCTTTTCAACATTATGCAGTCTCCTTGGCATGGCTTCTCTGTCCTTTTCCCTAGACTTCTCTTGGCAATGAGAAAATCAGTTTAGTTTATCATCTTCAACCTTCCATTTTCCTGAATGCATTTTGTAAATTCCACTGTCCCTTCTCAAGTCTCTCTAGAAGTCAAAAAGTAACACGCCTTTCTTCTTTCCCATTTGTTGACTGGAAAATTTGTCAAGAATCATCAGTTATGTTGCCAAATGTCTGATCAAAATCTTCAGCTACAGAGCCAGAATTCTCCAAATGTGGCCTTGATAAACTTGTAGTATCTGAAATGAAACAGAAGAAAATGGTTAACAGAGACCCTGAGATAACTTAACAAACTCTCTACATCAAGGAACTCAGTGCAAGATCATCTCTTAGTTCATTCTGGGATTTCAAAGCCTTTCCAGAAGACACCCTCTGCTCAAGTTGTAAGTGATAAGGACATCATGATCTGTCACCTTCATTTCTTTGGCAGAAGAGAAGGGAAAGCAGGGCAGGCACATACGATGCTTATATCAGAATATATGAGTGAGCAGTTCCTCGATGGAGCCAAAGGACAAAAACTACCCTGCAGACAAATAATGGATTACTATGGACAGGAAAGTGCTTCAAGATAACTTGCATCTGAATGTTGTGATGGAAAGAAGTCCTGACAGAATGAGTGTGATGGGGGCCAGACTGGTGAGTTTGCTCTTGTTCTTCTCTCATAGCAAGACAAGAAGTGCATGTGAGTTGAAGAAAGGAAAGCAAATCCACACCAGCATCAAGGGAGTTCAGGATTCTACCTTCAATGCCAACGTAGGCACTCTGACAGCTTCGGCCTTAAAAAGCAAATGAACCCTTGATAAAGTAGTCCTGTGAATTTGGGCAAATTAGGGCTAAATTACACTGTTTGCCACTGTGCTCTGAAATTTAATCTTCTGTGCCTTCAGGTTTCTAATAATCATGGTTGTGCTACAAAGTCAGCTTGAAATGCATGTGGAACTGTACAGATCTAATGTCCTGTAATACAAAATCAACACATGAGCCAAAGCATAACTTGCCCATAGCTCTCTTACTGCATGTGGTTTTGCAGCTTTGTAAAAGCAGCCTTTGTAAAAAGGGGCATGAAGTTGCCACTTCTGCTACAAGAATAGATCATATACATTCCTTGTCCATGAAAGACTGCATCTACCCACTTCACGAATAAAATAGTGGCACATATATGAACCCAGCCACCACGCATGCAGACAAAGCCCAAAGTAGGAAAAACAAAACAAAACAGCAGCAATAACATACCTTGTGTAGATTCCCTTATTTCCTGAGCTTCTCTCCTCCCAAACCCACTTGGCTGCTGTTTCTGGAGTTTCTGTCTCTATAAAGAGATCTGGATGCCCAGCACAGTCTCAGACATGTCCTGGTCTGTATTCAGATTCTGAGTCTGACTGGAAGTGTCCTTCTCTTCTCCCAAAAGAATATGTATGGGTACCCATCTTGGTGCTGATTCCAAGCGCCAAAAGTGAAGTAGGCTTTTCTTCCATATCTGGAAGGTCTACTATCATCCCAGACATCGTTATATTGCATCTTCGAGTTCTTTATTCTCTCTTGGCACTGCACCAGGAAACAACTGGTACATTGATGGACAAGATGCTCTTACACTTGGCTATGAGAGTCCACCAGACACTAACACCACCTCAAGGTCCTGGGTTTTCACACACGCTCAGCGTTACCTACATGAGGCCAGTTTGCAGGTATAATAATTTCTTCTGAGAAATAAGAACATCTTCCAAGAACATCTTGATAGATAGCCCAATCTGTACATAGAGAAGACTTACAAAAAGTATCACCCCAAGTCAACGGAACAGAAACTTGACCAGAGAAAGGCAGGGTAGATACTATGTCATGACTTGATGTCCATACTTGACTTAGCCTTGTCCAGAGCAAGAACAATTCACCCAAGACTGTGACCACTGCTAGCAGATGCAGGTGTAGTTCAGTACTTTCCTGGGAAGATGTCCTTACACGAGTCTACATGCCAAAACTCTCAAGCATGAAAATGAAGCGAATCAGTACGGAACTGATCAGTACTGAAGGGAGTGACAGTAAGTCATCCACCCCTTTTCCAAAGGTACTGGATAAGCAATAGCTGGGGACACATACCCACTCATTCCCAAAAGTAGAAGGGAAGTAGAAATCTTTCAAATCTGCCATCAGAGAGCCAAGTATAAAATGCAGTTCGACAGCATACACTTTTCTGTCTAAACAGACAATTTTGTTTGTACTCAGATACTATTCAAGAGCAAACCTGAAACTCCTTCAAAAATGAAAAATGAAATATACTCAGTGATGAAATGCTCAAAACGTCTTTGCCCAACAGGGACAATAGGAATGGTGGCGAGGCTGGAAAGCTTCCAGGCTAAAATGGCACCCTGCATTTGAGAGGTGAGGAGATTTGGTCTGACCTGTCACAGACCCTTGAGAGTCCTGTGGAGTGGCAACGTTCCCCCCTACCGCTCCCCATCCCAGTGCTTGAGAAGTGTCTCCATCCCAGCGCTACCTGAGAAAAGTCAAGATCAAGAGCCAGAGCTCAGAAAATGCCCTTTCCTCCAAGCTCAGCTCAAGAAATTCAATATTGTTACTAATTTGCCTCATGGGAATATCTCAAAACGCTGATAATTAAATGAAAATGTGGTATTACTCTTTGCAATCTAAACCCCGAATAACCGCTACAAGTCTTTAAAACAATCAAATCATACATAAATCCAGCATAAATGTTTAAACAGAATGACACATGAATAGAATGAGTTAACAAATTACACAAGCATCAGAGAAAATCTTCCCATTCTAGCTCAAATCTTCAAGCAGTCCTTCACACTATCAGCTTGCCTCTCACTTTAATTTTAATGGATGAAAACACAGACATACAGAAGATAAAGTTAATTAGCTGAAGTCACTGTTCTTAAGTAAATATAAAAATGGTTGAAAGACTATATTATAGGTTTTCAATCTGTGAGGGCTATTTAGTAGAACAAAAAAAAAAAAAAAAAAAAGCAACAGGATAATGGGAAGAGCCCATTATGACATATATACAGTATGCACATGTCTATAAAGTATAAACATTTGTAACTGAGAGCATGATCATGGCTCATCTTCTGTTACTTTAGAACTGAACCAGTAAGATAATGTAAGTCGGAAGGATACCGCATAAAGCTGCTTAGATCTTTTTGTGTATTCAGGAACTACAGGCTATTCTTCATACAAATTTAATGTATTATGTATCCATAAATGCAACAGAAAGAATGGCAAGTGGAAAGAAGAATAAAATTCCAACAGTAATTTTATAAATGAAATCACTGTTAAAATTTATTCACCTTTGCTACAAGATTTACAAAACCAACTCAAATCAGCATGCATAACATCATTATTATATTGTTATCTTACTAGGTATTTGTGTTATTTATACTTATATTGCAATATTATTAAATAATAAATGCATTCAAACTACCCCATGATACAAATGTCCATTTTCAAAATACTGTTCCTAGACAAAACATTTTAGTGAGAGCCGTAATAATAACCTCATATCCTGAAGCGCAAGATCTAATTATCATCTACTTAATTAAAACTGATTTCTTACTATTGATTACTTAACTTTCTGATGTTCATCTAACCCAACTGCCCTAGGGAACGTTTTCAGATTCCCATCATTGTTATGACTTTATATATTAATTAAGCTACTTTGATTAGTTTGCCCTTTTTAAATTATCCTCAGTGCCATACAGCTGCTAAGTGACAAAGTCTCAGAGTTTAAACAGTTTAGAAAAGTTCAAACTTGAGTGGCTTTGCTTTTCTTTCTCCATCTCTTCTGCCTTTTCCATGTTCCCAAGCAAGCTCACATAGTGCAACAGATGTAACTAAAAGTTCCCTCAAAGTTGCACATATTTTTCACAATCATCCACAGAGTGAGCTGCTTTTTACCTACAGCTCAGTTTTCCTCACTAAACAGATCTGAAATCCTAATTAAATAATCCTCCGCAGTCCTCGAAGCCTGTAGGTACAAGATAACCTTATGTGGATGATTGAGGTTTACCTATTTTAGAGCATTTAAACTCAAACGACATGAAAAATTAAGTGCAAATACCTAAGTGTTTTGAGAAAGAGATGTGGACAGGCTTCGCTTAACTGAAGCCTAATTCAGCAACTCTGCAATAACATACCCTGTGAAATACTATACCTCAGTTACACATACCCTAGAGAACAGTTAGGAGAAAAATTAAAGCAACATCATCTCATTATACTAAAATGTTTGGAAAAGTTGTATGCCATTTGTCACAGCATGAGTCTGAAATAATTTTTACATATTGAAAACTGAGAGATGATAGAGTGTGTGTGTGTGTTTTTTTTTTTTTTTTTTAGAATGATCATTTCTAAGCTTTTTCATCTGCTGTAACTTGAGCTAATTTGGTACTGTTAGAAAGATAGTTTTCACTTTCTTAAGCTTTCAGTTAATATCTGACTTTGAATACTCAAGTTAATTTTACAGGCTTTACTATTTATTGTGCAACCTAAATCATT
>VZSV01000007.1:3018443-3052166 GCA_013398735.1 Nothocercus julius
CTGAACAGACTATACAGAAAAAATGAACAGCAAACATACCCAGAATCTCACCTAACTGTATTTCTTTCTAAATTCTTGTCTAACTTGAAATTTCCAACATGAATGCTTACATAAGAAAACTGGGGATGTGACAACACAAACAATTCTACTTGCATGAAAAGCATTTAAGAAAAACCTTTAAAATACTGCAAATGGCAGGACTGCATCACCAGCCCCCCTCTCCCCCCCTCAATACACAGCTAGACAAAGTGTTAAAATCCCCTCAGAAACACCTTGAAATCCTGCTGATTTCTTGTTCATGTAATACTGAGGCAGTGAAAAAGCCAACTCAGTATCAGGCAATACCAGCTTACCTGTTTAAGTGCTTTCTTTGTGTGCTGCTGGAAGGAAGATACTAGCTTGCTTTGCACGGGTGCATTACTAAGGCTTGAATCACGATTGGAAGACATTTCTTCAGATGTCTGCTTTGGGCAAACTTTATAAAAAGAAAAAAAAAAAATACTGTTATGGGGTTATCTTTCCTATGCATCTTGGAGAGTCCTGAAGAACGAAAGGGAAAAAAAAAAAAAAAAAAAAAAAAAAAGCCAGCACCTGGAAAACAAAATTCAGCTAATCCTGAGGTCCAAATGAACTGAGAATCTGCCCATGTTCTAAATAAATGCTTTGCTTCACGAATATTTATGCCTCATCATATCCTTTCGGTGCAGTTCTGGAGGCCCTGCATATTTTGCCTTCGAGGTCCTGTAAGGTAACTGAAATAGTTTATCTGTGGTTTTCCTACAGAAGCTAGACAAAAACTATCTTCCTCCCCAAGACATTTTTAATACATTATTGTGTCTCTAGAGGTGTAGTTATACAAGAGACACTGATGACCTGTGCTGTACAAATATTTATAAATATGCAACTTCATAAAAAATTGTAATGGCTTCTTTGGAGCCAGACTAATGTACTTTATAAGCACTTCTTGGTAAAACTAAGAACACACACGCTCCTGTTTAACGGGTGGACTGGAATAGCCTGCAAAGAGGAATCCTGGTCTCTCAGGCAATACACACTGCTATTTGCCAGCCTTTTTAATAATACATGTTTTAATGAATAAATACTACAGCACTTGCTTTAAACAGCGTCCTGAAAACATGCTATTTGAGACACTGAAAAAGTCTCTTGGTAAAAAAATAAAAGGAAATATGATTAATTGCTTTTAAAAACCCAGCTTTATTTAATAGAAAACTATGAAAATAGCTGCAGGATCTTATTAATCTTGGTAGCCAGCGAACTTCACTAAAACACTGTAAAAAAAAGATGCTAAAAAAAACCTTCCACCCTTAAAGCCTTTCATTACTATTATTCTTACCAGTGATTTAAGACAGTCAAGCTAAAACAGCGTTAACATGGATCCCAAAATTGCACAGTTTTCTCCCATTCTCCTCTGCTGATGCAATTCAAGTCTGTCTTCCAGTACGCTGCTCAGAGCTGCTTTGCATGTTGACATATTTTCCTCATAATGCTATGCAACCGTATGTGGTTTTCCAAGATTTGCCATAGTTAACACATTTAACTCAAAGCAGTCTGAAGAACCTCAAAGCAAGTTGCACAGACATGTGCCAGGAATAATTTTAGCTCTTTGTTTCTGTTTGCCTGTTTTTCTCCTCCCATCCTTCAGTCGGAGGAGCAGACACCTGAATTCGCATTCTTATATTCTTCTGTTTTCAGTAATGCTTCATAGAATAAATAATTTAATGGCTTTTTCTTTGTATTGGTGAGGCAATTTAACTGTCAATAATTAAAGGCCTGCATAAGACGCACATGGTAACATATTAAATATTTGTTTCCTTATTCAAAGGATAAATCAGGAATATCTACCTCAGAGAATATACTTTGTTTTATGACACTGACATTGTGTCAACATAATTTTCATAGTAGATAAAGAATTTTCATCAGTAGATAAGACAAAGCCAGTTTTGTCACAAGATTTATAACCAATATTAGTCACTATGGTGTCTGATATTTGAGGAGGTTCTTTGCTTACAGCATCACTCTGTTTGGAACAGTCTTTTCCACCTGATGAGCAAAACCTACTATAAAAAAAGACGGCATAAAGGAGCAGTAGAGTGTCAGCAGAAAACAAACTATCTATTTTATATATTCTAAATCTCTGCAATCTCTACTCCTGTGATCGAAAACACCCACACCAAAATAAAAACCTGTCATGCTAAATTACCCAGCTTCTGTTTTGTTTCTTCTTTTAAAGAGAGTTTGTTTGTTTGTTTGTTTTTACTATGTTTTCTGGCAAAGTCTGAGAGTCAAAGAACTGAAGGAGAAACCACAGCTACTGTGAGCATGCAAAGGCCAAAGCTGGGGAGACTAGAACAGAACACATGTAAAGATGGCTAAGAATGCAAACTAGTACATGGTTATCTGCCCTTCCCAAAGGAAGCCAAGGCTATTTACTGCTTAAAAATTCTAAAGAACATAGTGATTGGAAGTTGATTTCATTTATTAACTATAAATGATACTTGCTTTATAAAGTATTTTATTCATAATAATAATATTCCTTCATATATCTTGTAGCGTAGAATAGTGAGAAGTTACTTTAAATACTGGCATTTCCATGCTTCAAGTAAATTTCTATGTTAATCTCAGGTACGAACCTAACAATCTAATACAGACAATATACCAGTAACTGTTTTTCAACAATACTGGCTATTAATATTAAAAATCTGAATACGTGATGCTAATTTTTATAATATCTTCAGAGCATAAACAGGCTATTCTCTTGTTAGCAAAAGTAATACCAAAATTGATATGCAGGCTTTATTTAGTGAAAAATAAAAATTTTATTGTTTACAAAACAATATAAATAAACATTTCTTTATTAAATTAAATACAAATTATCAACAATGAATTTATGTCTTAAAGCATGTTTTTTTACTTAGTTATTTAAATCAGTCTCTCAAACCAAACTCTTACTATTCTATAGTGATTGGGACTATAGAAAATTTCATATATTTATTTATTCATTTATATGGATAGGGTACAACTGCTCTTCTCTGAACAAGGCAGAAGTGGAAGAAGGGAAAATTATAACAGAAAATATGTCAGTATTTGAAGGGAACATTGATGGTCCTCTTGAAAAAAAAAGTGGGACTTTACAATGTTTTTCATTCTACTGTGAAAAACAAAGCAAATAGCAATTGAAAAACAAATTCAAGAAGAGCTTATGGTACATATACACAACTTTGGAAAGCTGGAACCACTTTGTCCACGAACAGTGAAGATGCAGGCATATTATCAGATTCTTGTCCTCTAGAAAAAGTTTAATGAGAAAAGATTGTGAAGAAATAAACTGAATGATGGGGAGGAAAAGAAGAACCCAGAAAGAATGCAACAGATTAAGGAAAAATATTTGAGTAACAAATAAGAGGATTCACCATTATTGCCATGGCAGAAAAAGAACACGAGAGCAATATGAAGCTTACAGGGAGCAATTCCATTTAGTGGAGAACAACTAGTACCTTTTTTAAATCAGCTCTTCCAAGGGCCAGGACTCAGTGAAGGAATAAAGCAAAAGGCAACCTCTAAATCATAAAGCGCTGGGTTATGAGCTAGAAGAGCAGCTGCGTTTCTAAAGATAAGACTCCTTAGTGAATTTTTACAGAGTGTAAAAGAAGCATGTTAAAAACGTCTTTGACAACCTCCTTAAAAACAACCAAACAAAGAAACAAACAGACAAAAAAAAAAAAAAAAAAAATTCTCTTGTCCATTTTTCCAAGACCAGTATTGATAATTTTGGCAGAAAGCCATGCTTTACAGAAGTTCGCAAAGGTGTCTTTTAATTTTGAATTTTGTAGGATATCTCACAAATTTTATGTGAGTTTTTACATTAACCTCCCCCAAAAAGAAATTATGATATCCCCACAAAATATATTAGAATGTAAGTTTCTTCAAAGCAATAATTTTTACAGGAATACAACTTAAAATTACTCTGTCTCCTTGCCACTGAAAGTTATTAGGAATAATTATAAACAGATTTATGTAACTAGATAGACAGAAAAGCTCCTGGAGCGCTCTAAGGGGATTATTTTCCCCAAATAAATAACACAATTAATTCATTTCAGCCAGACCATACTGATTTAAAATCAAACCAGTAAAACCAACAGCAGTTCACTTCCTTCTTTGTTACAGAAACCACAGAAGTAGTGAAGGATTGTTTACCAATGGCCACATTACAAAACACAAATTTATATTGTTACCATATGTTAAAGACTATAGTCTATCTCAAGCATAAAATACATGCACATTTGAGGCATGAAACTACACAGAGAACTGCCCTAGAAAAACATATACACAAAATCTCTCTAAAGCATCCATAAAATTCAATATTTTCTCTGGATGACACCAATCAATGCTTGTATTGACATAAATGGTCACCGTTTGCCAATACAGATGTATAAAGTAATTTACTTAAATCACTCTTTGATCTCTAGAGCCCAAGTTGCAAATTCTGAACAATTCAGAGGGCAACTATTTCAAAAAGAAAAACCAGCCTGGGATGTAGTTAATTGTACAAGTTCACCAATTATGCAAAAACAGATGCATATATCAAGGGCAACATTGTAACTGTGATACTCTTTTTGGAAGCAAACACTAGAGCTTTGAAATGAGTAACACTCAATTTTTTGGAGAGGAAAAAGACATCACAAATATATCATCAGGATGGTAACTCACGTTGAATTACATTATATTCTCTGTACTTTTAAGCCCAAACATTTGATGAATCCCTGAACACTGTGAATCTTTATGCCAAAAGAAGTCAACAATTTCCACTAAAAAATATAGTCTGTCATCACTAAGTCACTGATTCCTTAGGTCCCATTAACTCTACTACACAGCAAAAAATAGCAGATGAGAAAGCCCTCTCCCTCAAACTCCACGGTTTCTCCTCATTCTTATAACTCCTCTTCATGGCAATGAGACATATGTAAGTTAAACTCAATCCCAGATACCATACTTCTATAGATATTTGTGGGGAGATGAAAGAAAAAAAAGAAAAAAAAAAAGAAAAACTGAATCTCTCATGTGTCAGCCAGGACTCAACATATTCTCACAACTCTTCCTTTAGCACCTGCTTTTGCCTATGAAGACCCTACCATGCATACTGATCTTGCCACGTACACCAGACACATTCACCAGAATCATCTACTAGCTCTCCCAAGAAACAGTGTGCTAAGAATGACAGGTTTTCCTGAATTGCCAGAAATTCCATTTGTGCAAAGGAAATAGATATCTAAATGTGGATTCAGATTTCAAGCAATGGTGAATATTTACTCCTCCCTACAGGACCTAGCTAAGTGGCTTCATAGTCCAAAAAGCACACAGTGTTCAAAAGCATAGCAGTTACAAATGCTAAATTTCTGCATTCAACGTGAATCTGATCCTCTGTCCTCCAGCATTATGTCTACCAACTCTAAGAAAACTGCATACAAAAAGAATTTGGCCATTTCATTTTCATTTAATTTTCCTAAAAACTTCCTAAACTTCCAGTTTTAGGAAGTGCTGGGAACCACAATGTCTCAAGGGGAAATTAGATTCCTCACACTTGGAAAAAACTTCAGGACCTGTGGTTGGATTGGGATTGGGAGGGAAGGCACACGGTAGTGGGAATTGCTGCCTCCTCCACAATTCCATCATTGTACTTGGGAATAGCAGTGAATAGCAGTGCCGTAGGAAGACAATTTTTAATCAACTGCTCTCTGTAACTGATGAATTACCCCTGTTTCAGAAATCCTGAGGACTGGTGTTTTGGACAACAGAATATTCTATTGATGGGCAAAAGGCTTTATAGTCATCATTTTCCCAGACAACAGTAGTTGGGCTTTTAATACTTTTCTTACTGCCTGTATCTTTACATGCTATCTCTGTTTTTGAGTAGAATGAAATTTATAAAAATCTATGAAAGACTGTTACAGAGTTTCTGTTGAAACCCTATTCTGCATAAGGTTAACTGTAACATGAAGAGTTTCTTTAACATATAGCTTGGGAAGAAAGTGGGGAAAGACTGATTTCTGCACAGCATCTGCAAAATCCTAAGGTATGGGCATTCCAGTTACCACTTTAGTAATGCTACTTTCAACAGCTTTCAACAAGTCAACCGTTTGACTTGTATTTTTCCAACATTATATACTGTGAGGAATTTTTACACAATATATAAATATATAACTGTGATAATTTCTATATTACTTTGTTAATAAAATTGCTCAGTTGTGCCTGCTGGTGAATAATATAATTCTTCTCCGTTTGAATGTCAGCTGGTACTTTCTACTCAGAAGTCTGCAGAGTCTCATCCAAAGCCCTCAGACATGGAGGCTCTTGCTGAAGTTCATCTGTTACAGCCTCATCCTCTGCTTCCTGCTAACTTAAAAGCAATACTTTTTAGATCCTTGCTGAACAATTTCTCTTGACATTTAATTCCTTCACCGGAACTGGAACTTCTAGAGTCTACCACATAAAAATTCAATCAATGAAGCAATTAAGAATACAGCATGTGAACAATGTCCATCTTTATGCGCATCACAGATTTTGAAGCCAAGAGGAAACATCCTGAACTACTGACCTTTTCTAAGGCACGGATCACAGAGGCAGAACAGGGAGGTTCTGGGTTGAATGTTGCGTTTAGACCAGACAACACTTTTTTGGGGGGTGGGAAAAAATTTTAATCTGAAAACTTACCAGATAAGAACTACTGACATGTCTGGTCGGCTAGATGAAATATTTCCTGTAGCAATACCTTTTCTCAAGTATTTACAAACTGATCAGGTCATTTCCTTATCTTTGGGAAACCAGAAAGGACCTCTTAAATTTCTCAGAACAAGGAAGGTCTTTGTTCAACTAAGAGATCTTATATTTCTTTTCTAAATCCTTAGCTGTTTTTTGTAATTCTTTCTTACAGCTCTAATGAATACAATACACTCACAATCATTTAATTAATGCTATACCCAAAGCAAAAACCACTCCTATATTCCTAAATCAATATTACCAGAGTTACAGTCCAAGAACTGCACTGAACTAATTAGTGAAAGCATCTCACTCATGTTCAATTCACTTTCCACTCTGATCCTTAAGTGCTTTTCAGATTTACTGATTTACTGAATATATATCTTCACTGCACATATGATCTATTTTCTTTACTTTAAATTGTAATTAAATTTTTGCTGTCCAAATGTAATCATTTACCAGGACAATCAAGAGAGGTCTCAACATTATTATCTACTGCTTCATCAATACATTTAATCAGGAAGGATTTTTATACTTTTCAAAAAGCATTGAAAAAGACACTGAAAGAAAAGGGGCCAAATCACATCTCTCAAGAGAGCAGCAGAAATATCTACTTTGGATGATGATTCCTACTCCTTTACAGATCTAATAGTTTGTAGTTTTTAATCCACTTAAAATTGGCTGCATTGACTAGGCATGGTGCTATTTTTAAGCTAAGCATTAATACACTGCAAATCAGATGCCTTACAGAATTCTAAACATACGTCAACAGTTACTTTATCAACCCCACTTATAGTTTCAAGAAAAGTTATTATCAAACATGTTTGATAAAACCATATTCTGTATCAGATGACAGATACAGGATATGTCATCTTCAATTCTGTATTGATCACACTCAGCATTGGCCTTTATATGTAATATAAACTCAATATGCTCATCTCATTTACTCTTAAAATACACTTATTTATATATTATACATTATATATTTGTAAATAATTGCCATGCTTTTGCTATGATTTTTGTTTATTTTGTAACTTTAGCGTCCCCTTTCCTATCTGTAAGTGCGTTTGCCTGCTTTTCACTGCTGGATTCTTCCTCTGACTTAGGCAGTGTATACCAACAAATTCTTCTTGCATAATTGCTGAAGAACTCCATATATATATATAATCAGTCATACGTGGAGCATATACTACATAAGCATAAAAACACTACACGTGCATAGTCTTTTTAACTCAAAACCATAATATATCACAGAAAATGAAGAAGCAGAGCCATTTAATAATTAATGATTTTTCCTTTTCCATTGGGCTTCATATGCTTCACCACTAGATTCAAAACAACTTATAATAGGTAATTCAGTTACTAATATCACTAAGTATTTGGTAATTTTTGAAAGCTGCTGGAGAACAATACTGCAACTGCAATATCAGTCTTGTACAGCTACAGCACAGAAGCTAAGTAAGTCATTCAAGATCAAAAAGGAAGCCTGTAGCAGAACACAGATCTCAACTGGGTCTTTCCATGTCCTAGTTATAAATAGGACATCATCCTCTCACAATGCACACAGTGATCCAAAGCAGTAGGCTGCAGCTCAGTAGTGGGACACGTTCCAAGAGGGTAGGCACAACAGAAGAACAGCTCAAGGAAAGGTTTATTTCAGCAGCACACAGCCCTGGAAAGTTTGACTGTGGTATAAAGCATCCACTTTACAAGCAGTATAGTAGTGTATCCCAAATGATGATAATAATAATAATCACCACTATTACTTGCAAGGCATTTTAGGTGGTTTAAGAATCATGTTTTCTTTATGTATAATTATTAGCTCTCAAAAATGAAAATGCCTGATTTCTAAAGTTGTCATTTGTTATTTGCTTGAAATATTTCATTTTGTCATTGTTTCAGAGAAAAAGAACACACATGCTTTGATACCTCAGCATGTCTTTATACTGACAGGGCAGCCAGGAGAATCTGTGTCTGAAACAAAGAGATACAAATCTCTGTTCTATGCCCAGAACAGTACTCACGGACCCCCACACATTCCCACTGACATCAGTGAGCTATTATTAACATCTGTTCAACCTCTGCAAGTTTGAAGACCAGTAAGGCAACTTAGTGCCTTGTGGGGCCTGGAACAACATGAGCTAAAATATTATCTAGTCAAAACAGTCCCAATATCAGTACTTCACAGTCTTTTGCAAAACTAAATCAAACAAGGATGGTCTATATTTCTTTACAAGGCCCAAACAGGTAAGGAGTAATTCAAAAATATTTTCACTGAGTGCAAAGCATTACTTACACTATTTAGAAATCACACCACGAAAACGTTAGGTAAATAATACTTCTTCTGCCCCCCAGTATAACCTCTGATGTTGAAATAACACCTACCACCATTTTCATCTCCATTATTATTGTTTGTCTCAGCCATTTCAGTGCCATCTAACTCAGATTCAAATCCTAAATCCAATGTTCCATCAGCAGGGCATGTTGATTCTTCTTTCTACAGTCAAAAAAGAAAAAGAAAACTAAAATCAAAATAAAAAAAATCAATCATGATCCTGGTGCATCTCCAAAAATAGATTATTGCAATGTATTGCACGCTTATATTTCAAAAAACAGAATAAAATAAAATACACTTGTAAATTAATTGCTTCAGAGGAATAGGTTAAAACAGACCTTTAAGCAAGACAGCTTGCAAATGAAAAAAAACAAAGCTTTTTGCGGTCATAATATGCTCTTTATTTGAAAACTGTCAAATAAAATGAAAATTCTTTCACCTATTTTTTTTTCTTTAATAACAGAAACAGGTTTGTTTGGCTGTTAAAAATACTAGTCTTCCAGCTGAATGTCCAGAGTGGTGCAGCAAAACACAGATCTTTTAATGTTTCTCTTTGCCTTTGCCTGTTTCCTGAATTCAAATAGCTGAAGCAACCTGGAGCCCACAAGCATGGGAGTGATTGTGAATACTTGGATTTGTGCCAAGAATATCTCCAGATTTAAAGCAAAACAACAGCATTTGTTTTAGTAAATTAGAAAATGGAGCTCCTGTAACCCATTAATTCGATCACAAATGTAAAATTTGTAGTTAACAGGAACAGGCAAATGCATACGATTTTTATTGCTTCTAACATGTACGTGTAATTTGTCTGTCATGAATTTCAAAAGATCCTTCCCCTCACAGCAAATATTTTAATTGATTACATTTAGACTGCCAAACATAAAATCTTACTTTATCGTTTCTCACCTCTGCTTCACATTCCCCCATTCCTATTATAAAGCCACTCTAGTTTGATTATATATATATATATATTTAGAACAATTTTCTTTTTATCCATGAGAAAATATCATATATACATAAAAAAGGAGAAAAAAAAAAAAGAGGAACAAGGAAAGAAATAGCACGCAGTCAAGATTCTCTCAGTACAATTACATTCCCAGTCAAAAATAATAATGCAATCTGTAAATTAAAAGCCGATTTATATTAGACTTGCAAATAGTTTTCTACCATGCAAAAATCAAACATTAATACAATTACTTAATGAGAGAGTCAGCGATCCTCTTGAGCTCACTGCTCATAAAACAAAGGCCTTTCTGTTAACAGCTCTGAAAAAGCAGCACTTTAGCTGAGCTACAACATGTTTTTTACACCAAATGCCAAATTCAAGAACATGTATACGCTTTGTAAGATAAAACACTCAGTGTTTACTTTCATTATAAATCCTTTTATAAGACATCTGAAAGCAGTTAGAAGGACTATCAGGTCATTTCCTCTCCAAAGAATCAAATCTGTTTACCTTTACATCTATTGAGACATTCATAAAGTGGATTAATAGCTCTGTGTATTTTCTATACACAAAAATTGGAACTTACTTTGAGAGCATAGAGTCCCGACTTCCCAGGGATTTTGAAGAATGTTCCATCACCTACACGAGTGTTAGTATGAAGCATTGCATTCAGGCAAGCTAATGGAGAGGTTCCACTGAAAAATAAAATTGTGCAAAAATAAAGCAGTCCAAGATTGAGTGCCTCCTGTAAAACTATTCCCTCAGTCTATTTTTTTTTAAGTCATACTTGCCTGGTTTTTTTTGTTTTTGTTTTTTTTTTTTTTTCAATTCTCTCAACCCTGAAAACATCTACATTACAATAACAGGCCAGTTTCAAACTTAATCATATGCATCTGTCCCCTAGGCTTGAGGCTAAAAGTCTGTGAATTATAATTATGCTTTTTTTCATACAGCAACCAGCTCCACATTCTGAGAGAAGCAAAGTCCAAATATTTATGTGAAATTACTTCGCAAATAACACCACAAAGCCTCATTTTTAAAATGTTACAGACAATGTGGCTGCTGCACATGAATGATCAAAACAGTACCAAATTCAAGGGCAGCTGCATCCCATAGGATGAAAGGCAACAAAAGAATAATAAAGAGCCCAGGAAGAACACATTTAAAATTAAGAGTGATATATAGTTAAACCTCCTCCTACCATGGCCAGCATGCATTACTACACATACAAGCACATTTATACCTTCTGTGAATCACTCTGCTTTCTACTTAGAATTGTTTGAGAGATTAAGAGGTTAACCCATTCAAGGTAGTAATTAAATGTAATACTGTCCTGGAATGCATGTGAAGAGACTATTTAAAAAGAAACTCAAGAGAACAAAATAGTTTTTGTACACAGGTCTCTAATATATGCATGTATACAGCAGAAAAAGCAGCAAAGGTTTTGATCCTGGATAAACCTATAGCATTCTGAAAAGTTTATCTTAGAAATGGTGGAAAAGGAGTTATTCCCCAAATTGTCACATTTGAATTTAATTTAAAGATGAAATTTAACTACAATTTAACTACAATATTTATAGATTTATAGATCACATCTTCCCCCCTCTATCCTTTTACTGACTAATGTACACAGCGTACTCAGGGACTGAACCTGAAACTGCTTCTTCCCTGGGGGGGTTTAGCCTGCGAATGCCAGTATCTTTAACGAAGTGGAATTTCTTTATGTGGCTAAGTGGAACAAAGCCTGTGCTTTAAATTAAGTGTGTAGCTGAGAACTTCAGGATTCATTATATATTCAACTATAAACCAGGAACAGGGCTTTAGAAGTCCATCAGTCACTACTGCTCCTTATTATGCCATATTAAAATATGTACAGGAATAATAGTCCAGGCACCTCTTATAACACAACAGGCAGTCCTTGAAAAACTGTATGACTGATTTTTTCTTTTAATAAAAGTGGATCCAAATCGTCACCTTCCACAAAAAGACATTTTCTGCTGGGCTCAATAGCTCCATTACAACAGAATTTGCTCTATAATGCACATATATTAATTTAATGGCAAGATGCATAATGTGATAATTGTTCTTCCAGTAAAAATTAAACAGCTATAAAATGTCTTCAGGACAGGAAATCCTGTCCAATATAATTTATTTACTATCGGCCACCTAATGTATCACATTACTACAATATCTACTTCTATATTGACTTTCAGCTTATGAACTCATTCTTCATCCAAAATCAAAAAGACTGGAAAAAAATGCAGCTTGTTGACCACATAACAAATCAAATAAAAAATCTATTTTATGAGTATTCCAAATATGATCACTCAGTATGAAATTTCTGAGGAGTTTTTGTTGTTTATTTTTTCCATGCAAATAAAACTAGTCCCACATCTGGTTTTGATATAGTATCATATCAGAATGCAAAACTAAGAATGGTAGAAATACAGGATACTGCTAGCAGTAGCACAGAAGATGCTAAGAAATTTCTTTTAAGTTGAATTTAACAATTACTTAAAACATATTTGGAATAAAGAGTACACTTCTCTATATATATATTCCTTACTGTATTACTGTTTGCCAGTGGAAGGCACAAGGCATTTAACAGAGCAATTCTAGTTGCATAATTTCTTCCATATGGTGACATACATAATGTGAAGCAATTTAGCATCTCACGCTCTTGATTTTTTTAGTGAAACACTATCACAGATAAAGAGTTCTTCTGCAAGACAGAAGGAACTTGCTGACTCTGCAACAGAAGACAAGCTCAGGGCATGAAATGACATGAAACAGAACTATTTGTGCATCTACGCAATGATTTGCATCTTTCTCTCATCCTTGTCTAGAAATTTTGGACTCCACACTTATTTTTAGATGTCATTAAGCAATAAAAATGATACAAGATGACTGAACTGAAAATATAGGATCCGACAATATCATACGACCACTACGGGTCTCACAGAAGGTATCTTAAATCTTCAAACTGTAGCCAACTGGCAAGTGGACAATTGAAACTCTGACTTAAAATGAAATCTGTATCAGCTACCAAGACAAGAAGCAGTTCAACTTCTGTAATGCTTGTTGCATACAGATATCAGCAATTCCTAAGTAATCTGGGCTGTTAGTAAAGCATCATATCCTCCCTTCCTAAAAATTGGGCTTGGGCATGACTGCAAAATAAAACACACCTTCTTAAGTGCAGCTGCAAATGAAATAATGACCTTGACACTGTGGGGCTCGAGTAAGTTGAGCTAGCAGCTCAAGCTGAAATTCAGTGGTGTCCTTTGGCACTCACGTCAACCAGCCTTCATATGCAGAACTTTTATACTATTTTATCATCTTCTGGGTGATGTGGCTTTAGGCTACCAAAGTACCCTAAAAGCCATACATGGGAATCATTGTCCATAGCAATATGCCTTTAACACTGATAATTTTCTGATGGAATATCTTGTATATACACACACACACACACACACAAATATATATATACATATACATACACATACACACACAAGCACTTTACCCACCGCTGCATCCTTTCAACAGGATTAAAAAACAAAAAAAAAGTTACTTACTTTCTATATTGTTGATATGGAGTCACAACAACCAGCAACATGGGAAAGAGAAATAATTTCAGATTAGCATTCCAAAATAAAAGTTGGCAATTCAGTTTCATCATTTAAAACCATGAAGCGTTTCAGGGCTTCGCATGTTCTCTTCACCAGAATTACTGTAAGTTGGTAATACTCAATGCCTCCTTCCAAGTATAACCACAATTTTCCTCTGTATTATAAAAGCAAGCTTCTCACCCCAGTTCCCCCGGCCAAAATATCTCCCATATTTTGTGATTCTGGGCTCCCTCTACTGGTCACGCAGCTGGAGTTACAGAAATCAAAACCCTAGACTTGCACTATCTCGATATACAAAGCCCTGGAAAAACACGCACGGGAAGTGCAGATTTCTGTTGCTCGCTCCTTTGCCCTCCCCCTATGCCTGCCCCAAATCCCTACAAAAATCCGTTAAAATATTACTTATTTTTGCATTTAAATCTTCTCAAGCACACTTCTTTTTTTCTTTAAGAGAAAAAAGGAAAACTTCTATGGTTACACTTTAATTCTAATGATCTTTGCTAGACGGCTTGCCAAGGGAGAATGATTATCTTGGCAAACACAAATGTTTTAAATATGGAAAGCCAATTGCCTAAAGTCTGCCCGCGCAGACAACAGCGGGTGGGGGGCGGCCGGGGAGAGGCTCCCAGCGCCGCCCGCACCAAGGGCCGCAGTCCCTGCAGCAGGCGCTGCCCGGGGCGCTGGGAGGAAGGCGGCCCCGCGCGCCCGGAGGCCCCTTCCAGAAACCACGAGGGTTCCCGGTAGCTGCGCACAGAGCAGTCGCTCCTGTAACAGCAGCACTTAGCTATCGTAAATGTAATTATTATTTATTCCTTTGAAATCATCCCCTCGTTTTCTACTGATCCATAAATAGCCACAAGAGAAGAACAATTTTTACTCGCTGCTGGGAACAAAGCAAAACCAAAAGGCTTCATAACTAATTTCTAGACCTGATATGAAGTCACATATAATCAAATATGCTTATAATGCATGTAGGTTAGACCCATCTGGGCAGGATTGCAAGCCCTCTGGAAGATGGGATGTAAAACCAGAAGCATCTTGATGAAGTGGAGCGAGAATCTCAAATCGACATGATGAAATTCAGCCAAAAGAAATGCAAATTGCTGTATGATGGAATGTGAAATCAAATGCTGAAAATGCATTTTTTCATGGGAAGTTGCAGGGCTAGACATAGGCACAATGACACGGATCAGAAGGCAACCGCGCCACAAATTGTATTACTAGAATGTGTCATTCAGACGTCCTCTGTGAGACTCGGGATGTAAATACTCTATTACATTTACTGCTAGCAGTTAGCTATCAAATTCTGGAGCCTATTTAAGAGACATAGACAAAAATTAGAAGGAACCCTATGAGTGATAATAGACGCAGAAAATAAGACTTAGGAGTAAAGGCTGCAGAAAACTGATTTGCACAGTCCAGAACACAGAGTAAAAGAAGGCATAATTATAATTTTTCCAAAAAAAAATAAAATAAAATCCAGTTGTAAGTTGTAATAGAAATAAATGTTCTCTATGACCAATAGGAAAAGAATGTCCACAGATCATCTAAAAGTGTGAATGTAGCTGTTGTTGTTTCGAATGACATCGAAACAGGACAAGGTAGCTGCAGAAGGACCTTCAGCAGAAGAGCAGATAAATACCTGTCCTGGCTGATACACACACTGAAACCTACCCCCAGCTTTGTCCTGAATGATCTCTTGAGAATATGTCCAGTACTATATCCTAGAACCCTCTATCTCTTTACTAAATCAAAATTTTGTTTAAGCAAGAGATTAACCATATACCCTAAATGTATTTTTTCCAATATATTCAGTAGCCTGAAGTGTCGATGAATTGACTGCGTGTTTAGGTGTGCTCTGCTTGCTCAGGTATCTTATAAAGCAATAGACCGTGCTGGATGCCCAGGGTGATGGACTCAAAGAAGAAACATTGCCACCATCTTCAAGGAGTTGCGTGCCTGTGGGCTTGCAATCACACTCCCTCAAAACACCAAAATTTGCCTTAAAAATAAGTAGGCATGACCTTGCGTGGGAGTGACCTGGAACCCCCCAGGAACCTATGCAGCAATGCCAAGATAACTGTCTCCTATGTCAAAAACACGGGAAAGGGACAGTGGCTGTTCCAGGGCCTCTCTCCCACCGTGCTGTGCTTGACTAAGGGAGAACTAGGTCCCATGAATAGAAAAGTGAATCCTCCCACCACCATATTTAAATATGTTGTGCTGTGTTTAAATGTTACAGGCGCAGGATCATCCTCTTGGAAAGATCAAAGTAGAGAGCACCAAAAAAAGGGCTGAGAATGATATTGATTAGTGCAGGTTTTCTGATCAACTATCTTCAAACACTGTCTGGATATTTTGTAGACACTGGGTGTGAAGACCATAAGCAGTATATTCATTTTCTTATCCAGTATTAACTATAGAGCAGGTGTGCCAGATAAAACTTTGTTCAGATTCATCCTCTTTCAATAGACTGCAAAACCACAGACTAAACAGTTTAAACAAAACTAAACCAATTTAAATCATGAAGTAAACAACTTGATTTGAAAAAATCAATTTAAATCTTTCTTTCAATTTTTTTCAACTTATTTTTCTACTGAAAGATTAATTTTTTCATTGCTTGAAATGATTAAAATACTACAATCAGCAATTAAATCAAGCTTTACACATCATTTAATATTACTTTTTACTAATTAGGAGATCAGAATATATACGCAGCAATTTTCTAACGTAACTTACAGAAAGTATTCTAAATCAAAGTTAAAAAAAGACATATTTACTAGACGATTACAAGAGCTTGTACAAGTATTTGTGTTGAGCTACTTTGAAAAGAAACTTGCAATAGATTTAAAAAATCTTTTAAGCACTGAATGAAAATATATGGAATTAGTTGGATATGAAAAGGAAAAAGGAAGATTTTTCAAAATACTACACATCTAACAATTTATAAAGCCCTGAAAGCATTATGTGTAGCTAGAGAACTCACTACTATTTTAATGCAGGCTAGTGAAGCTGTAAGACTGGTAGATTCAGTCTCTCACACAAAGTTGGTATTCATAAGTTGGAACAAGAAAAGCATTTTTTCTTTTTGAACTTCCATTCAGCTTCTGAATATTAAAGGAGCTACTAATTTGCACTACAGAAAATACTCTCGATATCTACAGTAGGTATGACTGCCAAAACTAGTTAAGTTCGAAAGTCTTAACCACACAATTCACTTACACAGCAGCTTGCTCACATTTTATACGAAGTAAAGGGCATACTGACAGAAAACTATTTATATAGTTTGAATAAATTATAATTGAGCTTTAATTGTAATTTAAGCCCTCCCAACTACATATTTAAAGGAAAGTTGAATTTATACTAATTTAAAATTTGTTTTAAAATTTTATTTTACCCATATTAGCCAAAATTAACATTGGTTTTGTTTTCATTTAGAAAGTGCCCTAAACAAAATGTTTACATCTCTGGTCCCACACATACTTCATACGCAGGACTTGAATTTCAACTTTAGCATATCTTAAACGCAGCTACTATTCTTGAGCAGACCAAGTAGCCAGAAACATTATAGCCAGCAATCAGCTAAACAGATCAGTACGATTGCTCTGATCATAAAGTCTCAGAGACTGCAAACAAAGCCTAAAAGATGATAAGAGACTGCTCTTGTTATATATGCTCTTAACATCACTTCATACCTTCCGATTTTTTGTTTTCCTAAACCAGATAGAGGGGTAAATAGATTAGTATGTTGTAAAGACCAAACAACAGCACAGACATGCTAAAACATAATACTTTCTTCATAAACTATTCTGAATCTGCCTCACAAGATAACAGAAACTGCCTTTCAGCTTTCACTGTTAACCAAAGTTAACCAAAGTGGTAAACCCCAAATATTTAAAGTGAAGAACCTAGCAATGAACTTGAACTCCGCCCTTCGTAGCTTGTGAAGGAGTTACAAAGACTGGAATTGCTGGTTGACATATGTATCTGATAAATCGCAAAGAAAATTTATCTTTACATTGTCCTTTGAAAGTGAAATAATCTGGAGGAACACTGGAGGGAAATCCTGCGTGTATACCAAGTTCAAGCCAAGTATAACACAAGAATAACTTTCCTCATTCTTTAAGAAGATAATAGAAAAGCTACTCAAAATCTCACTAAATCTCTTTTGAATCCAAAATAAAAAACAAATCTGGAATCAGGTAAGAAGCCAGAGCTGAAGCTGCATCTGCAGAACTAACAGGTATCTTCCATGACTTACCAGTCTCTAAGAGGCATTAAACATCTCACTGTCTTCTTGGTGGAGTGGCAAGCAAAACCCAGAAAAACACACAAAGATCATACAAGTCTTCTGCAAAAGAATATACATTATAAGCAAATACGCTTCTACCCTTAAGACCTATCCTTACCACTTCTTGTGCCCTTCTACATGAATCAGTTCTCCTTCTAGAGCTTTTGTAAGCCTACTTCAAGGCACTATGTGCACTACTTACGTGACATGAACTCACCACAGCACAAAGCTAGTAAAGCTTTAGCTGTCATATAGCAGGTTATCATATACAACCAAGGCGGGCAAGTGAACAAAACTAATAGCTGAGGGTGAATGTGAGCAAAACTCGGGAGATCCTGGTAAGAAAAGGATGGGTTTGCCTCTTTGTTTCAGAATTTGTGAGTTTGGTTGCCTTAGCCCACATGCAGTCACAAGTGGCCAGCTGACCATGTAATCTGAAAAGGTACTTAGGTTTCTTAGTAAAGCAAAGCTCTCCTACATGACTGTCCAAGAATATATATTCTAATTATAGTCCCTTTTGAAATCCTTCTAAAAGAAAAACGTTTCAGAAAGGAAATTATACCATAAGAGCAAAAAATCAGCATGTATCAGAGATGGTCACAACAGATTAGAGCTAAGATAAGAGCTAAGGTATCCTTTGGGCAAGGAACACCCTCCTCATTCAGTATAGCTTGAAAGAAACTATCTGATTTATTTGTGTAACAAATTCTTATACTTATCAAATAACACAATTCTCTCTGACAGCTACTTCCTATGCAAGAACATATGATTTTTCTTTTCCTTTTGAATATTTCCTTTAAGTAATTCTGATTTGTTTTTGATTTTATTAAAAAACGGTAGTATATTTTTCATTTTCTACTTTAATATCAATGACCAGTGTGAAGGACAAAATTATAAAGAAAGGAAAAAGATGAATTTCTGACACACAAAAGCAACTATGAAATAGAGGTTTAAAATGGCTTTCCTAAAGAAACCACTGTTTTGATACATATGATATCTTATTTTAGTATCAGATTTCACAGGCCCTTGTGGGTTTTAAATACATATGTTTAGAAAAATGAAGTAATGACTGTGCTACAATCAGAAATGTACTAAACCCAAGAAAAACATTGCCACAAAATGTGCAATATATAAAATGAAAAAAAGCAGCCCTTCCAAATATTCTTGGCTTCGAGTTAAGTTTGCTTAC
This sequence comes from Nothocercus julius, assembly GCA_013398735.1. NCBI lineage: Eukaryota > Metazoa > Chordata > Aves > Tinamiformes > Tinamidae > Nothocercus > Nothocercus julius. Next base: position 3,037,608 of record VZSV01000007.1, read on the forward strand.
TCTTCAGCAAAAAATTAAGGTGGAAAGTAAAGTGACTATGCTGAATGAGACATGGTTAGGAATCACTGAGTGCCATTCAGCCTCTAAAATTTAATCATCCTACACAAGGGACCTCTATGAGGTTATCTCAAATTCTGTTGTTTAATTTGGCTTTTTAATTGGCCAGTCTCCACAACAACAACTTTCTCTCTACTGCTTTGAGAATATCTTGTGTTGTTACTGAGGTTACCCTTCCCTTCCCCCCTGAAAAAAAAAAAGAAAAAAAAAAGTTATTGCTGTTTTAAAGAACATTCGGCTCCAGTGAAGTTCGTAGACTGATACAGTCACGGACTCCTGTAGATTGAAGGGACTTCCAGAAGTCAACTAGTCCGAACTCCACCTCAAAGCAAGGTCACCTCGGTCAGGACCTTGGCCAGTCAAGCTTTGTGCAGTCTCGAAGAGTGGAGACTGCACAACCTCTCTTGACGACTTCTTCCTGCATTCTCACTGTGACAATATTTTTCTTCATATTAAATCAGGACTTCCTATGACTGTGCGCTCAAGAGACAGCCTGTATTCCTCTTTTCTCCAGACTCCAGCTAGCAAGCTGTGAACTACCATGAGATCCCTTGTGAGCCTTTTCTTTCCTAGTCTCAACAAGCACAGCTCTCTCGGCCTCTCCTCTTACATCACATGCTCCCGACAACCGACCGTCGTGGTGGCCCTCCACTCATTCCAGTATGTCAATGTCTTCCTTGTACTGGGGAGTCCAAAACTAGACACACTACTCCAGACGTGGTCTCACCAGTGAGGAATAGAAGGAAAGGATTTGTTTCCTTAACCTACTGGTTACTATCTCCTGCTAACCTCAGCCTAATACAGGCACGGCCACCTTTCCTGCAAGGGTGCACTGCTGACATGCAGTATGTTGACCACCAGCACTCCCAGATTGTTTTAGCAGAGCTCTTTTCTTGCCAGCTAGTCCCCAACATGTTCTGGCACATGGATAATTATATCCCAGGTGCAGGACTTTGGTATTGCCTGTGCTGAATTTTACAATGTTCCTTTTAGTGCATTTCTCCTTTTGTTTCTGTCTTCGTCCCTTTGAAGAGCAGTCCTGCTCCTTGCTGTACCTATCTCCATCCTCGGTTAAGTATCATTCCCAGACTTCTAGGTAGTTCACTGTCCTATGGTTCCGTTATTCGATAGCAACACTCAATGATATCAACCTCAGCATCAAACCCTGAGTGACACTGACACCACTCAGCTGATCACTAGTTGGAATCACCAACAGCTTTCCTGGAATCCTTTGCCCAGTCTCGTGACCACTGGGGCCCAGGCTGCCATCGGCCTTCATATCTTCAACCACTTCTTCGTTGTTCATGTCTAACAAGTGCAGCACAGCATGTTCTCTAGCTGTCTCATCAATCACTTCCATCAAGAAACTGACTTCCAGAAATCTCCTGGCTTGTTTGCATCCCCCGTTACTATTATGATCTGCAACTGCAAGGTCTCCAGCAGTTATCTACTTCCTCTTCTTGGTCAGGCAGTTTGTAGCAGATATTTACTGCAATGTTATCTGCGTTGTTCTGTCCTCTGATCTTTCTCATAAGCTCAAGCAGCGCACTGAGTTTAGCGCCCAACGTGGGTCACTTTCAGCCAGATCTGCCCCTCAGAGCAGCTGCCAAACTTCCCTTAAGGCGCTCTGACTGCTCCCACCTGCCTCCATGCCATCCTTTTGCTTTTTCCTTCCTTTTGTGTTTCTTTTTTGTAACCGAGGCAGTGCGCAGCATAGGGCAGGCAGAGCAGCTTGAGGGAAAGAACAAGATTATTCCCTTGGCTGCAGTATTGCCTTGCAGTACCCGGAGAAAGATGGACTCCAACTGGCACAACTTGTTCCCATGTCACACTCCTCACATGAAGCCCACGTTTCACAGCTCCCAGGGAGATCCCGCCAGCTGATCCCAAACCTACGGCCGGGCACAGTTGAGGAACCCAAGTGCAGCCTGAGGAAGTGGCAGAGGGGGCAGAGCGGGCACGGCCCTGCTGAGGGCCAGGGCCTGAGGCAGCCCCTGCATCCCTCGAGACAGCCCCGCGTGGCCGCCCCGCTGCCCGACACCAGCAACCTGCAGCTCCCCAATAGCTGCCCTAAAAACCAACTGCAGACGAACTTACCAGATCAGAACAGGTGCTCGCGTACAGACATCTCCTTCCAACCCTCCCCCAGCAACAGAAAGAAAACACAGGAAACAAAACAAAACAAAGCAGTAAGCCCTGCCGGAATTAAATTTTAAAACATAAACGTATTTCGGACAAAAGAAGAATGACTAAATCATTCCAGTATTTAACCACTTATAGGAAACAATAATAATCCACAAATAATAGGCAAAAGCAGTAACCCACATGCAATTTTAAAATGCTGTTTATATTTGGTGAGAATTATGGGGTTTCTTTTTTTTACTTTAGGAATCTTTAAATCTTGAGTATGTTGAGCTGCCAGGCTGTAATATGAGATTATTTTATAAAAAAATATTTCTCCCTGACTTCAAGACAGCATTAAAATAAATTGCTGTACAGAATGCAGAGGAGATTTGATTTTTCTTTCTCTACGTTCACTCCCCAGAATCTTATTAATCCCCAGTTATCCTAACGAATTTGTTTTATTATCTTAGGCCATTCTTTAGGAATTGATATGTGCTAACACACTGGGCTCGCGTAGTTTGTTATGTTGTGTCACTGCGCTCACATAATCCATCTGTCCAAGTAACCACTTCTCTGAATCAATTAGAAAGTTTTTAATTCTTAATACAGTTTCTATGGAAATTTCTATGGAAATTTTCTGAGAAGAACACATCTATTCATTGAACAGCAAGGCTGAAACCAGCAAAGCAGAGTTATTTTAATATACGGATTTTAGTGTTTCTATCTGGTAGACGGCAATTTCCAAGGTCCTGGTTACCAGATACCAATACCACATCCAAGCTCTCCCAGACATTTAAACGTTTTGTCTTTGCTGCTAGCAGCATTCAAGTGCAGATTCCTTCACCACAGCAGGCTTGCTTGGTTTTCTTTCCTTTTTATTATTTGTTTTGGACTTTCTTTCTTTCTTTTAAAAGCAACTAAAATCCGGTGAAAAGCTTTAGAAAAATACTCTGCTTGGAAATAATTCTGATCCCATGTTATGTTTTCATTCACCTCACTTTAATCGCCTTTCATTCCCCATAAATAACATTTAGATATAAATAAGAAGCCCCTGTTTATCTGCCTTATTCCTCCAAAAGTCGGCATCGTCAAAGCTATGTCCACAGTAAATACCATGCTGAAATCAGAAGACTAACTTCAAATACAGAGCAGGAAAAAAAATCCAACCTATATCATGCACGGCAGGAGCACACAAAGAAAGGAATGGGGATGTTTCCATGGAAAGAAGCAAAACCTGGATACTAAAAAAAAATAGCAAACAGTTAGATGGTACAGCCAAGAAGAATTGAAGAAGGCACCTGTAGAGTAAAGGCCTTGACCATTTTCCTAAAGATATGTAAGAAGAATTTGCAAATCATTAAATTGGAATTATATCAATAGAGATGCACAACATGTCTAACTGGTATGCTATGCATGAAAAAGCAAAACAAACAAACAAAAAACAATCATTCAAATGAGATTTTAAAATAATGACTGTTGCAGAGTGTGGTGAACACAGCAGTGTAGCAGTATTCAAAACAGAATATTAGGCACTTCTTTTTCCTTCTCCATAACAAAAATCCAGGACATCACCAAACAGTTTCCTTCCTTCCTTCCTTCCTTCCTTCCTTCCTTCCTTCCTTNTCCTTCCTTCCTTCCTTCCTTCCTTCCTTCCTTCCTTCCTTCCTTCCTTTCCTTTCCTTCCTTCCTCCCTCCCTCCTTCCCTTCCTCCCTCCCTTCCTCCCTCCCTTCCTCCCTTTTCCTTCCTTCCTGTGATTAATGACTTGCTCATTTTAAACTACTGCATGACTTTTAAGTGAGTGACAGAACTTAAAATTTCTGAAATTGAATCCCAAATTCTATGATAATTACAAAAAATGTCATATCTATTTTTAGCATTCAAAATAAAGCTTTCAACCCACAAAGAGGAAATTAGAACATGTAGCAGAAGCACTCTTTTATGTGTTTTCATTTCATACTCCAGTACGATAATAATTACTTAAATCATTTAATCTCCTCTATCAAGTGAATGATACAAAACTTTCTTTCCATTACAGAAGGATTTTATCAATATGTTTGAATATAAAGAATAATTCAACACTTGAGTATATTCTTCACAACCAGCAATACAAGTAGAAAAATCAAACTGATATAAAGAACGAAGTAGCTGGATGCAATCACTAATAATATATCCAAAAAGAAAATTACCATTTTCTGTGAATACTTATTCCTACAAAAATACTTCTGGATCAAAAAAGGTGCTTTTGTATTTTACTTTAAAATAAATGTAACTACTATAATTTTGCTGCCTAACAAGAGTTCATTATGCCCTTAAAATATTCTTGCTAAGTGACCTTTTCTGTAAGGAAAGTCTGGAAATAAATACAGAATAGGTGATCCTGAAACATATTGTAACATCTTGCACATCTTGTACCTTTAAAAAATATAGCAGCATATGTTTTATCATATTGGTTCAAATTAAAATATTTGGGGGGGAGTATAAAACATTTAAGTTATGCTTGTTTGCGCATAAGGGAGTTTAACTTGGCACAAAAAGCATAGCAAAAGGTTCTTTCCTTCCCTCAAAGCACTGAGCAGATACTTTTAGTCTTGTGTTTTAACTTAATCCATCTGTTGTTGCAACTCAAACTGTTAGTAAACCTCTTTATTCTTTTTTATTTTGACCTATAACAGTTCATTAATATTGGAACTGAAAGTTTTGAGTTCTGAATTAAAGATCAATCTAATTTCAAAATGTCACAGACATAGCTTTCACATTGCAACAATATTTACATTATATCAAATGATTTGTAAAATCAAAGTCCTATTGGCTAAAATAAAAAAATAAAAGTTTTAGATTGGTCATAGTTTATAAGGGCCATCATCCAACCTGAAGAGAATCTTCAGACAATAATAAATCAACTTTGAATAAAGGGCTGAGATATACACATATAGAAAGTCAAAGAAATGTAATGTAATATATCACAGAATCATAGAATGCTTAAGGTTGGAAGGGACCTCTAGAGATCATCTAGTCCAACCCCCCTGCACACGCAGGGTCACCTAGAACAGGTGGCTCAGGACTGCGTCCAAGCGGGTTTGGAAGATCTCCAGAGAAGGAGACTCCACAATCTCTCTGGGCAGCCTGTTCCAGGGCTCTGTCACCCTCAAAGTGACCCTCAAAGTATCATCACAAGCAAAATTCAGTCTTAACCAGAAATTTTCAAGCTTTGTGTCATCCATCCTAATCACTGTGTCAAAATTTGAAAGAAAGAAAAAAGGATAAACATAGTTTTAAATCTACTGACAGTCAAAAACACATTGTGAATCTGAACTGCCACCTTTTTCTGCTCTGCTTACCTTTTTAGACTCAGATTGATTGTTTTTGTTTATGCTTTCTAATAGTAAGCCTGAGCTTTCTCTTTCTACACTGCAGCATTATTACTTTAGTTCTGGTAGTTCAGCACATCATTTAGTTGAATAATATTTTAATGTAATTGTTTATATTACTATTTTTATAATACTACTACAACAAAGAAATTTTATAGGTTGAGTTGGGTTTAGTGGTGTTCCTGTTGGGGAAAGACACTGAGGGCTAAAGCAGACAGGTTGAAATTTGACAAGTATACACTTGTTATTAACAGTTTACCTGATACAAAGTCATCATTCTTTAAAAGATAAAAATAAGAAAACAGTTTGAAATATGGTTTTCAAAATTTCTTCTCAGAAAGTTTGTACTTATTCTATTTTGGGGGTTATAGGTTTTTTTCCTCTGTGGTCATTGCAAAGGACAGATGATGTCATTTTGACTTAGTCTGAAGTAGTTATTCTAAAGTAGTTTATGTCCCTCTCGTTTTATTTTATTTGTGAATGAAATATAAAATAAAGCAACTGAAACTCTTATAAGAAAGAAAGGTACAGAACAGTATATCTTGACAGCTTCTTAATATCAGATAAATATATCTCAAGGAATTTCATTTTGAAAGTGGTAAAAGATAAATCAGTAGCTATGGATGTTATAAGATGTTGAATAGGGTGACTACATTTAGCTATTTTTGCCCATTTTCCTTTATTAAGTACTATCTTCTAACAACAGAGCCAGTAGATCCTATTTATTTTTTCTTAGACTAGAAATAAAATGAAAACCAAAAGAAATGTGAAAGAAATCCCTTTATCCTATTTTAAGATGTGAGAAAAAACCGCTCTTAGGACTCTTTTGAGCTCTTTTCCATAAAGTTTTAGCTATTGGAACAACTTTGCAGAGGGTGTATGTGAAAGTAATTCTGTGACTATATATGCAGCTTTACACACATGCGCGTGCATGTTGTGTGTGTACAAGTATGTGAACTTGTAGGTATATTTGCACTCGCAAGCCCATAAACACACATTTGGACATATTTACTTTATCTTCTTTGTATTTTGATACATATGTTTGCTTTCCTTATTAATAATGTAAATATTTGCTAGCCACAAAATCTCTGGTTTTAGCATACAGCTATCATAAAACAACCTCAGTAAAAAAACACAGCATTTGAATTATAAGCAGAAGATGCGAGTTTTCCACATGACTGAAAGAAAAACAGATCTTATATGAAACATATTTTTCTTTCAGATAATGGTAGGTAAGTAAACAAGAGAAGAAGTTTAAGGGCTTTTCATTATAATTTTGTTTTGAAATGAGGAGTGTGGAAATAATTTAATTTCACAGTAATTAGGAAGAATGGCGTTGAGACTCAAAACAAAATAAAACAGAATTGCTATCAACTAGCCTTACATGGAAAAGAAATTCGTGTCTGTTACAAGTTTTTTCAACAGTTATACCTGATCTGTGTCATATTTCTTAGGCAGAGAAATTCTGAGGCCCTTTTTGGTCTTCACTCTATGAAAACATGCTTTGAAATTTAAAGGAAATATTCCAGTGCATTATTAAAATAGAAGCAGCAACATTTTCAGTATGAAGAATTCCATTATTCCCATTTTTCCCCTTGCAGTTAAAAAGTGGCTTAATTACAGGTAGACTGAAACACATACACCCCTTTTTACAGAAACATAAAGATATCCATAGCCAACTGTTCCAAACAATAAATTTAGCCACTAGAATTTGATGCATTCATAAAAAGCCTGACAATGTTAACTCCTTTCACTTTCAAGTATAACACATTGAATTCAATCTGTCAAAAGTGACTATGCTTCTGCTCTACGAAAAATATGACAATGATAAAAATAAGGACTTGACAATTTATGGAATACTGAGAGCAAAATCTAATGAATTGCCTGTGTTGCAGTGTTCACTTTAGACTCATTTTTTTTTCAATTGCTCTGGAATACTAGAAATAGTATTAAAAAAATAAAAAACAGGTTATAACATTTTGTGGAATGTTGTGCACATCTCCCTTAAGATAAGAGTGCTCAGAGATACAGACATAAAAAGTCTGCTGTGTAATAAATGAAATTCAAAGCTACTGCTGTAATAAAGAATAGGTTTAAATCCTAACTTTTCAATGCAAAAGAGGAACCCAGAAACCAAAACAGAAAAGCTCAAAATATATCCACCCCCCCAAAAAATCTCAATCAGCAACCAGTAGGTTAAAACCTAGAATAATTCATCTTGCACCTGCAAGAAAAAGTAGCTTTTAAGGTTAGTCAGATGTTGCAAAAAAAAAGCTCATAAATCCATTAAACCAGTCATGTGTTCGAGTTCCCAGTCAGACTTCTGATTTTCACTGCAGGTCTTAAGTCTTCAACAGATTAAACTCTTTTCCTCAGAATATCTTGCCCGACTGTTCATTCAAATGGTAACTCCTTCTAGCTAAAGTCTCCGTATCATTCCGTGTTTGAACGCTTGATATATGTGCCTGCTACTCTCAGGCTTATGAGCTGAATCACATTTGCTGAAATACTTCCTAAAGGAAATATAGTAGATTATTCTTGTCTTTTCTAAACACGAGAGAGTTGAAGAAGGTTGCTGGTTACTCATCAGCAGTTCTTGCATTTTGCCCCAAACCACAAGCACTAACATTTAGCTCTCTTGCAATTCTTGTTTCTGTTTTTTTTTTTTTAAATGCTGGTTTAGGACCTATATACTTTGCTGTCAATATATGACAGATCTCCATCTGAGAACAGCGATGGAAAAAGAGCACATTTCACCAAATCTCAGTTTCCCAAGGAGTTATTAGAAAGCTTTGACTCAGGACATTGATGGCCAGGAATTTCTAGAAAGCTCTTCTATGTCTTATTTCCTCCTAAATAAAAACTGCTGGCAAAGCTGGTTGATATACGTAGTAAAATCTAAGAGCATATATCTACCTCCCACATAATGATGCTTCAAACTACACAACAGCAGGCAAACTTTGGGTAAAGAAACAGGAAAGCAGTCTGTAGACTGGAAGGTCTCATTTCTTTAGTCATTTAAAAAAGAAATCAGGCTTAACAAAGCACTGCGCTGTGGGAAGCATATTATACAGGAGACACTTGTACTGCTGGGAGGATGGATTAATGATCTGGTGAATCTCTCCTACCTTTCAGCTTCTTTGAGTACCTGATTTGAATGTGTTTACATCTCTCAGATATCCTTACTGAGTTTCTCTTTCTGAATATGGGAAGCAAAATTTAAAGAAGAATTGTTCTTTGAAATACAGAAAAGTTAAAGAAAATAGATCTATAAATTCTTATTTAAATATTACTAAAAGTCACACTTTCTAAGAAAACATGGGAAGTCTTGCCACAATCTTTTTACAATTATACATTTTAGCTACTCTGCAATTAGTAACTAAAATGCATAATACAAAAGATTTCTCTTTTCATCAATAACCTACATTGAAATCATGGTATAGGAAAACAGTTAAATTGCTACATTAAATACCCAAATATATAGAAAAAATAATTATTTCGCTATGCAAAAATGCTAACACTGAATTTGTCGATAAACAAACACCAATTAATTTTCACAGTTGATACCCATTTCCTACTTTCAAATAAAATGTCCATCACCATGAAGTGTTGCTTTTTATTGCACAAAATAACTACTAACTCTTATAAATGCAATCATCAACATTTATACTGCTGCTATTTGTTACAGTGAAATTATTCAATTTTCTCTTGTATTAATACAGGAATATCTCTAATATGTCACAAACAGATTATGTGTGTTTTAATTTCAGCAAATCTGTCTGTAATGCCCGAGCAAGCAGTTGGCAGGCATTCAAAGATACAACATTTTTGCAATACAGATCTTAAAACGGTGAAACATGTTTATCACACCACAAAATTTAATAGCAATCATGTTTCCAATTACAGAAAAACAGACTAACTGTAAAATTTTTGCACTTCCATGAGATTATTATAACTTTAATATTTTATGGTAATTCAAAGCACTCTCCCTTAACAATAATGCATCAAGCAATCAACCAACTAAACAAAAAAGCAGCTCCACTAACACATTGCTCTTTGAGAAAATACAGGCCAGGCTTGGGTGGGAGAAGCAGAAAACTTATTAAACTACACAGGTAAAATGAAAATATTTTTAACAGTACCAAGGCAGGAAACCACTCAGTCAGACTGCATTCCTAATTTCCCAGTCTTTACAAAAGCATTTTGCAGAGTTGCTAATAGATTTAGAATGAATAACATTATTACAAATCCTTTCTTAAAGAAATCAAGTAGCAATTTTGCTTACTACTCCCAAGAAAGCTGGAATGGTGGTTACAACATACACTGTAGCAGCACTCAGACACAGGAGACTATTGTACCTGAGCTCACTAAGTGGAAAACTGAAGCACCGATCTCACAAATAAAAATGTGTAAGGAAAAGTGGCAATAAAATAACAATCCTAAATAGGAAAATCAACTGTTCCGCGATGGCAGTTTTAACTGTTGCTAAACTATGTATTAAAGCTCCCAGACATGCTGGAATGATGAAACTGTTCTGGGGTTCTTTCCTCAAAATCAGTCTTGGAATCAAACTATAGGAGAAAGTTTGCTTGGATCCTGAACCAGAATGTGAAATAAACACTGAAATATAGCATGTCCACATTACATTCCTTTAAAAATAGTAGGCACACAGAATTGTGAAATGAAGGGAAAAGAGATGACAGGAGAGTGGGGCTATGGGAGAGCATGGGACTGGTGACCCAGTTTGAGGAAGGAGCACAAGTGCAGTGCAAGCTCCTGGGATGAGGGACTGCACGTGGCCTGACAAAAGGCAGCAACATGCAGCAGTGCTGCAGCAGAAGCACCAATTTAATGGATGGGCATATTGGGAGTGGAGGAACACAGAACTAAAACACCATCTTAGCTCTGCATTTAACTTTGGAACAAATCACTTTACCACCCTTTCTTCTTACATATCTCAACTGATGGCTCAATTAACGTTAAAGACAAATATCCTCTGAGTATTTGAAGTCATACTATCATTTTCTTATTACTTGCAATACGCCACTTAACACTTAGAATATTTTCAAAAATTTCCAAAACTAAATCCATATACTAACAAAACTAAAAAAAGGAATTTGCACCTCAGACACAAGCATGATTTTTACCCTGCCTGTAACATTTGGGTCACCAGTTTCTACATGTGTCATGCTAAAACAACAGGTAATTGAATCATAAATGCTGACATGCAGACTGATTTTACTGGACTGCTTATTGAAGTCCCTAGACAGAGACTTCATTGTCCTATGAAAGAAAGAGAAGCAGCATTAAAAGAAAAATCAATTATAGATAATTTCTAAAATCTTGAAAGTGAAACAAAAAATGAAGCTAATGAAGGTCAACATTAAACAGTTGAAAGTTTTATATAGAAATATATCATTTATAGGAATACACAACGGAAGGAGATGCCCCACTTATAAATAAGAAAAAAAAAAAAAAAGAATTTGTAATCATCTTTGCTGATAGAATATATTTGAGACTTTATTATTTAACATCCATTTCATTACCACCTAGGAGCAGCTTTCCAAAGCAGCAGAAAGCCAGAATTACTGTCATACAGGCACATGCAAGCCAACTTTAAACAGCGGTGCTGCAATCGTAATGTGGCCAAGAATTACCAAACCTACACTCAATCCTGCATTAAGGCTTGGGTTGCTGCCCACGCTGGGTTAGGGCTACATCAGTAGCAAAACCTGCAATAATTACCACAGCAACGACTTGGGTATGATTATACATGCTGTAGTCTCACGTTTGGAGTGCAGCATACGGGATATCCACCCACATTAGGAACCACGTGCAGCATGGCAGGAACCATGTCGGGAATGACTGCGTAGGGAGGAGCAAGACAAATTTGCAGCAGGTGAGTTGTAGCAATTGCAACTGCATACAGATTAGACAGTTTGTTGTTGCACTAGGATGAAGAGTGTTACAAAGGGGTGTACGAAGTGAATTTATGTAGGAAGACAGGTAGCGCTGAAAGGTTGTTTCTTCCAGAGCTCAATGGCTAAAAGCAGCATCTGTAGAGGCATAAGAATGAATCTAATAAGCCCAGGCAAAAGCTTTCTCCCTCTTCCCATCAAGTCTGCTTTTCAGCCTCTTGTAGGGAATAACTACCTTAAAGACAAAGCTGTGCTCTCCTTCAGCTGGACAGGCTTCCCAATAAACTCTATCAGACATAAGCAACCATTGAAGCCTTTTAACTATCAGTGTTCTTCTTTAAGACAAAATCTGGTTCTTTCAGTGAGATTTTTAAGACCCTTTGGTGATTCCACTTGACTTTTTTAAGGGGAAGGTAACCGACATGCTACTAATTCTTCATCACAACGACATCTTGAAATTATAGAGAAAGGAAATATAAATTTCTACCTACATGCATACAGTAAAACAAGGAACCAGCTCCAAGCTGCCAACTCATTTAGCATATCTACAGAAATAGTCACATTAAGAAATGTCTTTTTTTGTTGTTGTTAAGACAATAGTTCTAAGGATCTAAGGATAAACTGTTCAAAGGCTCACCGAGACACTTTCAAACAGATCAAAGCACTCGGAGGTGAGGGAGAATATTTTCAGGAGTACCATCTCACTGAAGAGCTAAAAGCAGACTCTGCACAGATCAGATGTTTTATTCCATTAATGATTCCACTCCACAGTTCAAAGCTGGTTTTAATTCCATCTAAACCACAGGCTTAATATTTCTGCACAAAGAGTGTAAATCTAGTAACAGAGTATCTTGAGATTAATTAGGGTCATACTTCACTGCTTTCCTAGGTTCAGAAGACTTAATATGTTATGATAGAATTCATGATAAATATTATCAACAACATGGAGAGAAGTAGAAACAGCCCTCTTGCCAGCAAGCAAGCATCAAGAGCTGGCAAGCATCTCTTCCTGCTCTTCTGAAGGACTACTGTCGCAGCAATAAATCAATAGATTGCTTAATCTTGCACAGCCAAATACAAAACATGCAGGTGAAAAAGAGGAGGAGTTAGGACTGAGGCTTAGAGTTGAGATAAGGATGAATAAAGAGACATGTAGAAAAAGGAGTTTCAAGATTCCAATTGGAAAATTAAAAATGGACAGAAGATTTTTTTTTTTAAGATTCTGTAAATTAGCTGGAGACAATAGTGTGAGTTATTTGACAATACAGAGGTCAGCTCTTCTAGCTGAACCGCAAAAATACTATGCAATGATTCCAGTCCAGGGTTCAGAGTCCTCAGTCTAATGGAGGAGGAAAGTAAATAGCTAGCATAGCTGTGGGGTAAGGTTGCACTCCAAAAAATTAAACATTGCTTGTTCCATTTTCAAAGTTTATTGGCTTTTAACTTGTACTAAGACTCTTTGGCTTTAATCTTTTCCAGACATGAAGGCAGAAAACAAGTCCCCAGCCTTACCAAGTAAAGGAGAAAGGGAACTACAGAAAAGCTAACATATGATCTACAGTTATTATCATCAAACATTTATCAGAATTTGCCTGGATATTTTCCCCTCAAGACTCAAACTCAAACTGCCTGGGCAGTGCAAACTGAACTAAAAAATATCACAGAAAAATAAGGCCAGGGGATCTTTTAGACCCTTCCTCTAGTTCAAGGCAGAATCAGCCAAATCTACACAACTCATGGCAGGTATCTATTCACCTAAATTGTTTTTAGAGTGATCTAGAGATACAGACTTCAGAGTTTATGACAGCACTCAATTATCCTTGTTAGAAAATCCCTCTTACTATCTAATCTGAATCTTTTTTTGCTACAGTTTAAAGGTCTTATTTCTTGTCGTATCAGATAGGCAAGATAATTTATGTATCTGAAGACTTACTACATCTAAACTCAAATCTTCTCTTCCCTAGTCTAAACACATGATTCTTACTAACTTCTGTCCTATTTTTATCTTTCTGATAAGTCTCAACTGTCTGATTAGGCAGCTAATAAAACCAACACTGAGGACAAACCAGGGAAAAAATGGTTCGATGGTAATTAAGTAAGTTAGATGTTCTCAAATCAACTAAGTCTGTTGAAATTCTCCCTAAGGTGTTTAGAGGTGACTGGATCAGTGTCAGAATTATTAACAGTTATTTTTCAGAATTCATACAGAACAGCAGCAATTCCAAAAGACTTGAAAATATCTAGTGACTACCTTTAAAAAAAGGGAAAGGCACGGCCAAGGAAGTTGAGGCACGGCAATTTTATTTCAATTTGCCCAAAGTAAGGAACAAACATACTACAAGCATTTCTCAGATAATAAGGTGAATGTTTTCCACACAGATCTGTGGAAAACAGGTTAGTTCAAATCCAACGAAATATATTTGACACAGTATTAAAGTTCTAGATAAGGGAGCAGCAGTAGGCAGCCTGACTTCAGTGAAGTTTTAGACTTTGTTTCTCATGGGACTCCCATAAGGTAATGACAGATATATAAACCTGCAAAAGGAAATAATTTCATATATGCAGATGACACTAAACTTGTATGGCTACCTGCACGCTGAAAGACAAGATTACTAGTTAAAACTATCTTACTAAAATTGAGAAACAGCCTGCAGAAAACTGAAATGCAATTCATTAAAGATACCTAGGAAATTCTAGGTCTTATCAGGAGTAAGTAGCAGCAGAAATGTAAGATGGAGAATGACTGGCTAGGCAGCGGTACAGAAGAGAAGGAACACTGAGGTTAGAGCTGATCATAAAGTGACCAACAGTCACACTAGCAAAACCGCCACAATCTCATGCTAGGATGCATAGGGCACCAGGTTGGAAGTCAGCAGAAATTTATTATGGAACACGGAGTTGCCTTCAAAGGAACAAGGACAAACGCTGCTACAAAGGAAAATCTGGAGCACTGTGCACTAGAGTTATCTGCTGTTTACCTTCTCCATTAAGGGAATTTTGATATTAAGCCTGTTAGTCTGGTACCGTTACTATCACCAGAGACATGAATATAAAATGAATATAAACATAAAACACTCTTTTTTTTTTTTTT